>JAGFMF010011865.1:4919218-4936129 GCA_019455555.1 Galemys pyrenaicus | reverse complement strand
CTGAGTAGTATTCCATCGTGTATATGTACCACAGCTTCCCGATCCACTCATCTGTTTTTGGGCATTTAGGTTATTTCCAGGTCTTACCTATTGTAAAGAATTGAGCTTGTTTTTTAAAATTTAAACCAAGCTTAATTCTTTTGGGGTGTCTGCTTGAGTTCTGTTAGGAGTAGTTATATTCCATGTAAGAGTAAGTTTTATTATTGAAGGTGTTATATAACTGAGAATTATCAAATCACTCTTATCCAACTAGACTTTTACAATTTCTTTTTCTTTTTGCATCAAAGCTGACTTGTGTTTTTGTATTGATAACTTTAGAAACTAGTAGATAGCCATTTCCTTTTGCATATACTTATTATTTTATTCAAGGACCCTATCATCTCAAGTCCACATTTAGAACATAGTTTTTCTTTTGCTTATATACAACACTTAGCTTACAAACCAATCAGCCAGAAACCAACCAACCAACCAAAAACCTAAAAAAAGAAAAAATAATAATTCCTGAAGTTATTTGGGAGTTATTTCTATTGAGAGATAACAACTATCCATAGATCTCAAATGTCACATTTTCAGGGTAATAAGGAATATTTGAAAGTGATCTCCATTTATCCTTCTGAAAAATGGAAATGAATTTAAACAAGGTAGAGAAAACCACTGAACTCTAATCACAATTTCATCTTAAATACCCTAGAAAAATGTGAAAGTGTATCAAGAAGTACTTTTTAGTTGAACATAGTAGTTCATATGGAATGGACTAGGGAGAGAATATTGAAATAAAACTGAAGTGTTTCAGATTCCTAAAGATACCATTAACAAAATCTGTTGAAAACATGTAAATACACCTGCCTCTAGATTATAACAAATTCTGGCAACACTAATCATTGTTAATCCTTTTATTCTTAAAGTTGGGAAACATTGTTCTTTCCTGAAACTCTGTCTTCCTATTGTTTAATGTTGGCCACCCCCAATCTCCAGTTTTTGAAAACGGAGCTCATTTTATAGAGGAAAATTTTGAGTGTGTGTGTGTGTGTGTGCATGTGCATACTACAGTTTTTTTTTTTTAGCTCAAGAGATGTGTCTGAAATTTTAGATGTGAGTGGTGGGTACAGGAGTCCCTTATAATACCTTGAGAAAGTTTCTTCTTGTACTGTTTTTTTTCCTCTGTTGGAATTGCAACATTCTTTAAAAGAAGATTAATGAGGGAGAAGTGGTATATCAGCTGTTTTCTGTTCTGAGTACAGACCCTGAGAAAGTAACCTACTGGTTTTTTTAAAATAATATTTTAAAAATTATTTTTCTTTTTAAAAAGTAATTGATTTTTTTTTACAATGTTTGCTTTCTTTTCTCAGGTGTAGTCCCCATAGAATTTCCACCACCAGTTCACTCTTGCCATCACCATACCATCACTATAGTATTTTATAATTTCTTATTGAAGTAAAATTGCAACATTGTATAAGTTTCAGGTATGCATCATTTTAGATCAATATCTTTATATGTTGATTTAAATCAATACATATTAAGTTGATTTAATATATTAATTGTGTAAGTCCAATTCTATCTTTCACCGTATGATTGACTCCTTTTCCCCAAATCACCTAGCTTTCTTTGCTGTTCCCTTTGGTAACCACTAATTGGTCTTATAGTCTCAAAATTTGTTTTTGTTTTATTTAGTTCTTTATTTATTTGCCATAATGAGTGAAGTCATATGGTGTATGTCTTTGTCAGACTTCTCTAAACATAATACCCTTTATGACCTAAAAGATAGAACTCTGTGGTTCAACTGGAATCAAGCATGCAAATAAGTAAGAAAAAGAAGGCCGTTTTTGTCTCTTGCCTCAGTTTTCCCATCCCCATCTAGAGGTTTATTTCCCTTTATATTACTGTGGTTCTGGGAGATTATTCTTGTTTCACCTTGTTCAGGACCTGCTGGTCATCTGAAAAAGCTGGCCTTAGGAAAAATGCCTCCAACTTACTTAGGGTCTCCCAACATGTAACCGTTAAGCCAAATATATTCCATCAGATTCTGGAGTGTGACTCATTTAAGATGCTAATATATTTTTCTTCTTGATGAGCAAGCACACATAAACTATATGCCCACAAGGAATTTGTGGAATATTATCAAACATAGAAAGCTGAGTTTATTTTCCATAGATATAGCAGAAGGATAAAGCTAGCTTTAATTCATGTTTTTTATTTATGAAGAAAATGTTGGTTAACTTAGTTCCATTACATCCTACATAGAGTGTGGACTGTAAAGATTGGTGATTAAGTGTATTACATAATATGATAAATTATGGTAAGTCCTCATTGCTCTCATTCTTTAACTTAAAAGGTTAATGCTTAATTAGCTTCTTAATGACTTTATAGTATAGATGATGATCATCTATACTAATGTTGTTGATAGTTTCTTGGAAATTGAAACTTTAAGGAAATTGATGTCTCATGAGACCAGGTCCTTGAAAAATGTGTTAGTTCACTGTGGACCCTAATTCTTTTTTCTCATCAACATTATAATGAAAATATTGAAGGAAATAATATTATTTGAGGAGCTGCTGTATATGAAAAGTGTGACCTTTTTAAAGACTTGCAGCCTTAAGTGATGTGTAGTTCATTAAAAAAAACCTAAATTATGGATATCTGTTGAACAGAATTAACAGTCTGCTTCCTTAGATCAGAAAATTCTGAGAATGAAATTTTCACAGATATCTGAATTATTGGAACTTCTGTAATCCATAGAATTGTATTTTTTATTCAAGCACACTAAACTTGAAATGACAAAAACATCTTCAAATAAGAATATTAATGATTTGTTCAATGTGACAGTATTCAGTCTGAAATTAAACATGGATCAAATAGAGAACAATTAGACATTACTCATTTGGAACTCAGTGGAACCACAGACCATTTAAAAAACAACTGTAATTCAAAGATTGGGAAGGATTACCTAGTTCTTTAGTGGGAATGAATTCACAATTCAGGAGAGGCTTATAGACTTTGATAAGTATAAATCATGTTTTACATTCTGAAAGCAATGTCATTGTGATGTAAACCAAAGGCACATCTGAGTTCTCAAACTTTCCGGACTAATCTGTGGCTTATTTCAAGAGACCCTGAACTAAAATTTCTCTATGGCACTGTTAAGAAAACTTATCTTGGAAGATTTGGAGGTAGATATATAAATCCCAAAATAATTCAGAAACCTGCAGTCATGGGTCATATTTGTGTTTATGTATGCAAGAAAGTATATTCTTTTTTGTGAAATTATTGATATTGAAGGTCAGTCATTCACTATCTTTGCTTGCTGAATTTGCTGCAAAGCTGGAGTTGGAGTTTGATGTGCTCTGAGACAGTTCAGTCTATTAAATTCCATTGTCTATTAAATTCTCATTGATTTGAGTCACAGTGATGAGTGAATACTGCCAGGCCTAAAATTGTCAATCTCTGCATAAATACAGTGCTTTTTGAATGACTTTTGTATTACCGATGAATAGCCATAATTTTGAAGAGTTGAAAGGTGCCACTTTGCCAGTATTAAGGATTAAAAATATCATGACCTGCAAAATGTGAAACTCTAATTGTATGTGCTCACTATGGGGAAAAAAAAGTGGCCATCCCAAAACTAGTTATTTTGATGGTTGTTGAACATTAATGACTTAATGCCACTGAACTTTAAACTTAAAAAATGGTTAAAACGGTACATTTATGTTATATATATAATTCAATAAAAGAAATGACCCTTTCCACTTGAATGTACACAGCAAGTGGACTCAGAAAACAGTTTTGGAATATCTGATAATTAAGAGAGCAAAAAGAAATATAACTCTTTGGCATTCATTATTCAGGTTGGTATAATGATAGCTGAAAAAATATATGAACTATGGTAACAGTCTCTAAAATAATAAAAGAAATTATGACATAAGAGGCATAGGGGACAAAGTTTCAGGGAAATAAAAGGACTAAAATATGAGTGGAAGATTATGAAAAGGTTCATGGGGGCAGGAGGGCAGTAAATGTAAAATAGGAAGATGTTTCCATGGGTATACGCTAAGAATATCACCACATGAATGAGGGAGCGATGACAATGTTTTCCACATGTAGCAGGAACAAACTGGCATGTGAAGATCATGAACAGAAGGGATCATAAGATAACGTAGTTGGAGGATGACTTATCAATAAAAATTGATGAAATATTACAGTAAAATTGTTTGAAAATAAATGCTTGGTCAATGTTCAGGGGGTGGGAGCCTAAAATGACGTTTTATGCTATCTAAAGAGGTAAGAAGTGCAAACTTTAGTTATATTTGGCATTATTTATTTTTTAACATTTTAATTCCCTTTAACCATTTTGTTGCCTGGAAGCAATTCATGTTGGAAAAATACCTGTGATTTTTTTCACATAGTATTGTAACAATTCATGCAAAGTGAAAAGTACAGTGTGTAAGGGGCAGAGGGTCAGGAGGGAAGGGTGGAAATGAGCCATTGCTATATCTTTTACAATTTTAGTACACCAAATTAGACCATGTAATATGGGTCCTCAGGGTGTACCAATTAAAGTGAATAATAACTAACACTTCTCGAATGCCTAATGTATGCTGAATATTATGGTATACATAAGGACATTACCTGTTTTATTTTATTTAAACTTTATATTTTTTCAGGGCAGTAAATGTTTCTCCTATTATACCTATTTTGCAAATAGTAAAGTGAGGTTTAAGTAAATTCAGACCTAGTGAAATAACTTAAAGCAAGTAGAGGCAAAAAACAGGATAAGGATACTGTGAGATGGGCCTATCCATTTACTAACTCCCCCAGTATAGCCTTTTCAATCTGCATGTTGCTCTTTTGTCATTTTATAACCCTTCAAGTTTGTCGTGGGTACTCATTTTTGCCTCATTTCAAAGGCAAGTATTCTTATTTTCTTGTTGGTGAGAAAGGGACGCGATGAGCCCACAATGTGACTTGTCTCAGAGCCTGGGCCTATGCAGGGACAGCGTAGTGGTTGTTCTCTAGACGGCAAGCACTTTTTGCTTCAACCAGGTTGAATGTGACTTCAGGTACCATTGGAAGAGAGATGGAAATGGGCATTAAAGTTCTTCCTGTGTATTCTACTCTGCACTAGCCTTTTCTTGTTTCTTTCCCTTAATAGCCCAGTGAAGTGGAGGAACTATTGTCATGAGCATATGATTTCCTGAAAACTTGAGTGACTTTCTTCAGGTCACACAGCTAGTGAGTTGGAATCTCATCCTCAGTTGCTCTGGCTACCCAGTCCCTGCCCTTTCTACTCTTTCTTCTGTACTATGCTGTCTCCTTAAAGAGCTCAGTTAGATTTGCTAGGGGGCTGCTAAAAGTTGTTTGATCAGACTGCATAGAACAGCACCTGCTAGATTGTAAATGTGACTGAGTGGCAAAGCTAAGCCTCTCATGTGATCTGCTTGGAACTGACCTCTGTCAAATAGGTGAGCCCTAACAGTTTGGAGATCACACCATCGCAGATGTTGCTCCAGCCTTCTATATAACTACACACCCTGAGCATGACTCCAGCTTTCAAATGCTTATCTCAGACTTCTTGTTAAGAGGCTGCAGAGGACTTTGTTTGGTTAACAATTACTGGCATCCAGACAGCAAGCCCTCTGCAACTACTGCCCACCATGGCCTCAGTATATGGGTGGGGTCCTTTGTTGTGTGTTCTCAGAGAGATTCTCCTTCAGAGTACTTGTGTTAGTCTGTCATTACAAATTCACTAATGTGATCGTTAATGTCCACCACTAGCTTGTAAAAATCCTGCCTCTGTGAAGGCAGGATTAGTACCTGTTTTCTGTATCTCAAACACCTAGAATAGTGTTGACTAAGCATTTGTTGAATGGGTGGGTGCTGAACAAAGAATCAGGTGATGAGTATTTTCCCTACATACCTGGCCATAAAGGAAACGTGCAGAGACTGCATGTGCCATGGATAAATGGACCTGTTTTTGAGGGCCTTCTAAATTGTTTGCCAGGGGACTAGGTGATATAAAATGTTGACTCTTGTTCTGTCGTTCTGAACTCCAGAAGGCTTAAGCTTCCCTAAAAGCAGAGAAAAACTCAGCTTACCTCTTTCTGGTGGTATTTGATCGCCACCTTCAGCTTGGCCAGGTCATGATATTTCTGAGGGTCAAGCTCTTCACTGTGGTCATCTCTGTGGTTGAGGATGATCTCCAGTTCCCGGGAGCTCCGAGCTTGGTCCAGCAGGTCTTTGGCAAAGAGCTTGCACTGCTGGGAAAGCTCCTCATACTCAGCCTTGAACTCATTTTCCACCTTGCTTAGCTCCTTGAGCTCCCAGCCCAGGCGGAAGGCAGTTAAGATGGGGTCCTCACTTGATAAGGCAATGAGTGAGGGGCTTGCTAGAGCTTTATAAATGTTCAGCCGGGAGCGGGAGTGACGCAAGCTGTCTACCTCTGAACTGGACACACACTCCACACAGTTGCAGCGGATCTGATGGGGCCTTGGGATCGTAACCCTTTTTTGCACAAGCAATTTGATGATTTCGTAGTTGTTGGTGTGGGCAGCCAGCATGATGGGAGTGATGTCTGGTGTGAACTCGGAGAACTGGGTGTCCATCATCAGCGTGGGGACCTGGGTATAAGCAAATGAAAAAATAGAAATGGGCAGGATTAAGGCTTAGAAGAAAGACCATAGAGTCCATCGAATGTTGATGATTCTGGAATTGGAGTCACTGCTCTTTTGTCAATTCTGTTTACCATAATAGTGCTTTGTAGAATGGTTATTGCATACCAGGTATACAGCACTTTAACATATATTTACTCATATAATCCCCACAGCAACCTTGTGAGGTAAATATTATCCCCAGATGAAGACTCTGGGGCACACAAAGGTTAAAGCATATAACGTTTCCATTATTTTAGTAGCAGAGCTCAACTTCAAACCCAGGCAATGGGACTAAAGAGCTTGACTGTTAAATTATGCAACCATGATGTGCCCAATTCTGTCTGAGGCCCCATTAGGACTAGAGAAGTAAAGGGTGTTTTTCCTGACTTTCTAGAACTTAGGTTGTAGATCAGACAATAAAATTGGCAAGTATGAATACATACAAAGTAGTATATATTCAGTTTCACTAAGTAGACACTTGGGGATAGTTTTTGAAAGGCTAAAGACAATCAGTAATCTTAAATATCATGGCATTAAATCAAGCCCTGGAGGCTAATGGTTGCATTGGCTTTGTATGTCAGTGCACATTGGGGGAGCAAAGACCATGGCTAGACTAAACACCTTTTCCAGTGTTCCTGGAAAGATGAATGATAGCCTGTTTGTCCCAGAAAGTTAGAGAGAATCTGTTATTGCTAGGAAGTAGTGCTCTCTATATAAATGAGGACCTTTAGGCTTACAGGATGGTTATCAAAAACAAGGACCTTTGATAAAATTGCTATGTCTCTACTATAATTCTTGGTGCAAGTAGCAACTGTAGGTGAAGTGTGGGGTTCTTTGGGTATTCAAGAACATCTCTGTGTGAGTATGTAAAACCTGATCAATGAATAAAGTCTATGTTTTGGGACCCAGTCTATTCTCATCAAATAGGGAAATTGAGGCAGCTCATTAGACCTACAGACGTCTCGATGTGGTAGGAACTAGAGCTGGAGAAACAGGACTGAAATAGAGGAGCCTTCATGGAGGGGTGGAACTGAGTACTGAAGTATGGCTTCCAGGAGATTGTGAAATACCGATCTTAATACCCTTTTAAAAAGATGGTTCCACATACTTACTTTAACCTGGGCCAACAGAACATGGATAACAGATGCCCACAGAATAGACAAATACTGTTTTAATCAAAAGTTTATTTTAAATCCTGATTTTTAAAATAGAAACTCAGGGTTGCTGGCAAAATGACAAGAGGGTGATAGTTTTTCATCTTCTTTGCCTCCTTCCCACCTTGGATGAAGGGTATCCAAACAGGGAAGTGTCCCTGAAGTAGTGAATGAGAGATAGGTAGAGGTGAAGGATGGGGAGGAGTTTACAAGAAGTCTATTTCTTTCATGGAGTGGTTACATCAGCCTCTAAAGAGTTGAGATCTGGCTGCATATTGGCCGTCAATTGCTTGGAGGGAGCAGGGAATAAACATTGTTAAACATTTAAAGGGAGCTGCTACAAACAAGACAGCAGGAAGTGAGCAACTGGCTCATAAAGTAAATTGGACACAGGAAAGAATGACCTCAGGAATTAACTTAAGCCTAAGGCTAAGGAAGAAGTAGGCCTAAGTGGGCCTAGTAATGAACATAAACAACAACCTGCCTGAAGAGTAGAGTAGGGAGAGATGGTGAGTGAGCAATATGTTACAGTCCTCCCAGGAAGAAAGCAGTTCAGATCTGGGACTCTACCCTTTCTCAGTAGGCAGGGCTATTTCTCAGTCTCTGTCATGAGCTAGAGGTGAGAGGTGGGAGAGAAGAAAGATAGCCTGTCACACAGAATTCCCTGGGTCTGCTCCCTGCCACAGTTTTCTTCCAGCCCTCTTTCTATTTCCTTGCTCATTCTTTTCCTCTCTTATTTCTGTGTTAATGCTACCATAACTGCCCAAGATAAACAGTGGTACCTGTAAATATTGCCTATGCATTGTGTCATGGAGCTGAAAGATTACTGTTCTATGCCTAGAAATGAAATTCTTTATGGAGTTATCTGATTCCATTGTCTTTGATTCTGTGCCGAATAAGGAGCCTTCTGATCTTCCATTTGACTTTCTGGGTACACGACACCAGAGAGGAAATCTTTTCAAAAGAAAACTGGGATATAGTGAACAACCACATCTTCCCATCTAGAATGCCTTTTTCCTTCCAGTTAGCCATATCATACACAGGTT
The DNA here is from genome assembly GCA_019455555.1 of Galemys pyrenaicus. NCBI lineage: Eukaryota > Metazoa > Chordata > Mammalia > Eulipotyphla > Talpidae > Galemys > Galemys pyrenaicus. Next base: position 4,927,285 of record JAGFMF010011865.1, on the reverse strand, counting down.
GCCACACCCACCCCAATTGTTCTCTGCATATAGCCCCGTGGAATCCCTAGTATGGAATGGGCTTCCCATTTCCCTGCCAGTCAAGGGCCATTGCAAACCCTGGCTTCTTCATAATCTCTTCTCCTAACTCGATCCCTCTGCAACTGTGCCAGATGTTGTGGGAACTAGATTATATTCAACATCTCACTTTTCTGATGATGCCTTATGTTGTTCTCTAATTACTATCTGTATGTATTTTCTTGCATCCTCAGTATGGTTATGAGCACTTTGAAGGTAGAGATGTCTTAGTCTGCTCTTGTTTTTTTCTATAGTGTCTAACACAGTATACAACAAAAAATTACATTTCCTATTCTCAAAGTAAGAAATTGATGGTCATTTATAAACTTGGCTCCCACAATTTGAGTAAAGGTGAGTTAGTTTCTGTGGGTCTTTATTTCCCATGTCTAGCTGAGTACATGGACTTTCTAAGACTCCAAGGAGGGTTAGCAGAGAAGCTCTAGAGGGAAATACCCTGGGATCACAAAACCCTGAGACATTCCATGCCTGTAATGTTCACCATCCTATTGTTTTACAATGGAGACTCTTAATCAAAGGCTGCAGATGTATCCTCAGCTTTCTCCTTCTGCTTCCTCTTTTCATCTTCCTGGTGTTTTTCCTTTTCTAGATTGTACAGGGACCATGAACTATTAGGATGATGACAGTAAAGAAAAAGAAATTTTATAACAAGGCTCAAAAGTTTCTGATAATAATTCAGACTTTATGATATATATGTATATATTGATATATCTATATGTAGATACATATGGTCTACTACAGGGGCCAAACAGATAGTAGGCAACAGAAATGAAGACTTGGTATAGGTGCATAGGCATGATTTGGGTGAGTCAATGGTAGGAACTGGTGAACTGTAGTACATATACCCTTTCAAAGAGGGCATCTGCTAGCCATCTCCTTGCTATAAAATTGTTATAAGCATGAATAAGGGTTTATTATTGCAATTTTTCAACATAAGGCAGGAATATGAATTTTGGGGCTGAATCTGTTAAGGTTGCAAATGTTGGCTCAAAAAATGCGTAGATAGTGTATAGATCAAACTGTAATATTTATAATTTGCCATATATATATATAATTTGCCATATGTAAATGGCATGGAAAATTAGGCTCAAGTGAGCCAGTTCATGATCTTTGTGCTAACACAAAAATTGTGAGACTATGGAGGGATGGGAGAAGATGCTGAACATTTATATAGGGGCCGGATGATAAAAGGTTTCATATGCCATGTGGCCATGGGAAGCCACTGAAGCCTGTTAATCAGGACAGTGGCATAGTTGAACAAGTGTTTTACAAAGGTCAGTGTGGGGAGTGGCTAAATGTATTGCTAAATGTTTAACAAGTAACTCCATAAAAGGAAATCTTGATTACTAGTGTTTACCAATTTCTGTGGCAGAAACATTCCCATGGTGATCATTTCAAGCTACCATTATGACATCATAGAACCAGAGTTGGGCAGAGATACATACAGCCAGCTATTACCAACCAGTATAAGCCAGCTAGTCCACTACACCATTGGATCCAGTTTCAGAAAGGTAAGACTAGTTAAAAGATATCATTTGTCCAGCTGAAGATATAGTGAGACCTTGAACTGGACAGTGATTCTAGAGATAGGAAGGAAAGAACAGATTTAAGATATTCTTTGGATGTGTCAGGTAGTACCAGAGGGAGAAGAAATCAAGGATGTCAGATTTTTGAATCACATACCTGGTTGAATGGTGGTGTCACCAATTGAGATAATGACTACAGAAAGAAGAATAGATTTAGTGATTAAAAACGTTTAATTTTGGCCATGTTGAGTTTGAAGTACCTATGGGAACAGTAGCAGGAAATTGTGTTATTCTAGTGTGAATCTTGAAGGAAAGGTCATGACTCAACCTACTGAGACCAAGAGTGTGGATGGGCTCAGCCTCTCCCTGCCCTTGCTCCCCTACAGTTGGGTCCACTGTACTACAGTTGGGTCCCCTAGTACTCAGACCTGCCCCAGTTTGGAGCCCCTCTAAGGCTTGGGGTAGGAAGTGTCCCAATTTCAATTACTGGTAAATTGCAACAGGGCATCTCCTTGTTCTGTTAGCGTATTTTAAGTAATACTTTTCCTTGGACAACTGGTCTCAATTTCTGTACATGTAACTGAATAGTCCAGGTATAATATATTTTGGGGATTATCTATACCTTTGATTGTGAGTTATTTTACAATTTTGTAAGTTATAATGCAAATATTTCTTGTCTAGCATGATGCAATTATTCCCTTGTGTGTGTCTATTTGCAAACTTTTTGACATCTATTTGGAAATGTCTTTCAGCCTGTAATTAGGGGTCAGCAAACTTTTTCTAGAAGAGACCAGACAGTAAATGTATTAGGCTTTGTGGACCTTACAACTCTGCCACTGTAAAACAGAAACAACCTTAGGCAATATGTAAATGAATGGGTTTAACTGTACTCCATAAGATTTTATTTTTAAAAAAAAGTGACAGGCTGGATTTGGCTTGCAGGCTGTAGTTTGCAGACTTCTGGCTCCCTTACTAATTAATGAGTTATATACAATCTTTGACATGTGTTCATTTTAAATTTATATGAGGATCATCATTTAACCTTTTTAAAAAATTATCTTTTAACAGTCATTTTGTGTTCAGACTGACATCAGGTGGAAAATTCAATTTTATTCTTTTCTTATCAAGGTTTGCCTTCTCTTTGAACTCTCAAATTATACTGAATGATTTCCATTAGAAATAATGATTTTTAAAAGGAAAAAGGGGTGGTAGGGAGGAGGGAAGGGAAGGATGTCAATACCAAGAAATGAGATTTGGTTCATATTATCTACAACTGTACTTCTAGAACCTGGTGCATGAACTGACTTGATTGAATTTTAAAATTTGCAATGATGTGGGTTTAGGGCATGACCACTAAAGAAGTTACATTGCCTGCCTCTTCCTGGGGCTTTGTATTCAGGCCCTAATGAGTTTTGCTTCTGGATCTGTCGTCCATCTCCCTGTTGAAAAGCTAGCATTGTATTCTTGGGATTCTCTGATTAATGAGCATGGGACAGAGTTGCTTGGCTCAGAAATCACATAAAAACTTGCAGTACAGTTAAAAGTGTGAACTAAAGTCAGCTTCATATTTTCTGCTGAATTCCACTGCTACAGGACACAACAGAAGAATAGATGTTGCTCCTTGGTCCCCACTCAGGACTCGTCAGAGTTTTCTCAGGGTTTTTGCTCTCAAGAGGCCCAAATGACACATCATTTCCATTAACCTCATCACTGGACACATTCTGCTAATTGGAAAGTTTTCTGAACCCCATTGTTGCCAGTCTTACAAGCCTTGCTGGAGTTTATCACAGACTTCTGAAATTAAACCCCTCATTTGTAACTAATAGGCAGACCTTTATCAGAAGCCACCTCATGCATACCCACAACATTGTCTCCTCATAGGCCAAACCTCTTGGATTTTGGTATTTTCTCACACAGCCAGCCTGATAGTATCATGTTGGAAATGAATCTCGCTTCTTGTGCCTGGATTTAGTGAAAGTGCAGTACCTTTTTTTCTACCTGTTGGGTTCCCTCCTCCCCACCCCAATGTGCCAGATAAAATCAATGTTCAGTCTTTTTTGGCAGTCTAAGGATTGTTGGAAATGAAATTCCATTTCTCCATATTACTTAGAAATGAGAACCAGCATCTAATCCTGTCACATTGTTAGCCACTCACTGTGCCTTACTTATAGGTCAGTTAGCTAATAGTAGTGTTGTAGGAAATACTTTCTAGCAGCCACTGACATCATATGGGAAATAATCTGTTTCCCAGATTCTGATAAAAGCAGAATCATTGGAATTAGGATCTGCTGGATCATCTCAGCTGATTTCAAGGTCAAAGTGTATATAATTTAGACTGAAAGATTAAAATGAACAAAATTTATTTGATAATAATGTCACAGAACCCACCTGGTGTTTTAAAAATGACAATATTGGTATATAAAAATTAATAATGTAACAATGGTCTAGCATGTGCTTGAGTAGCAGGGCTAAAAATAATACTAAATAATGCTAATGGCTACTGGTTTCCATAAGTCAGGCACCATGCTGAAATATCTCATTTAGTGCTCACTGTGGCATGATAATTATCTCCATTTTATACCTGAGAAAACTCATTAGTTGCGCCCCCTGTCCCTAGGAAGTAGAGTGTCCAGAACTTGAACCCAGGCAGTTTGACTCCAAAGCCTGTATTGTTAACCACTATATTACTTCACCCCTACCTAGCACAGACCTGTTTTGCAGGTTTTATTGGATGTTAACCTCAACAAGTGATGTTCTTTCTTCAACACAGGTAAACGTTATATAGAATTGCTCAAGGCTTGAGAACCCACAAAACTGTTCTTGATTTTTTTCATTAAATGGGAATTCTTAATTTTCAAAAGACAGATGCTAAGTCTATAAGAAAATAGTACACAACTAACTCTATAGGTAGTAAGTGTTTATTATTTCAGGGTACTAGTTGGAAGAAACCTGGAAAGATGTTTTTTTTTCAAATCTAGATCGTCACAAAGGTTAAGTGAACCATCCTGTACAGTTTTCTTTGTAAAAGATGAATTATAGTGGGTGATGGAGGCCATTGATTCCTGAAGTAAGGTGAGCTTTGGGATTGATATTAGAAATGAAGTAAGAGGGGAAAAAACCCAAGGTAGGAAGAGCATATGCTGTGTGTATGGGGAATTGGGGAGCCAGCCCTCTGTGAAGGCATTCTGTATATGGTTAAGTTACAACATTTCCCAGGAGATTGTGAAAATGGTGCAACAAGTCAAAAAATAAGTAAAGGAGAAGGTATGGGTTATTCTGGAGATAGGGCAAATGTCAGAAGTGAGACTCCTAATCTGTCAGTTTGAGACTATAGGTAGTTTTTCAGATAGCACTATGGTGGAGCTTGATATAATTAGTGCTTTAGGAAGGTCATTGTTCTTGGTTCTTTTTTTATAGGCCACCATGTGATTTTTAAATTAAATTTCTTTTGTAGATTGCTTTACTGGAAAGTGAATGCTGCAAAGCTGATTTCAAGTTTTTCATGTCACTGCTCATCAAGTGACTAGTGTGAATTTGGGTAGGCATGATAAAGTTTTATGGATACAGCTGAGAACTCAGATGCAAAAACCTTCCTGACCCAATTAAGGCACAGGACCATGTGACAGTTGGGGCAACTAGATTGGCATCAATTGTGGCATAGGATTCGATGCATACCGTTCTTTATTATTTTATAATTTTTTCCAGTGGGCAGTGATCTTGATAGGAGCACGTTTGCCAGCAAAACAAAATCAGAAGGAACAAAAAGAGGGCCTTTCATGCAAAAAGAGGAGCCCACAACCTCTAATTTGTTTTAAGGTGTATATAGCCATGCAAATGAAAAGTGTGTTTATTGTTACACAACTGAAAATTGGTAGCTATAACCAGGAGTCCCAGCTTAGACCTGGAAGAGCATGGGTGATAATAATTAAATTCAGTTCATTCTCAGAGTGCAAAGGAAAGTCAGAAAAGCATAATAGTTTTCACTGTTCTCCAAAGCATTCAGTGTAAACCTGAATAAAGAAAATGGCCTAAAATCGATGTGTGATAGGTAAGAGAGCTTTTAAAAGGTATAAAGGAAAACAGACTGGAAATCTAGAAGCAAAATCATGTTAAATGGTATCAAGAGCACTCCCCTTGCTAATCATGATTTTCATTTCATGCTCCATACACATACCAAATGATGCTTTGTTTTAAAATTGCTCAGTTCATTTGATTAGAGGACAAAGCTTGAAAGAGGAGATTGTCACATTCATCAAGTGATTATTGAGCCCCACATTACTGCTTCTGTCCATTATCCACACCTCAGCTGAGTCTGCAGCTGGTACTAGTTTCCAGAGGTAGAATGCTACAACAGCTACTTTACATGTGAGGTTAGTCCTTGGGAGCGCAGTTAATTTCTTTTTACATGATTGTCCTTGATCTTTTCAGTAAAGGGAGCTATTAGGTTGTAAACTCTCTTCCATCTTCCAAATCTCCAATTGTGGCAGAACATCTGTAGCACTGAATTTTGCATGTCTGGCCCTGTGGACTGTTATCACACAGAAGCATTTGGTGTATGCTTAGACAAAGTGCAGTGAAAAGTAGGGGACCATTTTTTAAAAAAAGATTTATTTATTTATGCAGGAGGTGAGAGGATTCACCAGAGACAGAGTGGGGAGCAGAACAGGCAGATAGACTGAAATACACTGCTGAGGGGAGCAGTGGGTGAGGCAAGAGAGGTCTGCTGTGCCATGTGGGTCAGCTCCCTGGCAGGAGATTGAACTTGCGCTGCTGTCCAATGGATGCTTCACAGTGCGGTGCTCAACCCACTGTGCCACCAGGGAGGCCCCTTAGGGGACCGTTATATAATATAGTTTGGAGTTTACACAAACTCAGAGTTAGGAGAAGAAAAATGGGTTTACTACATACTTAAAAATGCACTGAGAACTTGACAAAGTAAGCACTCAACAAGTGTTATTTCTGGTGTAGGAACAGCCACTTTTTGTATTTTATAAATAAGGAAACTGAGCTAAGAAAAGTAAAGTCACTTGTCTAAGGTTGCACAGCTACCAAATGCCCACTGGAAAATCCAAGCAGTTTGGATTCAGAGTCTGGGTTGTTAACAAGCGTGCAATATATACTCAAGGTTGTCAGATGGAATGATGGGCGTTTGGTATCAAGCAGCTTAGACTTGCTAGTAGTGGTTAAGAGAAAGTTTCCTCAAAATGTGGGTGGAACCCTGTATGTGGAGAGTGGGGATGTATATAGAGGTCTAGGCAGCAGGTGGTTGGTATTATAGAGGTCAAACAACATGAATTGGGGGTAATAGGTGAGATATAAGACAGTGATATTCAGTTACTGGCATTGGTCCAGTATATTTCAGTCTTGACATTCTTGACAAATTGGCCCAGATATTTTGTGGTGGGGGGCATGCTGTTTATTGTAGGATGTTCAGTAGCATTCCTGGTCTCAATACCAGTAATATCCTTTCATGTGTGACAGCCAAAAATATCTTCAGACATTGCCAAATGTCCCCCTGGCAGGCCATTATGGAGATCACCTTTCCATGGTCTGTCTCTATTATTTTATTATACTCAGCCACCTGAAAAGGAGTCAGGGCATGGCAATATGAACGTTAGGGCCCTGGGTGATCACAGGAATGGAAATTCTGTGAGTTATGTATCTTCTAGGCAAACCTAAAATGACTACCACTACTAGTAAGAAACATACTTTATTGGTTGGCATTCTTGGTGACACTTTCTGGGAATTTTGTATTTAGGTTTCTTCTGCTTGAACTGCACGCCTAGGATTTCCACACAAGGAGCCCCTCCCTCTGCAGCCAAACTTGCCTAGGGCTGCGGAATCTTTGAGAAAATATGAGCCTGGACAGTACCATAAAGTTTAAGTTCATTTAGCACAGACATTTCAGCAAGACTTATTTCAGGAATATTTCTTTCTCCTTCAGCAGAAAAACAGAATTCAAAAGTCTCTGGTGGGTCTGACAGCATACATCATGATGAGCTGTGGATTTTTCAGTACACAATGGCTATGATTAAATTACTGTGTCATAATAATAAATGAATTACATTTAAAATGATGTAACTTATGGTTTATGGAGAAAGTAGCTTAAGTTATTTGTGACTGAACCTATGCCTATAATGTTGACATTATCCATTGCAAGAAAGTTCTTTTCAAATACAGTCTTTGACAAGCAAAGGTTTACTAATTTCCATATGGTACTGCACTTACCTATGTATTTCCCTCTACCACATTTTGAGAGTAAAAAGTTAAGAAAAATGCCATATTTTTTCTTCTGTCTGACATTACTTTTAATTTTATGCTTTATGCTGGCAGCTCCATTGTCCATAGTGCCTTTTCAGGTGGAATGATTTTCTTTTTTTTTTTTAAAGATTTATTTATTTATGCATACAAGCACTGGGGCACAGGCCAGAGGTGTGGGGGGGTGAGAGGATTCACCACAGAGAGC
>JAGFMF010011865.1:4890776-4919168 GCA_019455555.1 Galemys pyrenaicus | reverse complement strand
CCTGGCCGGCAGCAGGGATCGAACTCGTGCTGCAGTGGCTGCGATTTGCTTCGTAGTGCGTTGCTTAACCCACTGCGCCACCAGGGGAGGCCCTGGAATGATTTTCTATTTTGTCAGACAGACCAAATACTAGAGGCAAGGAATATGAGTTTAGTTGCCTGTGGTTGGAGATGGTAGAAGGGAGAGCTACTTTGGGCTTCTAAGCTGACTGCTGCTGCCTCTTGCTTGTCTCCCAGTATGCTCCCAGGCTAAGGAGAGTGTGGAGCACTGTAAGGATAAGCTATAGATAAGCTAGATGCTGATCACTACTAAATTAGGAAAATATCAGCTGTCTTTCCTTTGTTCCACGAAGTCAAACATTCCCCAAATGTGAACCTTGCAAAGGCAAAGACATTTTAAATATAAGGATGCTCACTTGCAAAACATTCCCCTCTCTCTGAAAGACACACAACCAGACACTTCCTAGCTTCAATGAAATCTTTCACTTTGTAGCTCCTTTACGGAAATATAGGCCAAGGCCAATGACTAGAGACCTTGGAAAGGACTGGGGTTCCAAATTAACTTTATGTCTGTTTAATTTTCTCCTTCATGTTCAGTTAGTAGGGGATAAAAAAAATCCCAAATTGAAGAAAAGTTGCAAGAGTGGGTCTGATGGAGGCCCCGATGTTTAATTATTCAATCCCCAGTTTCTAGTAGGGGAGGTAACAGTACCCAGTTTGTGGAGTGCTCCACAGATGCAGGGGATAATTTGACTAAAATGTGCAACAAAGGTGATAGGTATCCAAGGAGAAGGCTTAGTTTCCAGCAAACTCTTCTTCATCTGTGATCTCATAATACCATTTATCCATAAACTTGAGACTGCCTTGCAGCAGCAGATATACATTTGAGAATTCAAGGCAACTGACACACAGAATTGCTTTGGGACTTTTTCCATCCCTGCCACGGTTGTATTCATCAAATTAACACTGGGATTTTTAACTCTTTCAGAGGCTAAAGGTTAATACCCCTGGATTGATTGTAGAAACAGAGAATGAACTATAGTACCACTATGTTTCATTTAATCCTGATGATTCTAAGATTAAGTGGACCACTGCCAAACAGATATCCACCAGAACACCATGGGTTTTATTCTAGAAATGTATCAATAACATCACTGCCTGTGGAGTTATTAGGGAACTCCCCCATGGATTTTATATATACCAGGGCATTGTATTCTTGCCTCTCTACTAAACTAATTAGGTGTCAGGCACAGTACCTCTTTTATGTGAGTTTTTAAGGCAGTTTTAGAATGACTTCAAAACATTGCTCATTTCCTTACAGCATCCCTCAGATTTAGTATTATCCCCTTATTTTTCATTGCTAAGAGGTTAAACCACAAAGAGGCTGAGTAATACCTCTAAGCCTACATAACAGTTGAGGGATAGTCAATAGAAGAACTCCATTTTCAGACATTGGTCATATCATGCACCACAGCTGATATACATATTGTAAAACCGTGTTGTTAGAAGAGACTTTGGAGCTGACATAGTCCAACCTCATAGATGTCTGTATGATTCATTTGACAACACCCCTTTCCAGTGGCTACCCTGCCTTTACTCAAACATGTCCTGTGATGATATTCCATTCCCTTTCTCTCAACTGCTGACATTGTGGTTTTGAAATTATGTGACCACATTTCCTTCTTCCCCATCAAACATTACTCAACACCTTTGGGCGGCTCTCTCTAGTGAGGAGCTCTAGTAAGAATGATTTTATGAGTAGGTGTATGGTCTACAGCAAGCAATGAGGATGTACTTCTTTCTATTTCATGACTCAGTCTTATGGTAACAGCAGCTATGACTGTGGGTGGTTTAAGAGCCAGCATCTAGTTCTTTGTGCCCAGGAGTTACACACCCTTGAGTTGGCTTTCCTGGAGACTATTGCCCAGATCAAGGCTCATGTAGTCTTGCTAGAAGGCCTCACCCTGGAAGATCAAGTCGTCTTCATAGCAGGCATACCTTTAGGGACTGAAGCTACCTTTTACCTATGGTATGAAGGCTCTGATCACTTTGGGAGTAACTGGCCACAAACTTAGTGGTAAGATCCATAGTATCCTGGCTTGTGCTGGGAATATAAAGAAGCCAAACTCCCAGAGAGGTCCAGAAGTTGTGTAAGGAGGGGCAGAGAGAGAAGGAGGAGATGGTAATAGGCTGTGTCAAGTGGTGACTGTTGTACTGTTGCTTCATCAATGTTGTGTCCACCTTTGGCAAGAAAAAGCCTACTAATGTAAGTCCTTTGTTTTACTGGCTTACTGGGTTTCTCTAATAAAGCCAAGTGGTCCAATCAAAACAAAGAAATACAAACCAAACAAAACCCCCAAACAAACCAAAGACTCCTTTCTTATTTTGTAGTGCATCCTCTCTAGGTACAAGTTACCACTTTTCTCATCTGTTAAGCTAATGAATACTGGGATCAAGGGTATTACAAGATTTCAGGCTGGTTCCAAAGAAGGAGTTCAGGTTAGAGAATGCTCGCTTAGTGTTCATCTTAGGCCATGCTGTTCTGTCTTGCTGTTGGGTTGTCCTCTAATCTTGAATACCAAGGGGGATGAGAATGACCCCACCAGTTGAATCACTCAGCTGAATTTGTGAATTCAGGCTTCCTCATAGGTATTTTAAGTGAGAAAGTAGTGGAATGACTAAAGGATAATTTCTAGTTAAAGATAGCCTAGCTCATTTAAGTATCTTCCCTTGAATAAGATTTATGGCATTCTCTTCCCAATAAGTTCCAAGACCCAGAGAATACTTTCCATTGTGCTCAGACAAGCAATTACCCAGAAAATCTTTCCACTGACAGGAAAATATGTAAATCTAACTTGTCCTGCTTTCTGGTTTGCAAATGGGAACCAGCTAATTTAGAAATCATAGAATTCTGATGTAAATAATAGAGACATTAACACTGGAAGAGAGAAATGAGGTTCCTGATAGGGAAGGCAGAAAAATAATGACATGAAGGCTAAGCCAGGGCTCACCACTGTATACCCTCTTTGTATTATAGGGCAAGGGCATTTGACTAGCAAAGATGTGAATTATGACCACATCTACATTATGGGTGAATGTTTCAGATCCATTGCCAGGGGCTGTTGGCTACAAACTGAATAGGCTTGGTAATAGACCCAAATAAGTTTTGTTATTGGTGGGCATATTTTAATGCTCTCCTGTTTGTACTGCACTAACCTGGAGTCAAAGATACTGTTAGACACTCATGTGGCTTTTTACCTTGGGTCTTCAGATCCTTGTTATCTAACAAGAGAGGTTTGTTTCATGGGGTGATGACTTTTGGGGGCACCATAGGAATTAGAAATTGTGCTGCGGCTTTTGTTAAAAGCAGTATCAGCTCCTTAAAATAACAAACATCTGATTAAAAGAAGGGTTTTATAGCTTTAGAATGTCTTTTCTCTCTGCTAAGAATCGAAATAGAGGAAAATGGTTAGCCTATAAGAAGAAGAATTTAGGTTAGATTCAAGGAAGACAGTTGGTGATGCTAGATTTCAGAATGGGCAACTACAGGATGTCATAGAATACACTGAGTGACTTTCAAGATAGTTAATTTTAATGTAATATAAGTAACATTCAATTGGAAGTCAGAAGTGCTACTTCTTGGTTCTACTATGAAAGACACTGTTGAGCCTGAACAAATCACTTGCCCTCTGTGATTTTTGCTGCTCCTGTCTACAAAATGGAAAGGAGGCACACTAGATAGTCTTTCAGGTCTGTCATTCTATTAATTTCACTCATTCAAAATGCTGTTTATGGTGTCAATGCCATGTTCCAAAAGTCTTTCTAGGCACTGGGGATTCAAAAGTGAACAAAATAGGCAAAGCCCCTCTCTAGAGAGGTGACATAAACACCAACAAATATACATGTATGTCAGGTGGTGATAAGTATTGTGAAGAATTATGAAGCAGAATAAAGGGTAGGAAGCTATACAGGGGACACACGGTTTTTTTTTTTAATCTGGTGCTCATGGAAGTTCTTGATAAGGTAGCATTGGAACAACCTAAATGAAACATTGATCTTATATAAGTAAAGGGAGTCAGTAGTGCAGATATATGGATGAGGAATATTTCAGGCAAAGGCAGAAGCTAAACAATTCTTTAAGTGGTACAACTGGAGTAGAGGGAATGAGGGGGAGAGCGATAGGAGATGAGAGTAAAGGGATACAAGAGGGCCAGCTCCAGCCTTGTTATAAAACTGTGGTTAAATCACTGTTCTTTAATAAAACAGGGTGAAAAATGTTAAAGGATGAATAAAGTGCAAATGACCTTAAAAAAAAAAGCATTTAAACAAATCAGTAACTAAAAGTAAAGACTATAGTAGAGAAGTGGGTCAAAAAATAAAGAGTAAGATAAATTGCTTATAATATGAAAAGATGTTAAATCCCACCTTAGATTAATGATAATGTAAATGTAAAATGATAATGTCTTAGAATTTTTCACTTGAAATTTTCTATAAAAATTTTTAAAATCATTTTTAAAACAAAAATGATTTTTTTTGCAGTCAGTGATTACATGGATATGAGCAATATCCATACACTGTTGCTAGGAGAGCAATTTGGCAATATTTTTTTCTTTTCTTGGAAATATCTATTAAAATTAAAAAATGCACATTTCCCATGATTCCATAATCCTATTTCTAGAAACTTACCTTACAGGTATAATTATACAAATGTTCAAAGCCCTATATGAGGATATCATCAGAACACTGTTTAGAAAAGCAAAAAACTAAATATGCTTGAAATAATTTGAATGTTCATTAATAGAGACTTGATTATATATATACATTTTGATGATATAACACAAAATTGTCTTTAATTAAAAAGAATGTTGTAAAAATAACTATCCTCAAAGGGACAGACATCCACAATGTATTGTTAAGGAAATGGAAACAAGTGACAGATTATTGGTGAAAAGGAGTCTGTTTATAAGTGTGTGTGTGTGTGTGTACGTGTGTGTGTTTCTGTTTGAGATTCACAGAAAATACCTAGGAGAACATACTTACATCATTAATAGCAATGACTTCTAGAGAGTTGGCTTTGAGTGTGAGAAACAGGATGTTTTCCTTCATATGCTTGGATAAATATTACACGTCTCTTTTTGGGTGGGTAGGCAAAATCCAAACTTTTTAAACCCTAGCTATTTCAGGTACGTTGGAAGTGGGGAGATACTACCTATTTGAAAACAACGAGATAGGTTGGAGGCTCTCTGGAGGTCATTTTTAGTGTCAAAGTCTTGAAGCAATTCTGATATGGATAATGGAACTTATGTAGTGGAAACAAACATCAAACCCCTCCAGTTTGCCCATGAAAAGCAGAAGGGAATTTAGAAATCTTGTTCTACAGCTTCAGAGGTGTTTGTTATGGGTAATCAACCCACTTTCTGGAGGAAGATGTGAAGGGGGTCGATCTGTCAGTGGAACCAGCTTCCTCTTCCTTCTCTGAATTGGAAGGTTTTTTTCAGTGCCTTTTTCTTATCTGGATTACAACCCTCCTTTGCAAATGTGCAGGCAACAACAATACACTTAAAGTGTATTGTGTACAGCAAGGCCAAACAGGGAGCTTTCCTTCACTCAAAGCAATCATTTGATTACCTTCCCCTCACAGTCAACTTTAGGAGTTGACTTATTGTTTAGAACTGGTCTGGAGTTCTGGACTGGAGTCACTTAGTTCTGCTGGAAGCCACAAAGTGTGAATTTATCAGTAGTTCCCAGAATCTAGGATGGTCCTCCCTATGAAGGCTCCCTTGACTCCAGAGACTTTCTACTGGTAAAGAAACAACTTCCTTTATCTTGTCTTATCTCTTGGCTTCACCATCCCTCCAGGCCTAACGGCAGTTCAACAAGGTTTGATGGGCCATCAGTCATCCCCCTTTCCTCAAACTATCAACCCTGTGCCTACATTTTGAACATCATTCTATAGGAAATAAGGAGCAACTGTGGCCATTTTAGTGACATGATCAGATACCTATGTTCCCAGATAAACAGTACCCTCTTATCTCTAACAGGACTTATATTTCAACTAATTGTTTATTTGTCTGCTCCCTTGCCTCAATTTACTTGTTCAAAGCAACTTGGTAATTGAAGGAGAGGGTGAAGATGAAGATAACAGATAATGGCAAGCTTACATATCTAGGTAGTTGGAGGAATAAACATTCCATTACCTAAGAGCAGATACACTAGATGAGGAAGGGATTTGAAAGGTAAAGAGGGACTAGGACAGCAATTAAGAACATAGTCTCTGCGTGTAGTCTGTAAGTGAGTTGGTGGTGGGTACACTATGGTGGTAATACCTGATGAAGGTTTCCAACTGTTACACAATTAAAAATAAATGAATAACTTTAAATGATATTATAATGGAAAGCATCTCTTACATATCTTTATACATCAACTATTTAAAGGATAAAATCAAGTGTTTTTTCAATATATTAGTTTCAAGGAATGAAAAATAATTCAATAAGGTTTGTCCTTTCCAATTGCAGATTTTTATCTGCAAGCATCTGATCTTATAGCTCTCATCTTGGTTTGTCCATAAAGGTGCAGTAATACCTCATTTGTCCAGTAATATCAGGGAACTTATTGTAAATTAAATTTTCACTTAACTGAAAAAAAATTACAGACTTGCTGCCACACTGCCTAGGTTTGAATCCCAATTGGTATACTGACTAGCTGCTTCAGCATGCAAACGTTATTACACTTCCTTGTGTCTTCATGTTCTGATTTGTGAGAATGGATAATAGTATTATCCTGCATCATAGAATGGTTGTGGGTTTGAATAAGGTAATATATTTCATGTAATTAGGATGTTGGCCGACACATACTAAATTAGTGTTAGTATATCAAGCTGAAATTTAGAAAATAGGGACCTCCCTAGAGGCGCAAGGGGTTGAGTGCTGCGCCTGTGGTGCTTCTGCATCCACTGCAGTGTGAGTTCAATCCCCAGCCAGGGAGCGGACCCACATGGTGCAGCAGACCTCTCCTGCCTCGTGTCCTGTTCCCCTCAGCAGTGTATTTCCAGTTGATCTGCCTGTTCTGCTCCCTACACTATCTCTGGTGAATCCTCTCACCCCCCTGCACCTCTGGCCTGTTCCCCAATGCTTGTATGCATAAATAAAATCTTATTAAAAAAGAAATTCAGAAAATAAATTATGGAGTTCATGATAGATTTTGGGCTACCAAGGGAAAAGTGACAGAACTCAGGGTAGTCCCAGTATCAAAGAGAGAAAAAGGGATTTTGAAGAAGAGACTAAGTGGCAGTAGTCAGGGAGGGAGGAGGAGAACCAGGTGGGTATTGTATCATGGACCCTAGAGAGTTGTTAATGAGATTAAAAGGGACACAGACATGGGGCTTGTGAGTATAGATAGGGGTTGAAAGAGAGAAGGGAGTCGAGTGTTATTTGAGGAAGTAGATAGGTAAAGGGGGAGAGGGTCAAAGATCAAGATGGCCAACTTTTCACACATATTTGCTAAGAGACAGCCTTTTGCAGCCAGGTCCCTAGGTGATTAGTGGGTCCAAGTTCTCCCATCTCACATCAACCCTATTTGCCTCAACTGCCAGTCAGAGACAAGTAACAGCTAGCCGGAATGGTGGTGACTGTTTACCAAGGCCCCAAGTAAGGAGTGACTCAACCAATGACCGTACTTAGTTTCCTTTCCTCCAGTTAGGATCAGAGGGATGGCAGACTAGTAGAGGGACCAAACAACTAATGTTTGTGATAAGAATCAGGGCCCACCTGTGTCCTAAGTGAGTAAAGTATCTGAGGTTTATTGTCATTTCCACTCATTCCCACTGTCCATGACATTACTCATCCACTTCTGACTAGTGTGCACTCCCCTCTTTTCTTTCTTTTCAGATCAAGGCCTTCATCTTAATTGTTCCACTCACATACCTTGAAATCTGTCTACCTAATTATATACATAGCGACCTCCTGTATTGTCTACAGCATGCATTTTGGGGAAGTAGTATGCATTTCTGCACACTGCTGTATTTCAGTCCCATTTTGTTTTTGGCATATGGAAAAGAATCAATGCAGGGTAGGGTTTGGTGCACTGGGATAGGGCAGCTATGGGGGAAGATGGAAGGAGAGCTCTGAGTTTTGCACATTTGAACTGAGTTTGTGACAAGAACCATAAACTGGAAAAGTCGATAATAACGAGGAGGCTGGCATGAAAGGAATACAAAAAACCAGCTGCCTTTTACACAGTCATCCATGTGAAAGGAAGGAGGGGATGATATACACAGAAGAGATATACTAGCCCAGGGAGAGAGGAGAATAGGAAACTTCTCACTGGACGTGTGCATGTGGGTTAGGGCTACATACAACTGTGAGTATGATGCTACAGAAAGGAAGCCCCACGGTGGCGGTAACCGAGAGGAGGGGGTAATTCATGGCGAAAAACCCATGTACTTATTTAGTAACTTGATTTTAAGATTTCGCCCTTTCAAAGTTTTATGCAGCCATCTTCCCTGGCCCACTTGAGACAAAATTTAAATGATGACATATATTTTTCTTTCTGAGAGATGAATATTACTGGATTAAGTCTTTTGTTTCAAGATTTATTTTACTTATTCATGCATACAAGAACAGGGGTGTAAGCGAGGGATATAGGGGGTGAGATAGTTCACCAGAGACACAGCTTGGAGCAGAACAGATGAACTGACTGAAATACACTGCTGAGGGGAGCAGCAGGAGAGACAGGAGATGTCTGCTGCTGCACCATGTGGCTTAGTTGCCTGGCCGGCGATTGAACTTGTGCTGCAGTGGCTGCAGATAGCTTCATAGTGCTGAGACTTAACCCCTTGTGCCACTAGGGAGGCCTAGATTAAATCTTGTATCTCATGGAACATAGAAGGCATGCATATTAAGAGGGGTGGACTGAGCATGAACATGTCAGTTCTCCCTACAGGCTGTAAATTTCTTGAGGGTACTATCATTCAATTTTATCGTAAGGCATATAATTAGTAATAAAAAATACTTAGAAAATTGAATAAACATGGGTAGAATCGATCATTTGCTTAAACCGTCATCAATGAATTGTTTTAGATAGACATTACTTATACCTGTTCTGTTATTTTCAGCTTTGTTGTGTTAGGTAGAATGCAATATTATTATAGTTACTTGGGGAACAGGAGGCATTTGTGTCAGTTCAGGCTCAGCTGAATGACCCTGGGCATGTCACTTCAATCAGATGCTCTCTAAACTCTATAGTTTTGCTCTGTGATTGAGGTAGACCATGTCTGCTAAAAGTCCACACATAAATGAAGAGTTATCAGCTTTACCAACATGGTGCCATGAAATCATTATTTCCAATGAATTGGCTATTCTCTTGATTTAGTTGACACAACTCATTGTTTTTTTACCTAGAACTTTGACTTTTTTCTTTATTGATACAACACTGTATATGACTTAGGGGAATAGGCTAACACCTCCTCCGATGTATGTCACCACCCATCCCCACCACCAAAGCACCCATGGTCCTTCTCTCCTTTGCTCCTATACCCACTCTTCATCCCAAGAACTTGACTTTGGGAGGGGGATGGGAATCAAAGAGAATCATCT
Organism: Galemys pyrenaicus; assembly: GCA_019455555.1. Taxonomy (NCBI): domain Eukaryota; kingdom Metazoa; phylum Chordata; class Mammalia; order Eulipotyphla; family Talpidae; genus Galemys; species Galemys pyrenaicus. Next base: position 4,909,576 of record JAGFMF010011865.1, on the reverse strand, counting down.
CATTAAAGATGCTCTTCAGATGATAATAAATACTTAGATTGGGAATTCAGTTAATACTATTTGACATTAATTCTAATGATATGAATATCATATCCAATGATTTTGACCACAACTTATGCTAAATGTTAGAAAATTGTTCTCATCTAAATCGTACAACCTATATGTTGTTATTATCTCCAGTATACAGAAACATGCTCAGGGTAAACTACTTTCTCAAGGTCATACAGTCCTGAAAAAAATGAATAAATGAGATTAGTGAGGAGGTAAAATAAGCACAACTTCAACTAATAGGAGTATGAGTATTACTTGTCACCACTTTTTATTTACTCTATGTCTGGCACTGTTCTAAGTAGTAAACCATATTATTTAATTCTCACTATAATGCTGTGAAGTAGTCTCCATTATCATTCCAATTCACAGATGAAGAAGCTAAGAGTTGGAGACATTAAGTGACTTGTCTAAGGAAACACATCTAATAAGTGAGTGGTTGCAAAGCCTATGTTTTCTGATTACTCCTGCTTGCCTGCTTACTCAGTTTCCCCCTCCATACTGCAATCTCTTGCTGGGACTAAGTGTCAGATAGTAGAAAGAGTAAATGGAGTTTCTTGTTGATGATTTTCTAGTTTCAACACAAACGGTTATCAGTGTTGTTGAGGCTTAATCTCGCTAGCTCATCTGTGAGACCAATTTTAATTTGGAGCCATCTGCCACAGACAAATGCGTAATTATGGCAGAGACCAGAGGCATGGGCCATGGGGAGAAGGTTGACTTAGCCTCTTTCCACCTGCCCGCATTGACGCAAGTGACCAAGAAAGAAAATTACTTGGGTGGTCTCTTGATACAGAGGTCAACAGTTTTACCACTCTGTTCAAATCTTTAGACCCTAGAGAGTAAGGAGGAATGCCTTTGAAGTCATGCAGCTTGTGTGCAAGCAGAAGGGAGATGACTGCTCTCAAGGTCAGCCAGAAGGAGGTAATCTGGGAACTAGCTCGCTCACCAGCCTCGTCCTCTCACTGTTGTGGTAGTGCCTTGCGGTCAGTGCACTCGGCCAGTTGGTCTCTCCACAAAGAATGTGGCAGACTATATCAAACTAATGGAATTGAGCTGAAAATAACAGTGGCCTCTGTCTAGATTTTTTTAAACTTTTTTTAAAAAGACTTTGATACATCTTTATCTTATTTCTTCCTATGATAGTCCCCTAGATTAGGAAGGGGCAGGTATTGATAGCTTCATTTTGTAGCTTCATTTTGTAGACTGAGCTGTCGGGTCATTCTGTAGCTGGACGTGTGTAACGACTTTGTGACTTGCCCAAGGTCACCCTGTTAGCTACACGTTGGCTAATACATCAAATTCTGAATTAGAGTTTGTCACATTGTCTTTTTTTTAACCAGAGTTTTTAATAGCTCTACTGTTTTCAGGTGCCAAGGAGATATGGGAGTCTGTGTGTGTGTGTGTGCGTGCGTGCATATGTTCGCATGCGCATGCGCATGTGAACAAGTGGACCTTTAGGACATGACCTGTAACCAAACCAAGGCATCTTTGCTTGGGTCTGTTTTACATTTGGGCAGGATTTCACTTAGTGAAAGGCTCTGCTGCTGAAAATGTTTGAAATCCACTAGTTTAGACTAGTATTTCTTTTAGTGATGTAGTGGATTGTTTTCCCCAAAAGATAACTTCAAATCTTAACCCCTAGTACCTGTGAATATGACCTCATTTGGAAAAAAGGGTCTTTGCAGATATAATCACATTAAAATGAGGTCATTCTGGATTAGGATAGGCCTTAAATCAAATGACTGGAGAGGAACATTAGGACACAGACACAAAGAAAAGATAGAGAACTCTGTGGTGACTGTCACTGGAGTGATGCAATAAGCCAAAGCAAAGAGCAGATTCTCTCTGAGAAGGAACCAGCCCTGCCGACCTCTTTATTTTAGACTTCTGGCCTCTTGAACTCTGAGAATACATTTCTTTTTGTTTTCAGCCATCTTGTTTGTGGTTATTTGTTATGGTTCTCCTAGGAAACAAATACAGATAATTAGCTACAAAGACCTCTTTCTGAGAAAGAGTAGGGCTGGGATTCTTAAAATTCCTATTCCTGGCCTAATCTCCAAGGTTCTCATTCTGTAGGCATAGGAATCTTCATTTTGACAAGTTCTTGATATGTACAATGGCTGATATTTGAGATGGCTTTGAGCATAGACAGATACAAGTCTTCTCTGTGGATTGTTGTTGGTTTTACTTGTTCTTGCTGATGATGCTCCTCCAGTGACTCCCAAATTAAGAGGACTGAAGGGAGCTTGATAGACAAGAAATTGCTTGGCATTAGACATTCTGTAGTCCAAAACTTTTGAATTCTCAGTATAATTTATAAATCTTTACCCCAAAGAATCACATGTCCCTTAGGTCAACAAAATCTAATAGGTCACTGTGGTTAGGGATTGGATACTGCAATGAGGGTCAGACTTCTAGAGCAGTAAAAAATATGCACAACTACACATACAAGAAAGCAAAAGAGCACCACTACCACCACAGACACAAAGACTTCTACTTATTTTGTGGTTCAGGAAATTCTATTTGATAACGCATCAAGATTTGGTCCCTATGAAAAATGCAGGTTTCCTTGTGAGTGTTGCTACTTGAAGCCAATGTCATTCATCTTTGTCCAGCTTCTAGTCTTTCCCTAAGAGCAGTTTTAATAGATTGGAAGGGTGAGAAGAGCACAGGGTGAGCTGAGGTAAGGATGGAGCTGGGAAGCTGAGTCTTACTGCAACTTGTGGCCACAATTTATGCTCAGTAAAGCCAAGAAGGACACTAGTTTACCCACTCAAGATTGATGGAGGTCAACTGTGCTCAACGACTTGGAGAGATTGGAAGGGCTTCCATGAAGAAAGAGTTGTTTGGACTCTCTGTGCAGAAGGAGTACCTTCCTGATAGTAGCTTACTCAGCTGGACCCAAGGTCCTTCAAGAGGCCTGTATTTGCTCACATCCCTGATTGCGGAAAGGCAGGGCTCCAGCACTAGGGCAGCCTGTTGTTATAGTTACTGACTTATTGCGGCTATTGTCAGAGAAATGGAAGGAAATGAAATTTAGCAGAGGCTGATTTAAGGATTGAGAGAGCTGTGGAACTGATGGCTTTGCAGGATTGTACATATGGTGTGATATTCAAGTATGGACAAAGGAAGTTTTATATTGGCAGCATGTTGGAAAGAATCTTGACAAAAAAAACAGCCTGTCCCAAATAACTTCACTCAGGTACCATATGCCTGACATTATAACCATTAGGGGTTCATTCTTAAGAGTTAAACACTACCTTCCACGAAGGGAGGGGGCATGCCTTGGATAGGACTGTAGAAAAAGTTTACCTTGTGCTTTTTTCTTTAGGGTTTGTCAGAGCACTAGAATAGATGGAAAATGGGGGGTCATAAAATAAGAATATGACCGATTTTCAAAACTTAGATAGGGCTGGTATTACTAGCTGTTATTGGATACTTCCCTGTGCTCTCTTCTCTCTCAGAAACAGTTATGAAGCTGAATGACACTGAATATGGGTCTTATTCAATCATCTAGCCATGTGCTTTTCTGGAGACTATGCTTATTAACTCCTTCATGTTCATCAGTATTAAGTATTTATATATCATCCATTATATATAACACACTTGGTTGGGTACAGATGCAGGAAACCTGCAGTTGGGCATTAGATTATGCATCACATTTTAAAAAAAACGGTCTAGTTACAGAGACCAGAGACTTATACAAATAAGACTGACCAATAGTATAGAGTGGTGTGTGATTGGTGTCGCAGGAAGGGTAGAGCAATGGCTACATAATTCATAGGTGGGCAAGCTCATCATCGAGCAAGGTAGCTGGGTAAGTCTTAGTCAAGATTAGCACATTAAATCACTCAGATACTCAGCTGGACTCTGGAAAAGTGGGTCACTGAACAAATCAGTTTTGATTGGGATGGTGATGTGGACTAAGTAGGGAACATGGTTACAACTCCGCTTTGCTATTCATCCAAATCCTGTAGGCCTAGCCTTTCCAGAGAGCTCATCCATCTTCCAGTGACTTATCTTGTCTCTGAACTCCTGCGTTGGGAATCCTGAGATTTACTCAGACTGCCAGGGAAGTAGTATAGCCTAGTAGTTAAGAGCAAGAGTTTAGTTGCCTGAGTTTGAGTCCTGGGTCTTGGATGATTGACTTAACTATCCTGTGGCTTTTTTATTTTTCCACTGGTTGAATGGGGACAGTAATGATAATGTCTACCTAACAGAACTACTGGGAAAATTAAGTGAGTTGGGTAAAATGCTTAGCATAGTACAGGTTTCATCCTTTTCCTTGATAAAATGAGTATTTAGTGAGTGTCTTCAGAGCAATTTTTCTACTTCTAGGGTACAGCTCTGAAGAAGAGAAACAAAATCTCTTCTCTCTTGGCATTGGTAAATGCTGCTGGGGGTAGGGGTGTTGGGTACTTAGGCCCACATTCAAGGAACTTTTAACCAAGTGTTTTGCATTCTGTTCTGTCAATTCTGATTCTTAGCTGTGAGTTTTCACTTTGCTTATTTTCATTAATTAGTCAAATATTAAAGCTATAAATTCCTTTTAAACCCAACTTTGGCCACATCTCATAATATTTGATGCTGAGTATTTTCATTATCAAAGTTTTATTAACAATTTGCAATTTTGGTTTAGCTTTGTACTATTTCTGCTTTTTGGAACATGTTGAGGTATTACATGTTTGATGACTGTATAGTTTACATCCCTATGTACCCAAACTGTACTCTAAAAGAAGAGAGATGGTAAAGTGATGTCTGAATTTAGGGATTTTAGAAGAGTTTGGGGGAGACAGGTTTGAAAAAGACCATTATGAAATGTATGGAGTGCCAGACTTTCTACCATTTGATTTTTAATGAATGAGAAAACATTTTAGTTACTGAGCAGGAATTTTAGTTACCGGGCAGGAATGACAGGACAGCCATGAATTTTAGGGTAAGCCAGCATCATTGTTCAGGATAGCTTGTGAGAAGGCAAGAGACTAGGGAGTCTAGTTGGAAGATTTTCATTTTAATCTAGGACAGTGACTCTCAAACCTGAATCAGAATCCCCTGGAGGGCTTGTTAAGATACAAGTTGCTGGATTCTACTTTCCATGTTGCTGATTCAGTGAGTTTGTGTTGGGGCCTAAGAATTTGCTTTTGCATTTCTAGAAGTTCCCCCAGATGGTGCCGATGCTGCTGGTCTGGGGACCACACTCATCTAGGAGAGAGATCAGTTTAGAACCCCAGGTCTTGAATTTGTGCTGGCTTTGATATTTTGAGAGAGATAATGAGAACAGAGGCAGAGTGTTGGGAACTGTAGAGCACAGATGTAAAATATAATGGTAAAGGAAGAAACCATAGGGGTTGGGGATTGGACATAGAGGCAAAGGATATATCAAAAATGAATCTAGAGTATTAAACATAGGTACCTTGGAGGATAGGAAAATTAGAGGCAAAAAGTCAAACATCTAGAGATGGAATGCAGTAATGTGACAGGTACTACGAAAACAGCTGTTTACATCTGCGCTATGCACTCAAGTATACAGGCCTCCATCCTGTATACTTGTAATTCTCTTCTAATGAATGATTCGTAATAGTGGCTGATGAGAAGGAGAAGGTCCAGGACTGTGTTTGGTTTCTCCTTTTCTAGAATGTAACCTTTGATTGAAGAAAGAAAATGAAGTAAAGAGGGCATATGGAGGGTAGAAGGAATGTGAATATTCTGAAACCAGAGATCCTACTTTGGATGGTTAAGAATTCAGTATAGATGGGCAAATACTAATAAAGACAAGTGAGTATAATTCCGCATGTGCCATGCGGGGTATCTCTAGTATACTACCTGAGCTCACTGACCACCTATGATATTTTTGAGAACAGTCAGGTTCCAGAATTACAGCCTTTATAATATCCCCTAGTTCCAAAACTTCTGTCCCTGGTGCCCTGTTTTCCCTGGCTATTTTCCAATCTGTCGGATTTCTCTTACCTGCTTCTCTCCACTGGGCCGCCTGTAGCTGAGCAGAAGCTCCACAGCACCCACTACTTCCTTTCGGATGGCGTAGAGCAGCGCATCACCTACATACACGCTGTGGTTCAACAGTAGCTCCATGATCTCCAAGTTCTCATTCTCAATAGCAATGAGCAGGGCGCTCCGTCCTAGAGGGTCCATGCAGTTGATGTTGACATTGTAGTAAATCTCAGCCTCCTGAAGGGCCTGCTTCACAGTGGCATAGTCCCCCTTCTCCACCGCGTTGAGGAAGGCCTTCTCTTCTGCAGAGAGCTCCGTCTCGGCCCTCACTATTTGCAAGGGGATGCGGTCTCTGTATGGTGAATAGTTGACCTTTTTGTAATAGAGCTGGGCCATTATTCATAGCAATTTGCAAACCTGAGTGAGGAGAGAGGGAGACCAAAGATATTCTTAGATAGTTGAAGGTCTCAAGCGGCCAGTCATGATACTACAGTTTTTCTCCTCTTGCAAAGGGGAATAGCAAAAAAGCCCAAGCTTATTTGACAGAAAGACCTGGGTTCAAGTACTGCCTTTATTAGTTCTGTGAAATTGCATACGTGACTTAAGCTCTCTGCACTTCAGACATTATTAAGGTTATTTAAGTTAATAATATTGGCAGCAGTTATTTGGTGGCAGATTTGGTAGCAGACCCTGTGCTAAAGAACAATTTCTACTTCATAAAGCAATTATGAGGGTAAATGAAGTGATATGTTATCAAGGCAACTGGCACAGAGCAAACCTCCTGAGACATGTAATAAGTTAGTTCCTTCCTTTCATTCTGCTGCCTGAAAATGCTTGTGATAATAATTCTGACTGGTGCTGCAAAGTTGGAACTCATCTTTGGTCATTTTCCTTCAAGGTCTGAGCCTATGAGCCTGTGCTGATTTTCAAGATTACATTTGCAGCTGACCCAAATGCAGCTCCTGGAATAAAACCCTATTTTAGTGCTGAATGAAGCCCTACTTCTTGCCATTGCTTACTGAAGGGTCAGAGTATTTACTCCAGTGGGCCAAAAGTCAGTTGTAAAAGATAAACATGAACCATTCAAAGTCAAGGAACTGAATGGTCATTAAATCTATTTGATTTAATTCTGAGAAGTGAATGGTCTATTTTATATGTATTATAGCTAAAGCCAGATTACATTTAATAGAAATGATTTTGGAGTGAGACTCTATCATTGAGTTCCAACAATGTGTTTAAACTTTCTCTGGGAGACCGGGAGAACAGCAGTGACAGTGAAATTCTTTGCCTTCCATTGCATAGAATGAATCATAGTGTAGAGCTCTTGCCTCATAATTTACAGATAAAATTCATGCACATTCTTCATTGACTCCTGGTACTAGTCCTGCCATACAAGAATGATCATCCTCCCCAGGGAGAAAGATCCTCATCAGACCCATTAGGTGATTGAACTCCTTTCCCTTCCATCCCTGGGACCCCTAGAATCCTCTGGAGGTTGCATTTGGATGGATCCATTATACTGTTTTTCATTACCAAACTGTTTTGGCAACAAAAGGAAATGGAAATATGATAAAGTCTCTTGTCGTCTCTCCTGGATGTAAGAGAAAATGAAGACATGAAGCTTCCATAAACATTTACCTCACTTTCAGTTAATTACACCCCTGCTTTGGCAGAGGGAGATGTATATATGATACCAAGTGGTATTTGCAATTCATATGCTTGTGATCTTCTGGGAAGTTAGTATTTGAAGGTGAATGTAGCCTCTCGCCCTGAACAGCCCCAAATGACACATTCTCTCTGCATCAGATCTCAGGAGATCAGGGTGCTCTTTGGCTGTCTTGAGAAGCACCGATGTTTTCCTGTGCTACTGTCAAGCAACTCAGCCGTGGTTAAAGAAAAGCAGCACTTAGAGTAAGCATTTGTCACTAAACAGCAAATGACTTTAATAATACTAATTGTTGGCTGCCCCCCCCCGCCTCTAATCTTCAGTTTAACCGAAAGAGAGGAGGAAAAGACAGTAACCTCCTGAAGAGAGACACAACAACTCAAACTCAGTTTCTACTTAATCAGTACAAACACTGTGGAAGGCTTCGTGCGACTAGTACTCTGCTAGTCACATTTGCTGGATATCAAAGAACAGGTCTCCGCCCTCACCATCCCTCACCTGTCACATTCCACTGCCTTAAAGTTGATCATCTAGGCTAAACTCACCCCTTCCAAATAATCTTCCACACCATCTCCAAATTATCCTATGAAACACAAATCTCATCCCATTTCACTCCTTGGTTAGTTTCTTGGTTAACTTTTGTGATGAAAGCAGCACTCCTTTCCCAGAGGTATAAGCTCTTGACTTGTGTTTACCTCCCCAACCTCATCTTAAGTCTCTCTCACCTTCATCCACTGTTTATCAGCCTTGTGGATGTGGAGCTCTTTTCAATTCTTGCAACATGCCAACATTCTTTTTTTTTCCATCTCAAGACTTTTAATCTCTGCCTGGAACACTTTTCTCTTTTCATTTTTTAATCCTCAGTAAAATGTCACCTCAGAGCAGCCATTGCATACTACCTTCATGTTCTCTGCATTGTACTCTCTTTTTCCTTCCTTCTTAATGCTTATCACAATTTGTTGTTACACATTTCTTTGTCACACAGGGTAGTCTTTCTGTCTGATCCAATTAGCCTTTAAAGTTCAAGTTCAAGGATCAGGTCTGAAATGTAACTGAGGAGGGTGGATATGATCACAGAGTGACGTCTTAAGTTATGTGGTACTGATTTGATGCTTAAGGATTTCAGGAAGGGATCAGTGAGGGCTGGAGATCTCAGAGGTTTCATTGAAGAGGTAGCTCTTAAGTCAGTCTTGGAGGATGAATTTGTAAGGGTGAAAATGTAAAGGTAGTTTAGGCATACAGCATGGAAAAACAAAGGCAGTGACATTGACCATGGCCTAATTGGGAGACAGTGGTGGGAACCATGTTTTTCAGGCCGTAATAGGATAGAGGATTAGAGATAAGCTAAAATTCCATGGCAGTAGTTCATAACCTTAGTTTCTCCATCTGAAAAATTATCTTGAACACTTGTTGTCCTTTTACCACTTAAGAAGCTATGGAGAAAAAGGCTGGATGTCTTTTCAGAAGGTGTCACTGTTGCCACAGGATGATCTGTAATCACTTTAGCAAGGCGCAGCTGTGTGGAAAAGGTTAGCATGAAAGGAAGAAACTCAATTAGTGACCTATCACGTGCCAGGCACTGTGCCAGGCACTGGTGCAATAAAATAATTATTATAGTTTTGAATACTTAATATGTGCTAGGCATTGTGCCAGGAACTGGAGTGGTGCTATTACCACTAAAGCTTCTGATAGTAATAATAATGAAGGCACCAAGCAGTACCATTCATTGAACTCTCACTATGTGCCAGATGCGTGGGTTATAGTAGTGAAGAGAGAGGACACTAAAATCATCATAATTTGAGGCTTGCAGTAAGTATAATTGGATGATATATAGTCGTTTGAGAGTCTAGTTTCTCTTTTCATCTCTTGCATTTGAAATTAATCTGTTCTATTGCATTTCTAGTGGGCTGTGTTATGAAAAGCCTCGTAGTATTCCCTTGAGGAGAAAAATATCTCCTCCAGAGGTTTGCCTGAGATTGTACTATTGAGTCACTCCTTCGCTTTCAGGAACTACATCTCTAAAACTATCCCTGGAAAGAAAAATAAATCACCCCACTAATAGCTAGTGACCCTTATGTGGATTAGTTGATTTGGAAAGGTGTTATGGCCATGGCAGTCGGGAGATAAGTGTCTAGAAAGATAGGAAGGATGTGATAGAGGGGAAAAGAGGGCCTTGGTGTCAAGCTTTGGAAATCTCTCAGGTATTCAAGCGCACCTCCACAGTACACATTGACAATGATGTAAAATAAGTTCTTTTGTTTGTCAAAATGTGGGCGTCAAATTCCATGCCTAGTGCCTGCCTGTCTGCCCCTCTTCACAGCTGGAGCCACTTGAAACTCATTTAAAACTTTAACCTAAGCCTTACTACAAGCTCTGAGACCAATCCTTTCTCCTTATGGTTGTTCCTCCTACTTTTCATCTTAGTCTGAGAATAAGTAACTAATGATGAACATTCTGGCATTACCTGATGATGTATTATTAGGAAGGTTCATTCCCATCACCCTTTACCTTTATATTTGACAGACTGCACTCATTTGCAATCAACCTAAGTCAAGAGATGAGGCTGACTTCCCATCATTATGCGCTGGTCTTGAAATATACTCTTAACTTAATAAAATGAAACCAGCCAGCACTTAATGGCATTTTACAAGTGAACCCCACTCCCCATGTAGTTCCCCAAACATGAAAGCTTGGGAATGGTCTAACATGCTGCCTCAGGGGGGTTATCATGTTCTGTCTATTCTTTGCTGCTAGCCAAAGGAATTTGTCTAATGGGATCTATGACATTTGTGGGTTTAAATGATGCGATTTAAAGAGCTAAATCAATGGGTTGGGCAGAAGGCCAGGGCAGAGTGGTTTTGCCAAATCCCAGCCCAGATCACTACCCAACACAGGACTTTGTGAAGAAGAAAGCCTGGCTTTGCACCTAACTTTAAAAATTAGAGAATTCGGAGGGATGGTATCTGGGCACACATTGGAACTTAAATTGTGAAACCCTGTGACCTCTCTTCCCTAAACTTACCTGATTATTTGTCCATCTTCTCAAGCCATTCTGAGGCAAGAAGATTTAATCTGATCAATTTGTATAATCCCCATTATGAATAGAGAACAATAAACACATTCAATGAATATGTGTCAGGCACTGTGATAGAAGCTGATGCTAATGTCTGAGTGTCTTAAAATCATACCTCTTCTAGGAAAAAAAATTACACTTAAACATGAACCTTAAATTCAAATTCAGAGAGTTACTAAAGTGAAAATTTCATGTACACTGCATAGGAGTAGGCTGGTCAGAGGAAACTGTGTTTGTGTATGCCTGTAAGGTGCATAGATACACACAGGTTTTGGTTAATGAAGAAACACTAATCTCTCCCTGAAAGGTCGATTCTTCTACCTCCTGTAAGGAACCCAAGGTTTATCTATTATAACACCCTGTTTAATTAAAAAAAAAAGTCCCTTTGACAATATCCTCGTGAAGCGATCGTTCAGTAAATGAGCACCACCATTGATAGGAAACATTTCACTTTCTTGCCTGTGTGGTAAGTGCTGACTTTCAGCAGAGGCTTCTCTGTATTCAGCTGGCTGTAACTCCCCTCCGTGGCCCTAATTCTCCTCCCTAGAGTAACATTGAGCAAAGCTCTCCTTTCTTCCTCATGATGATGCTTCAGCTCTCATGTCTCTGCTCTGAGTCTGTTCTTTTCTAGAATTTACATTCTCTGTTTCTTCAGTTGTCCCTCATATAAGAGAGTTCCCAGATTTCTGAGCACTTTAGTGATATGCATCTAGTTACACTATGAATTGTTTCTCTTAAAGTGTGATTCTCAGAAATAAACCTGATGCTCTAAAAGTATCAGGTCAGCCCAGATTACATTGCAGCTTTTTTCTTCATTCACTCAGCAATGCTTGTTGAACACAATATGTTGTTTCAGAAAGCACTATTAACTATCTTGTATAGTGATATAGTTGCAGTATTCCAGTTTTCATTTGTATAAATCTTATCAATACAATAATCTCATTAATTTATAAACAATAAATTAACAATAAAAGCACTTATGTGCCTGATAGTCTGTGTGCTAAATATTTCATATACATTATTTAAATGATTTCTCACTTTTAGACATTATTATCTCCCACATTATAGATAAGGAAACTAAGTCACAAAGAGCTTAAATAAATTGGTGAAGTTCACGTAGGTAGTAAGTGGTAGAGATGGGATTAGAGCCAATTTTCTAACTGTAGAATCTATATTATTAACTACTTCAATGTAGGCAGATTCTTTTGTATGTTCCATAATGTTATAATAATGCTAGTACTAGTAGATATTCAGTGTTTCGATTCAAAACCTATTTGTTATCCATCTACTGTTTATCAGGTGGAGAGCATTTGGTAGTGAGGAATACAAATACACATATATAAATTACATAGACTTAGCTTTCATGAACTCTGAATCCAGAGGGAGAAACAAAAATGAAAACGAGTGAAATGTACAACACTGTGATAAGGACTCATGTCCTTAGTACGGGTACAAAGGAGGAAGTGTTCAACTCTACCTGGGGAGGTAAATGGAGGAATTCTAGTATAAGGAATATTTGAGCTGTGGTTTGAAGATTTGATAGGGGTTTGCTAGTCAGCTATGTGGAGATGGTCATTCTGTATGATAGATCATGTTCTCGGGTTGTGTATAAAGACATGGTGTTTTAAGAGAACATTGACTTGCAATTCTCCAAACCTACCAGTTGTGTGACCACCTTGGGACCTTTGCACATGTGCTTCACTGCCTGTAATCCTGTACTAATAGATCTTCACGGTTCTCCTTTAACCAATGTCATCTCCTCAGTAAATCCTCCTAATGCTACCTTTTGTAGTGGCTCGAGTCCCCTTACATGCCACTCCTTATCTCAATGCCCTGACTTATTTTTCTATAAGAATTCATCACCATTTGAAATGACCATATTCTTATTTGTTTATTATTTTAACACTTAGCTATTCCAACCAAAATGTAAACTCTACAATAGCAAAAACATTATTATGTGTACTACTCTATAACCAGACCCTGGCACATAGTAGACTTTCAGTAGCTATGTAATGAATTATACATGAAACAATGGGGATAAATATGGGAAAAAGGTCTGTTGGGAGAGTTCTCTTCCCCTCCCCACCCCATGTAGCCATATGCTCAGGCAAGAAGCATCCCCTTTGTATCAGTGAAAGAATCTTAGACCAAGATTGTCAATATTGGTAATTCCATTTCTTTGGTCAGTGTTTGACCTGTATTTGATCACTGATGCAACTCTAGCCAATGATACTTGCTGGGAGGGTTTCTGGGAAAGGTTTCTTTGCTCTTAAAAAGAGATGTATAGGGCCTTTGCTCTTAAAAAGAGATGTATAGGGCCTTCATCACACTATGAAGCAGACCACAGTCACTACAGCACAAGTTCAGTCCCTGCCGCTGGCCAAGGAGGTGACCCACATGGCGTGGCAGACCTCTCCTGCCTTGCCCGCTGCTGCCCTTGGCAGTGTATTTCTGTTGATCTGCCTGTTCTGCTCCCCACTCTGTCTCTGGTGAATCCTTTCACCCCCCCACACCTCTGTCCTGTACCCCAGTTCTTGTATGCATAAATAAATAAATCCTTAAAAAAAAAGAGATGTATAGAAAAATATTTCCCTTTTCACCATTGAATGATATCATTTATAGGTGTCAAAATTTCTGGTACCATCTTGCTATTTTGAGAGTCATCCTAAGAGATGCAATCTACATGTTGATGATGGCATAATTTGAGTCCTTTATGATGTCTTTGCACCATTGTATTAACCAATCTGGGAGCTACTCAAACCTAAATTTCTACTTGTGTGGGATGGTAGCTCCTTTTTGTACCTGATTTTGAGGCATATTTTCCTCTTTCAAGAAGTTGGAACATCTGACATGACAGCTCTTTGTGGAAAATTTCCAAAATTAAACCACAAAGAAATTGAAAAACTAAACAGATCAATAATCATAAAGGAAATCAAAATAGTTTGGAATATCTAGCAATTAAAAGTTATGATTCTCATGTGGTTTTACAGCTATATATAGCACTTTTAAAAAATGTACACATAGTTCTCTTAGTAGTAAACATATTTCAGATGATAGGAAGTAAAAGAACCCTTATCCATTAATTCAATAGAGGTAGCATAATCTTATAAAGATATCCCCAAATGTAAGACCAGTTTCAACCATGAAAAAAAATTCCAAAAATTCTAAATAAAATAATAGCAAATTAAAAATAGTGTACTTAAAGACTAATATATCATGATTAGGTTATTCAATGTGAGGGAATTTTCAATACAGTTTGGCAAATAAATGAACAAAGGGAAGAAAAGATCATTTGCCCATTGATAAGTAGATAACAATGATTTGATATAGCTAAGCACCTCTTTCTTTAAATAATATAGGTAAAATTGTAACAGAAATAAACTACCTATGCACAAAAACTATTTCAAGCCTGTGATAAATATAATACATTGTAAAATACTGGACCCGTTGACATTAAAATTGAAAACAAGAAAAGTATGCAATCATTGCCCAAATTTCAATCAAAGTTTGGAGTATCGTAATAAGAGCCTCTGAAATATGATAAATATTTGAAACAGTGGACTTAAAATTGCATTTCTATTCAGAGAATGCAGTTGTGTGATAAAGCATGAAAAAACTGTCCAAAAATCTGTTAGAACTAACAAGAGACTTTGGTAAAGTGACCAAAGAAAAAGATTGTGTCATCAGAGTTGGCTCCCTACTTCACTCATAGGAGGATGAAATGAGTTGGTTTAGGAGAGCACTGCACTCAGACCTAGTTTTTGGGGCAAAACTGGGTCACCTCATGAACAGTGGACACCAGCTCTGACCATGTGTGACAGAGGAGATTCTGAGGAAATTCAGCTCTATACAACAAAAGGTGGTTGGGGAGAGGTGACTAGAGTTGGCGATCAGTGTTGAAACTGTGGTTCAAGTGCAGAGAGGGGAGACCTGCCTTGGTGTGGACCTAACGATGGGGAGATAGTGTGAAAGTGCTGGGATGTGCCAGTTGGGCAGGACCCCCAGTGAAAAGGACAGTATGCAGAAGGACTTGTTTTTTCCCCACTCCATGCAGGACTGGAGTTGGTATGGTGGAGCGGTACTAAAACTCAGGCAGCACTGCAGGCCTATCCCAAAGACTAAACAGTTGAGAGTCAAGGAACCCAATAAGGAGGGTTAGACAAGAGTACTTATTGGAGAAAGGAAAGTTTCTTCAAAAAATGTTGGTAAAACTGGACAGTCACATGTAAAAGAATGAAACTAGACCAATTTCTCACACCATACACAATAATTAACTCAAAATGGGCAAAAGACTTGGATGTAAGATCTAAAGCCACAAGATACATAGAAGAAATCAGCAAAATACTCCATGACATAGGCTCCAGTGATGTTTTCATGGATTTGTCTCTAACAACAGGAAAATCAAACAGCAAGAATATAAGCAACTGGGACTACATCAAACTAAAAAGCTTCTGTACAGCAAAGAAACTCACTAAATAAAAACAACGCCCTAATGAATGGGAGAAAATATTTTGATACCATACACTTGATAGGGGTCTCATATCCATTATCTATAAAGAATGTATATAATTCAACAAAAAGAAAACAACTTAATAAAAAATGGGCAGAAGAGCTAAATAGGTACTTCTCCAAAGAAGACATAGAGATGGTGAACAGGCATATGTAAATATGCTAATCATCACTTATAGTCAGACAAATGCCAATCAAAACCACCAGATATCACCTGACACCTACAAGAATGGCCCATATCAAATGTCACATATAAGGAATTCTCAATAAAATTAACAGCCTGTTTAATCTTCAGAAATTATGGAGGCTAGAAGGTATTGAGATGATACATTTAAGGTGTTGACAATAACACCATAAAGCAGAGGGATGGATGTGCGTAGGAACAGAGTTTTTTATACTCTTGAAGCTAAATTGTTAATTAAAACCAGTTTGCTATAAATTGAAGATGTTAATTGGAATCCCCAAAGTAACCACTACGAGATAACTAACAATAAGCAGTCTACCCTTGAATAACATGGGTTTGAATTTCATGAGTCCATTCGTATGCAAGTTTTTTCAGCAAATACAGTTGACTCTCCATATCCATGGGTTTCACATTTATGGATTAATCAACTGTGGAATTTAACTGTTTCAATCCAAGCACAATATGGATTGACTCAACTATAAGAGACTTGAACATCCATGGACTTTAGTATTTAAGGGGGGTGTGGTCTGGAACCAATCCCCCATGGATACCAAGGGATTAAGTTTCAGGGGAATCAATAATTACATGTAAATGTTTGACTCCATGAATTCGTGTCCCTATCCCCATGTTTTTTTTTAAAGTTTTATTTATGCATACAAGAGCTGGGGTACAGGCCAGAGGTGTGGGGGGTGAAAGGATTCACCAGAGACAGAGTGGGGAGCAGAACAGGCAGATGGACCGAAACATACTGCTGAGGGGAGCAGTGGGCGAGGCAGGAGAGGTCTGCCTGCGCCATGCAGGTCCCCTCCCTGGCTGGCAGCAGGGATAGAACTTGTGCTGCAGTGGCTGCGGTTTGCTTCATAGTGCATTGCTTAACCCACTGCACCAGGGAGGCCCCAACCCCCATGTTGTTTGAGTCAACTGTATATAAAAATAGAAACAAATAGTGAGTCAAACGATACACTACAAAAAAGTCAAACACAGGAAGTAGTAATGAAGGAATAAAAGATCAAAAAAATTATGATATAAAAAAACTAATAGCAAAATGGAATAAGTCCAGTAATTAAAGTTAGAGTGAGTTGGGTGAGGGCAATAGAGATAACGATGTCCAATTTGGGTATCTTGGTATGTGAGGATTTCAGGGACATCAGGAGGAGAGTTCTCGTCAACATGTGGAGCATTGAGAGCTGGTAATATAGTATTGGGGGTCACCAGCATATTGATCAAAGGTTTCAACCCTCATTATACATTAGAATTACCTGAGGAGCTTTAAAAAATACCCATGTCTGGGTCAGAGGACCTTCTCCCCCACCACCACACACACACATTGAATTTTAAAATAATGCTCCAAGTAAATGTAACATGCAGCTAACATTACTATCATTGTAAGTGGTAGTTGGCTTTGTTTGGATTGGATGTAATCGTCAGGAAGAGGGCAGAGATTAGGGAAACCGGAGATGAAATTTCTAGTTAGAGTAGAAAAGGGTCTATATTTCCACTATCCAGTATAGTAGTTGCTAATACATGTCTTTAAGTTTTACTGAATTAGGATGAAATAAAGTTTAAAATTTCAGTTCCGTATTTGGACCAGTCATATTTCAAGCACTTAACCACAGGTGACTCATGGCTACCATTGGACATTTTCGTCATTACAGAAAGTTCTTTTGGATAGTGCTGAATGACCCAAATGTCTCTTCCACTTCTAAAATTTCTATACTACGTAAGCTCTTACAAGTTCAGGGTAGAAATATATAGTTTCTATGTGAAAATGTGGATACTTTCATTTTTATGGTTATGGACACGTGCTGTTTATTTTTGTGAGGTCTTCATCTCTTTATTCATTTCTTTCTGATGTCCAGGGGAGTTATGTAGAACCACCAGCAGCTGGATTAAATCAGTGCTTTTCATTTTCACTAGAGTGAAGACATGAGCAAAAAATATATATTTGTCTCCCTCAAGTCACTCAGCTGCATGGGGGAGTTTAAATCTGTTGCTCAACACTCATTATCACTTTGTAAGATGTTCCTTGAAGTAGTCAAGGGAAAGGCAGAATGGGATGACACTGATTGCAGCAAATAACAGGCAGTGTAATTGGTTAAAAGTCTTGCATCTGAGTATTAGACTTGATGGTGGCTTTCATCTCAGATCCCACAGGCCATGAAAAATTAGTATCTGTCCCCTTTCTGTTACCCCTACACTTTGGAATCTGAAGTGGCAGTGTTCACATGGGAGCTTATTGGCTAAACCCTCCTTAACTGGAGCATAGGGACGTTAAAACGGTAAAACAAATAGGGAATTTGAGTGAAGGATGCACGGGAGTTCTTTGTACTGTTCTTTACTTTTATATGTCTGAAATTGCTTTAAAGTAAAAATTACAAAAACTTATTTAAACTGGCAGATCATGAATATAGTCTCAAAATATAAAACAATACAGGTTAAAATAAAGATTTCCCCTGCAGGTTTTCTCCCATGCATTTCTATATGAGCGCATCCCATATATACATTTTCTATCAAAATTTATTCAAAATATTTTACAAATTTCCCACACATAATTTTCTGTATTAACAGTTTGAATTTCCTACCCTTTCTATCACCAGTTTCCCTTGTGAGAAAGTGGCTATGCTGCTGGATGAGACTGAGACAGTACTTTACATGTCATCTTGTGTCAAAATAGCATGTTAAATGACTACATAATTATGTAATTAAGTAACCTCCAGTTTGGGGATACTTAGAATATTTTCCATTTATGTCCTTTATTATAAGTAAGGCTCTGATAAGATTATTTATTATATTAATTGAGGTAACAGTTTATAATGCTGTATAGGTTTCAAGATTACTTCTATATTTTACATATATATAAGTATATATATGTATTGCATAAGTAAATCTATTAAAGCAAGAGGAAGTTGAAGACACACTGCTGAAGTTTTCAAAAACTGTTTTATTAATTTATCAGTAGTGACTTTCTAAAGGGAAATAAAACCAGAAGACCTAGGCAATAGAAATAGAATTCAGTTTTCTTATGTATAAGAAATGGGTAATGTGTAATGTGTAACAAATGGGTAATGTGTCAAGAGTGAAGTAAATTTAGTTTGTGCCAACGGATGACATTTTCATCTTGAGAGGAAGAAAGATTGGCCTGACACTCCATAGTAACAGACATCAAAGGCTATATATGAACATTTGTCCATCCCTTTATTTCAGAGCGGAAATTTATTGAACAGGTCCAAAATTTTACCTGTTAAATTTTTCCATGTAGAGATACCACTTTACACCAGTAAGAATGGCATATATCAATAAAACCAACAACAATAAATGCTGGCGAGGTTGTGGAGGAAAAGGAACCTTACTACACTGCTGGTGGGAAT
>JAGFMF010011865.1:4837839-4890573 GCA_019455555.1 Galemys pyrenaicus | reverse complement strand
GAGATGTAAAGAGCACAAGGGACTGAGGTGATGGTGCACAGGTGAAATGGTGGTGGGAACCCACTGGGGAAAACAAACGATGTCAAATGCAATTAAATACAATAAAATTTTTTAAAAAAGAAAAATTTTCCATGTAAAGAAGCAAGACAGTTACTTGAGCATAATCGGCACTAATTAATATTGTAAGATCATGATTAGCTGGGTTCAATGGGAGGTGGTTAGGGAAGGGATGTGGAATAGGTAGATCTGGAACTGGTTTTAAGGCCTGGGGAGGATTGAGCTAGAAAGGTGTGGGGATTGAGAGAACAGCATTATATGTGTTCTGTCATATATGGGTTGGGGATGGAAGCCAAGGATGGGAATTAGTACCGTCTTGGGTAGAACAGTGTTATTGGTAAGAGAGGGATGTATGTAGGAGTATGTAGGAGTGGATTTTTTTTTTGAGGATACTGAACATTTCCTTGAGAAGTTAGGACTTGATGGTATGGACATGGAGGAGGAGTCATTCTAGGTTCTTTAACAGGATGTGATCAAGAAAGCTGTATAACATGACTCCTGTGACCTTCAAATGGTATATTTGGATAGGAGAGAAAGGGACTTTTGCTATAGGGTAATGGGATCCCAACTAGAAATGGTGGCAGTTAAAATGGAAAAGAATTTTAGTTTCAAAGAGAGATGAAAACAGTAATTGGTGATAGTCTATAGAGGAAGAGCTAGAGAGATAGCCAAGATATCCACGTTTAAGCCTGAAAGAAGGGTCAGGGCTACTCTCTGGGTGACTGGGAAAGGCTACTCAGTGGACTGAGTACTCTGGCTCTGATATCTTCAGGGTAAACTGAGTTTCTCTCATACAGATTCTTTTTCATTATGACTTCCATTATTACTTCTAAGATGCTTGTTTTGCCTTCTTGATCTTCATTTGGCAGTGGTTCTTAATATTTTAACTTTGTTTCTGTGTCCCAGAGGTTCTGCCAAGTAATGATCTTAAATGCTTAAATGCACTCAAGAAGTTCTGCTGAGTATTCTCTTATAATGCAATCGCCTTCCGTGTGACTGTTTAATAACTTTCTCATTTTGCATATTAGGTTCTCTAAAATCAGGTCACCCTTGTTCTTACTGAAGGGTTTCACTATTGTACAAGGTAATTTTCCTGTAAACTTGGTAAGTTCTCCAGCTGCCCCAATATACAAGATTAGGATGTGAAATGTTACAATAGTAAAGTTTCAAAAAAAATAAAAATTTGTCAGGGACTTGCCTGATAATAATGTACATACCTCTGTATGTAAATGTTGTAGTTTAAAGAATAGTGTTCTGGGAATTGGGAGACTTGGATTATAGTTCTAGCTCTTCCACTAATTTGAAGTATGAACTTGGGCAAATCACATTAGCGCTTCTTTTTTAAAAAGATTTATTTGTGCATATAAGAACTGGGGTACAGGCCAGAGATTTGGGGAGTGAGAGGATTCACCAGAGACAAAATGGGGAACAGAACAGGCAGATAGACTGAAACACACTGCTGAGAGGAGCAGCGGGCAAGACAGGAGAGATCTGCTGCACCATGTGGGTCACCTCCCTGACCCAGGATTGAACTCGTGCTGTGATGGCTATAGACAGCCACCAGGGAGGCCCCCATTACTACTTCTTTAGGTCTGTTTCTTTTCTGTTAAATGAGGGGGATGAAAAGAGATTTCTAAGATATATGCCAACCCTAAAAGCAACTATATATTAAAACAATAAATGCTTGCCTAGTAATAGCAAATTTATGATACTTAGAGACCACTAGTTAGATATAGCACCAACTGAGGGACACATCTGTCAGTTAGCCAATTTGTTTACTTCATAAAGAGAAGTAAACTGGAGGACTCAGGCTAAAAGAAAGTTACTAGTCTGGATAGTTTTATAGATGAAATAAATTAGCTGTTCCAGCTTGAATCACATTTCCCTTTCACAATGAGTTAAGTCCACCATCATATGCCCATACTCTTAAGGTAGACTAGAAGCCAAGTGTGTTCTGTTCTGATTTTCTTAGCTCTGTACCTGCTGACTCTTGAGTGCTATTTCTCAGAAATAGCTGTCATACCCTGCTGAGCCATTGTAATGAATCCTAGCGATTTCATCATGGAGAAGACCAGCCCAAGGTCTTACAATTACAGAATTGAGACTCTGAGGAGTATGTTGTTAGAAGAAAAGGGTTTCCTCTGTTGTTTCCCTCCTAAGAATTAAGGTTATTCTCATAGCACCACTGTTACCTACTAGTAATCTAAGGTACTGTCATCCACAATCTAGGGCATTTCACATCTAGATGGTAGATCACCTGCTGGAAGGATGCTCTCTAGGACCCTCTGAAAAATTACTATAAATTTAATTCAACTTCTTTAAGCCTTTGCACCCATTCCCTCAATATGCATTGCATACCATGAAAACAGAGGGGCATACTGATATATTGAAGACCTCTGCTCAGCAATTCTTCCCTCTCCTGACTTGATACAGGCTCCCTCTTTCATGCCATGGATTCTCCCCGTTGTTTATCCAATCCACACATTTCTCTTTAGATTAAATATTGATGTGCACTGTGGTGTTTTTGGTCACAAACATTGGCTTCTTTTCAGAATTTTCCACCTCCAAAACTGCCTCAGTTTACAATTGCCTTGTTTTGCATCTCCTGTCTCTACCACCAACCCGCTACTCCCCTTTGTGGGGAAGCGGCTCCTGCAGGTGGGATTGAGACAGTCTATTTAATATTATCATATGCCAACAAGGAATTTTTACCAGCTGTTTAAAGTGCAGCCACAAATATGCAACCATGAACAAGTTAAAGAAAGCAATCAGTGAAATGGGTTTGCTTTCTGTAGATATTTTGTATTTTATTTTTTGCTATGGGTACATTTGTTTTATTACCTGCCATCAGTCATAGGATTTAAGAGGAATTTTTGAAACACCTGACATGAAGAAGAATTCTATCCAGGAACTAAAATTGTTAGTGCCAATCAAGAAATGAGTGCCACAAACTGATATAGGTGGTGGGACACCTTGGTGTAACCTGAAGAACAGGAGTGATTTGTGGAGCCATAATTTGAACAGTACCAATGGAGCAGAACATTTTTAAGTCCTATTAATATAGCTAGTCAGCTTAGAGTATTTTTCCTAAAGATTTATTTATTTATAGATACAAGAGTTGGGTTACAGGCCAGAGGTGCAGGGGATGAGAGGATTCACTAGAGACAGGGTGGGGAGCAGAACAGGCAGATGTACTGAAATACACTGCTGAGGGGAGCAACAGGCGAGGCAAGAGAGGTCTGCTGCACCATGTGTGTCCCCTCCCTGGCCGGGGATGGAATTCTCACTGTAGTGGCTGCAGAAGCCCCACAGTGTGGGTACTCAACCCCTTGTGCCACCAGGGAAGCTCTGTACTATTTCTCATTGTAAAAAATTTTATAAGTTTTGTTTACAAGTTATTATGTAAAGTGAAAACTTTGTTTTCAAATTTCCTAAAGTGCTAGTATATTAGGATAATAATGTTCCCATTTCTAAGATGTCTCTTGCCCATTGTCTCACCCAGTGGACCCCACACTCCCTTCTCCTCTGGTAACCTCAGTTCTGTTGTCAACATCCATTGTTACATTTTATTTTTTATGAGTTCTGACTTCATTTTTAATTTAATAGTTCATTCACTCTTCTGGTAGCATGAATTTTATTTTTTTTAAAGATTTATTTATTCATATAAGAACTGGGGTACAGGCCAGAAGTGTGGGGGTATGTATGATAGGATCCACCAGAGACAGAGTGGGGAGCAGAACAGGCAGATTGACTCAAATACACTGCTGAGGGGAACAGTGGGCAAAGCAGAAGAGGTATGCTGTGCCATGTGGGTCCTCTCCCTGGCCGGTGGCAGGGATCGAACTTG
This sequence comes from Galemys pyrenaicus, assembly GCA_019455555.1. Lineage (NCBI taxonomy): Eukaryota > Metazoa > Chordata > Mammalia > Eulipotyphla > Talpidae > Galemys > Galemys pyrenaicus. The sequence continues at coordinate 4,886,669 of JAGFMF010011865.1, read as the reverse complement.
TGCTGCAGTGGCTGCATTTTGCTTCATAGTGCATTGCTTAACCCACTGTGCCACCAGGGGAGTGCCCTGGTAGCATGAATTTTAAATTTAATTTATTTTTTCTTACAATGTTTGCTGTCTTTTCTAGGTGTAGTCCCTATAGAATTCCTACCACCAATTCACCCATGCACCATCACCATAGTCCCTTGTGCTCTTTCCATCCTTACCTTGATCCTAGTCCCTCCCTCTTCCCTGCAGAATGTCTCTGTTTTGTTACTATATTGGTATATTTTAAATTGTTTTTGTCTCTTCATCTTCTTTATTGTCTTATATTCCACATACAGATGAAATCATACAATATTTGTTTCTCTCCCTCCAACCTGTTTTGCTCCAAATAATCCTCTTGAGTCTCCTCATCCTGCTGTAAAATGTCATCACATTTCACAGATGAATTGTATTCCATCTTGTATATGTACCACCTTTTCTTCATCCAGTCATCTATTAGTGGGCATTGTTTCCATACAAACCTGCTTTTCTATGGAAAATTCTTCCTCATTTTTCTCTGATTTACCATTATAATTTTCCTTTTCTCTACTTACATGAACTGCTAAACAAGTCTAGCTTTTTAATATTTTGTCACAGATACTGTTTAATTAAAGGTACTTTTTTTGAAAGTCCAAACTTAGTTTTTGAGTCCTGCTTTCTTGGTGAAGCAAAGAATTCAAAACAAAATAAAAACTCAGACACTAGAAAAATAATGTGTACTTTCCACTTACAGTGTACAAGTTGCACAGGCACACAGTTATGTAAACAGGGCCTAGGTTGCATGCTATCACACAAAAAAATCTCCTAAATTTTATGCCCTTTTCAAGTTATATTTTATGAGAGTATTTTGAACCTTTGAAATTTATGGAAGGTCTTGTTATCTTTTTCTTTCATCCCTCTCCCCAACCCCCAGTATAAGAATGTTCTCGAGGGGATGGGTAAGAAGGAATGATCAGCAGCTCACATGGCCTTCCCTGCTAGCGAATGGTCAGGTCAAGATAGAGGAAGGTACCAGTTGTTCTCTTGGTATTTAAAAAAATCCTGTCTCACATGTGAATATACTAGAACCAACCTTCTGAAAGGCTATGAAAAAGGAACTTTTGGAGGCATTTATCTGTTTTCCCTCCCACATCTACCCTCCCCCCACTACCTCTGCCAAGCATAGAGTCTGTGGACTAATAAGGACCTTCTTCTTACTTAACTGCCTAATATCCATAGGTGTTAGAAAGGTGATTCTCAGAAATTTAAGACTACAAGGATTTTTAATGGTAGTGAATTTTTAATAGAATTTTGAAGATAGCTCTTTTTGGTCGGTAGAGAGAAAGGTGGTCAAATGTTTGCTTGTTTATATATTAGGGTGAGCTAAGACCCTTGGTGTGCAGGGATCATGCACACAGTTAGATGAATTCTGTTCCTTGTATACAGTCATATAATGATGCTTCTGCAGTAATTCTAATTTCCAGAACCAGAGGAAGAAATGTGCTTCAGATGGCTCATACTATCTCATAAGAGCTGACAGTTCAATGTTCAGGAATTTTTAAGTTGATTTTTAGCAGAGTTATTAAAATTTAAGTTATATAAATTTACAAATAAATCATATTAAAAACAAGGCAATATTTAAAATGCATTCACTTCCTAATTCTACATTTTATTGTAATCTAAGCTCTTGATATTATTTACATCTATTGCATCGCCTTAGTGGAAATATTACATATACTGGTAGCTTGAAATGGAAAAATGTTATAAATCAGGGTTGAATCTATTATTTTGTTGATGGTCTAAACTTAAAAAAGTGATGGGAAAAATGCTAATTATGCAGATCAAACTTAAAAGTATGCCATTTAGGGACTTCTACTTCTGGCCAAAATGGAATAACAGAGACTGATTTGACCTTCCACTGAAACAACCAAAAGATGAGCCATAAACATGTGACACAGTGATTTTTAGGACACTAGGCATCAGCCAACAAAGGGCTATTGTCTCTAAGATATGGGGAATAAGTGAGGAGAATTCTATGATTGTCCAAGCTTACTGCCTTGAGAAGTTCCAAGGTGAGCAAACTGATCCAGAGCCTGGTGGACTTCTGTGGATCAGAGACAGAGTTGAGAGTCCAGGTAAACAAAGGCAGTTAGAGATCACAGAAAAGAGTACTGCACAACAGAGAGTTTTAAAGAGAATCCCAAATATCTGTATAAGGTCCCCCAAAGAGATTAAGGAGACCTCTTCTCAAGTGCATGTCTGAGAATACAGGCCAATAGCCAAACTGGAAGTCTTCATACATTATTGGGGAATGAGAAAAAGGGTCTTACTTTGGGTGTGAGAAATAATTACCCCTAAACATAACTCTGGTCCCATAAAACAAAATTTAAAGCAAGACTGGAAACAATCTTTTTGTCTCCAAGTATGTAACTTATACCCCTAATAGAGCCAAAGAATATTTGCAGGAATGTGAAACTATCCAGCATGGGAGAAACACTTCTGGCATGGTGGGGTAAGGACCTTAGAAAATATGAAGCTACATAGTTCATTAAGCACACTGAATAAAATAAATGTTAAAAGTGATATTTTCAGAGCTGTCAAAATTGATCAAAGGTTTCTAACAATTTGAGACACATTTATTCCAGAAAAAAAAAAGCTTAATCTTGACACGGGTGTAGAGTAATTTACTTGCCCTGGTCGCATTGCTTTATTTCTGTATTTATGATAGTCTGGAAAAAAACCTGCTACTTTAGGATCAAAGTAACTGAAAATATCAGTAGCCCAATCACCACTGCAGAGGACAGAATGGATTTGGTGCTCCTCAGTGGTGCATCTCCAAAGAATTGTCACTATTTGATCTATTTGTCAATATCTGGAAAATTTCCATTCTCAGGATTTTTCTTTATTTTACTTCAGAACTCTCTCAGTGAATAAAATCTAACTCCTAGGCTTAACAAACAAACAAACAAACAAAAAACAGCAGCAATTATTTAACACTATCATTTGCTGAGGCAGATGGTACAAAACTAGAGTCTTAGTAAAACTTAAAAGGAAAATATGGGGAATGAGATATCCATGAGGGGCTTTGAATGAATCTGAAATTTTCCTTGGAATCTAAAATGTGACATATATATGCAGGGAAGCTTGTAGAACTAGAATAGAGTTGAGAAGGATCTAGTATCTCACAAAAGACTCACCTTAGGGCTTTGCACAGGTGGGAAGCAAAAGCTAAGGCAAGCTAACTGTTTGCTAAAGCATTGAAGGGTTACCCCAAAACATCTTGACAAAACCTGTAAGAAATATTAGTTCAAGGCATTTAAGGAAATCTCTGTCCAGTCATTAACTGATCACTAAGCTGACTGAGTAGAGACTTCAGTGCTTGCACTTCACACAGAATACAAACTTGATAAAATTAATACACAAAATTCACTAAGCAAACAGCAGCAACAAACATTAACTACAATCACTGGTTCACTGGTTCTCAGACTTGGACTGGAAGTTAGATGTAAACTGAAACTATACTATCACCTCCCCTGCATATGGACTTCTCACCGGCCATAATCACATGACTCAATTCCTTATGTGTTTAGGTGTGGATATGAATACATTATACACATGTACCTTCCTTTTTCTGTTTCTGTGGAGAATCCTGAATAATACATATATCAGTAAATTAGATAATCCAGATGAAAAGGAAAAGTTCCTATAGACATACAGTACCAGAATTTGCCCGAAATAAGTAGAAAATCTAAATAGACCTATACGCTGTAAACAGATTGAATTAGAAATTAACAGAACTTCTCAGAAAGAAAAACTCAGGGCCTGGTGGTTTCATTGTGAATTTTACCAAACATTTTAATAATAATTAAATCCTTCACAAAAATAGAAGAGGGGGACACAGTTTCCAACTAATTTTATGAGGTCAATATTATCCTGATACTAACACCAGACAAAGACATCATAAGAAAGACTATTATAGACTGATGTCCTTTAAGAATATAAAAGCAAAATCCTCAACAGAATACTAACAAATTAAATCCAGCAATATATAAAATGGGTTATATATAATTTGACCAAGTGGATTTATCCCATGCCTATAAAGTTGGTTTAATATACGAAAATCAATAAATGTAGTACACAATATTAATAGTATAATGGTCAAAAATCATGAAAATCTGATCAAATACAGAAAAAAGCATTTGACAAAATCCTTAGTGATTTAGATTTGTGGTTTCATGACTGAAAGAGATGGAAGATATGGTGAATGATAGATGGGTACTGTGATTGCTTTTCAGGTGGAGAAAATGTTCCAAAATTTGCTACAGTAAGGTGGCACATATCTGTGAATATACTAAATTATAATGAAGTGTATATTTTTAAGTGGGCTATTTGTATGCTTGCCATATAAACCTTCTATTTCAATAAAGCTATTTTAGATACAAGTAGAGAGTCTGAAAAAAATATATATATAACAAATTGAACATCTAGAGATGAAAAGTATGGTATCTGAAATGAGCAGCACATTAATATAAGATTAATGGTGACTTTAAAATTAGATGATGAAGAAGAAAACATTAGTCAGTTTGAATATACAACAATAAAACTATCCCAGACAAAGCACAGAGTGAGAAACGAAAAAAAAGAAAAAATAATTCTCAGAGTGTTGTCGGAAACTTCACAGTGCTCATCGTATGTGTAATAGGAGTTCTATAGCAGAAGACAGAAAAGGGATGTCAAAGAAAGTATTTGAAAAATAATGGCTGGAATATTTTTCAAATTTGATGAAAAATATATACCCATAGGTATATGAAACCTAAAGTGAACTATACGAAAAAATATCTTAACCAAATTGTTCAAAATTATTGGTAAAGAGAACATCTTAAAAGCTGTCAGAGGCAAAAAAAAAAAAAAAAAAAAACACCTTAAATTCAGAGAAGCAGATAAGGGTAACATGTTTGTCCTGAGAANAAAAAAAAAAAAAAAAAAAAAAAACACCTTAAATTCAGAGAAGCAGATAAGGGTAACATGTTTGTCCTGAGAAACAACACAAGCTAGAGGGAAGCGGGAACACATTTTTAAAGTTCTGAAAAGGAAAAAAAGCTAAAGACTACACCCAAAAAATATTTTTAGAATGAAGGTGAATTAAAGAGTTTTTTAGAAATGGAAGTCCCATGCCCTGGGACATATTAATGAAAGAACTTTATGGGAAAAAGAAAATAATGTAAGATGGAAAAACATCTACACAAAAGAATAATGAACACTAAAGCAGATGTTATATGGGTAAATATACAAGGTAGTTTTTCATATTTAAGTCTCCTTGAAAGTAATGGATTCTTTCAGCAATAATTTTAACAACATATGGGGGTTATAACATATAGAAATAAAGTCTTGACAACAATTACACAAAGGCTGGGATCAGGATGATAGAAATATCCTGTTGTAATTCTGTTTTCCTGTACTCTAGGATTTCTATCTTCAAGGCCCCTCACTGCTTCTCTTTACTCTGGAAATTAGCACTTATAGACACACTGGCAAATCTCTTGCTATTTTGTTTCTAGTCAAAGAATATGAACCTGATGTTGTGGTGAAATACTGGTTTTTTTTTGTCCCTAGTTTTATTGATGAAATAATTTTATAGAGCACTTCAGTTTCAAGTAGATGGATGGTAGTTGATACTTTGTCATTTTCTACCCATTTCACCCTCCCTTGCTTCTCAGCTTGACACAATTTTTTTCCTTGCACCTGACAAGACAAATAGCTTGATAGCACAAGGTTGTCACTTGGACTTGAACTTAAAAGTTCTGTGCTGGTATTTAAGTGCTGAGTGAACACCTGATATGCTCTAAGCACTCTTAAGCATATGCGCTAGATTTTTCATTTTTATAATGCCCTCCAAGTGCCTAGCACATCATCTGCACACAAGTACAAGTATGTTCATTGAATAAAGAAATGAATGCGACCTCAAGTTGCATATGATTTGCCTGATGTTTACATTCATAGTGTGCCTGACCATGCTTATTAATCTTGTGTTTTCCATAGCATATAGCTTTTCATGACTTCAAGTCTATGAGGACAAAAACTTGGTCATAATCATCAGTATATTTTCTCATGTAGCATAGCAATAGTAGCTTGGCAAATTTTTTTGAGTGAGTGAATGAACAAATGAATGTTTGAAAAACTAATCTTTTTAGCTATTACTGCCTACATGGAAAATAGCATTACTAATCCCATTATGATAATACATGTAAAGTACCTAGTATATTACTTGACACATAGCAGGGAATCAATATACATGTATTTTTGCCTTTTCCTCGTCTCTTTGCTCCATCTTGACCACCTACCTGGATACAGGCTCTGTGTCCAATTTCCATAATGGCTTTGTTCTAGAAAGGGAACTGGTAAACCAAGTTATCAGCTGTCTGTTGATGGCCAATAATTGGTTAATTTAATTTAATTTGATTTAATTTATCAGGGTGGGTCCAGGGAGCTTTTATGGATGAAAAAGCCTTCAATATCAAAGCTGTAAGTGTGAAAGGAAAGGTTTTCAGACCCCATAAGCAAAGATAGAGAACTATTCAGGGTTAGGGTGTGATGTTTCTCAAAGCCTACAGTTTATTAGTGTGCTTCTGCTTATTCAGAAATGTAAATTTTCTGAGAATGTTTATAAATATTTTAGAAAATTACAGTTCTTTAATTTTTCATGTATAGGAGAGTATTATTGATAAAGCTTATGACCTCGTAAAAATGGAAAGGGTTAGGCTAAGAAATCCCTAAGGTTCTTTGAACTATAAGGCTCTAAAAGAGAATTCAATAGTGGAAGGTTACAAGATTCAAAATTCTCCTGGGATGAAGCTTCATACTTTTCTCTGGGAAAATGGTACGTTAAAATGAACCCTAGACAGGGAAATGAACAAGATGATCTCCAGGAGCTCAATTTGGCTAAATTTTCCCCTGGGATGTCAGAGCAACCCACATTTAATATCTTTTCTACTACAAAGTGCATATGAAAACAAGCAGAAATGGACTTGGTTATCTTAAATGATTCATTGCTTTCTGGACTCATCCATGAGCTATGTCTTGCCTTTAGTGTAGGAGTTAGAGATCAGAAGTGCTTGACTACCAGATGGCTTACTACAAAGCGATGCGATTGTCTTGGAGATTTCCAATCATGAATTTTTTTTTTTACTTTATAGAGGCTCAGATCTCTTCAGATGTATATTATTATACCATGCACACCACCAAAGCACCCATAATCCTTTATCATAGTCCACTGAACTTGCCCCTCCTTTACACCCATTCTCCACACTCTCTTTTTGTAGCTTCAATTCTGCAGTCAGATTTCAAGGGTATGTTTTTGTTAATTCCTTTGCTTTGTTTATTTATGTTCCGCATATGATTGAAATCATCTTTCTTTGACTTTTTTCACTTAACCATAATTTGCTCAGCATCTATCCATATTATCATCAGTGGCCAGATTTCATCCTTTTTAGAGCTGAGTAGTATTCCATTGTGTGAATGCTACATACTTATGTACTGCGTCTCCTTTTTTGCTTATTTGTTATTGAGTGTTTAGGTTGTTTCTATATTTTAACAGGAAAATCAAGGAAAAATGTTTTCCCTGTAGAATTTCCTTCCCCTGCTTACTTTTTCTTTTATGCTAACTGCTGCTAATAGAAGCTGCTCTAAGCATAACTGCTCTATCTTTGATGAGTAGACAAAGACTTGTCTGAAATTAAAAGACCCAGACATCTGATTGACATTTATTGTGGTAAAGAGACAGAAGGACTAATTGGCAACTGTTTTCTCACCCACACCAGTTGTCTGTCTCTTTCTCTTTCCATGCTTGTATCTCTATCTTGCAGGTCAACAATACAGGACTGGTAGATGCCTTCAACCTTGAACACTAGGGATGATCTCTTTTGCTCTATACCTACTGAATCTGCTACACTTACTCCTGCCTCTACCCGCATTAAGCATCCCAGTGGCTAGATGCATTTGGATTATACTTCCCCTTTCTCCTCTGGGCCTCTGTCCAGCCCCTCTTTCAAAAATAACCTCAGGGTAACTTTCTTCCCTGTACTCCAATGGCATATGAGCTGTACCATATAGATTAATCCTTATGTTATATTGCATTGAATTCTGTTGCCATTTAAATGATATTAATCTTTCATCACCATCCATTTTATAAGCACAGCTGGGAAGTTGGATGGATGGGAGACAATGACCAAGGGCAGTGGTCTGTTAGAGCCCAGTTGTCACACAATTCTTCTTCACTCCCTATTTTTTTTTCCTCTCCATTTATAGTGAAAATGTTAGGTTAAGGTGTGGGTGGATGGCACACATGAGAAAATGATCAGAGCTGATAGATCCATCGATTTGATAAAAACCCTTTAGGGCAACTCTGCATCATTTGCTGAGATGTTGGTGGCAATCTATCACTTCTAGGTTCATACATCAAATAAATAGGTTGGATAGGTTTTATTAAAAAATGAATTTAACTGCTGACTGACTTTGCTACCTTTGTCATAGCTTAGGAATCTCTCTGTTGGCTATCTAGAGATTTTTCAAAAGCTTATAAATTCTAAACCCATTTTTCTCATACACAGAAACCTGAAAGAATCCTAGGGTTTCTGTCTATTTGATGAATAATCTGCATCTTTTGTTTCTAAAAGGAAGAAATCAATCAACACAGCTGATTTCTTAGATTAGATTTCTAACATAGAGAGAATTTATCATCATTCTTTTTATTGTAGTTAGCATTGGTATCAGCCTGAAGTTGATGTTCAGCATTGATAATCTAACGTCACAGTCAGCAAGTTGTCACAGTTATCAAATGAACCCAGTATCTTAGGGACAGAGCTGATATGATCATTGAGCAAACAAAATTACTATGTTTCATACTAAAAACAGTTGTGCTTCGGGATAGTGGGAGGGTGGGCAGAATGAGGGCTCACTAAAAGGCATGGAGAATTGCTTGATAGCTTTCCTGGTTTATTAGTGTCTATTTTAAAGTGAAGTTTCAGAAGATATTACCAATACAGTAATATAGGAGTCTCCTTGCTTTACTCCCCAGAGGAAGATCTAACAATTAAACAGAGGGACACTAAGATAGTCTTGTGGCTCAGAGTGAGACTGAAGTACTATCTACACCTCAGAGGCCAACACAGACTATACACAGAAGGGACATGTAAGAGTTAATGCTTCATTGAATACAAAACAGGTGGAGAGAAATATCTGGAGGATGTGGTCCTGGATGAGAGACATAGACAGGCTGGCTGTTAGTCTAGTTAGGTTGCCCTGGGAGGGGAGAAATGGTGTGGAGGCACACATCCTTGATCAAGGTAAAACCCATATTCAGGACCTTGGATGCTCCACATACACCAGGATCCCAATAAGGAGGACAACAAAGGAGGTGCTACAGACTACACTCCCCATTCCGCACCCCTTGGGACTCGTAATGACTTTATGAAGTGTACTTATAGTAGACTGCCAATTTTGGATGCTAGAAAGGAAAGCTATCAGTGGTAACACTAACATGAACCAGGTACACCCTAAATACATTCATGACAGCAGCTGTATCCCTTCATGCCCCTCCCCTACCCTGTTGACACTGAACAGAACCCAGCAGAGGTCAAGAAAAATCGTCAAATTGAATTAAGTCACAGTGCCACCTGCTGGAACAGTCAAAGTAGTTCACCTCTCTAAGTTATTGGTTCAGATATTAAAAACATGAGGAAATTTAAAGTAGCAAATGGGCAGACATAAACTGTAACATGGAAACTTGGGACCCCAAGGCAATATGACTTCGTGAGGAGGGAACAACTCACCAGAACCCAACCACAAAGAAATAAAAGATTATATCTCACTATCAGATAGATAATTTAAAATTGCTCTAAAAAAGAAACTCAGAGAAACAGAAGACAGCTCAGAAAGGTATGTCAAAACCATATAAGAGAAGTTATAAAAGCTGATTGAAGAGGAAAAACACATTTATAAGCTCAGAAATAAAAGTAACAAACAGTAAGTAGAAATTGAAATTTTCAGTAAGAAAATAATAGAGATTCAGGATGTAAAGAACACAACAAAGGAGCTCAAGTGTGTTAGTGAAAGCAATGTAAGCAGAATAGACCAAGCAGATGATCAAATCAATGAACTTGAAGATAATAATGATTAAGTTTGAAGAGAGACAGAACTAATATATATCCAAGGAAAAGCACTACGAGAACTATCAAACTTCCTTAGGAAAAGCAACATAGAAAAAAGCAACATGAAGATAATGGGTATGTTAGAAGGGGAAGACAGAGAAGGGAACAGATAACTTTTTCAATGCGGTAGCAATGGAAAACGTCCCAAACCTGGGGCAGGAACTAAATATCCAAGTCCATGAAGCAAAAAAACCCAATTGGTTATTGAAGTGTAGTGAGACCTATACCAAGACATATAACTGTGAAACTACCAAGAGTTCAAGAAGGAGTATTGAATGTGGCTAGGGGAAAAAAAAACAGGTAACATATTAGGATACTTGCATCAGGCTTAATCAGACTTCTCAGCTGAAACGTTACAGATCAGGAAAGAATAGAATAAGCTATTAAAATAATCAAAATTTTAAAATGCCAGTCATAGATACTATAATCCAGTAAGACTCTCTCTCATATGTGACAGGAAAATAAAGATCTTCCCAGATGAAAAAAAAAAATCAAACAAACAAAAAAAAAAAAACTGAGGAGTTTGCCAGTATTAGACCTCCCCTACAAGAAATAGTGAAAGGATCTCTCCGATTTAAATTGAATAAAAGAAAGTCCACAAAAAAATTAAGCAAAGAAATAGAATCGGAAGACTAAAGAAAACATGTCAGTCGCAAGCCCCCATATATCAATTAATGTAAATGGAACAAACTCACCAATTAAAGAGCACAGACTGGCTATGTGGATTTAAAAGCAAAATGCAGCTACATGTTGCATAAGAGACTTACTTAAGTGTAAAGATGAACATAGACTTAAAATGAAGGGATGGTTACCAAGCCAATGGAAAATATAAAAAGGTAGGAACTGCTATACCCTGCAGGTTACTGTAAGTCGGTCATCCTAAACCCATTAGAGGAACTGTAACAATCTCCCACAGAAGGAATGATGATCTGTAGTCAGAAAAGTTACTGTAGCTTAAACAGGAAACCCTTCTTGTTTACATCTGTCTTAGCCACAGTTTGCAAAAGGTGCAGCTATTAATTAATGTAATGTAGTGTCAATTAGATATATATTCCTGAGGTCTTTTATCTGTTGCAACTTTGTCCTTTTTATAGCATGAGGTATATTGTCCTGTAAATTGTGATAGTGGTACAGGAATAAAGAATTAAGGAATTTTTAACTTTTCCAAAAGAAAGAAAGAAAATAAATATGGAAATCCCATATGATCCAATAATAACTCTCATAGCTAAAAGATGTTCATATCTTATTATTAGAGACATGTAAATCAAAACAATATTGAGATATCACCTCACCCTTGTGAGAATGATTATTATCCAAAAGACAAGAAACAAAAAGTGTTGGAGAAGTGTGGAGAGAAGAGAACCTTTATACACTATTGGTGGGAATCTAAATTGGTGAAGCCATTATAGAAAGCATTATGGGGATTCCTCAAAAAATTAAAAATGAAAACTCTATATGAACCAGTTATTCTGTTTTTGGGTATTTACTGAAAAATACAAAACTGTGATTTGAAGAGCTGTTCCTCTCCTCATCCCCATGTTTATTGCAAGATTATTTACAATAGCCAATAACCGGAAACAATTAAGTATTCATTGACTGATGAGTAGATAAAGTTATGACATATATATAATATAATCTATACTATACAATGTAATACTATACACAACAGAATACTATCCAGCTATAAAAAATTGAAACCATGTCACTTACAGCAACATGGGTAGACCTAGAGGTGTTATAATTAATTAACTAAGTCAGACAGCGAAAGACAAGTACCATATGATTTCATTCATATGTGGTATATGGAGAAGGAAAACAAACATGTACTTAATAAACCAAAAATATATTTTGCACTATAAACCCAAGCTTACCAGAAGGGAAGGAGGAATGGGGAGGTGAGTAAATCAGGACAAAGTAGCATACATGCATGTTAATTCTCAATGATGTACACCAGAAACTTACAAAATGTTAAAATGCAATGTTATTTTAGTAAAAGTTAATGAACAAATAAATAAGGCATGGAGACTTTAGGGGTGATGGATATAGTCATTATCTTGACGGTGTAGATGATTTTATATGTGTATACACATATGCCAAAAACTAATCAAACTGTACGCTTTAAATACATAGGGTTTATTGAACTTCAATTATGCCTCAATAAAGCTGTTAATATAATTTGAAGGTACAAATTTCTAAAAATCATATTATCTTATTGAGAACAGGGCATAATTTCTAGTTAACCCCTATAGTTAAGAAAACTGGCTTTTCAATTAGATAGACATGAAAGTGGCATTATCATTTACTGGGTGACTTTGGAAAGGGTTTTTTTTTTTTTTTAATCTCTGAGGGTCTTCGTTTCCCATCTGAAAAATAGAGATTATAATGAGAGCACCTAATTCAGACTTTCAGAGTTAAATAAGATAATACATGGGAAGTACTTAGGGTAGTATTGAGCACCTATTAAACCTTAAAGAAATGGCAGCTACTATTTTATCTGCAAGTGTGATATTAGTCTTGTCTTGGCTGCAAAGATGTAGAATCATTGGCAGATTCCTAATGCAGTTTATTTATTGCATTTAATCAACTACCTTTGTTAGATACTCACTTGTGGGCAGAGCCCCATAACCAGAATCACTAGGGGAAAAAAAGTTAGCAAATCAGAGCCCCTCAACTTAGCAAGCTGATGAAAGAGAGATGGGACATGTTTTTGAATGAGATTGAGCCAAAGCATTGTATAGAAATACACAAAGAATTCCTGATTTCAGGACTGATAGTTGAAGCAATGTAATGCAAGCAGCGGGTAAGGGGAAGATCAGCGTCTGGGCAGGGCTCACTGGGGAGTGCAGGAGGAGATTTCACCCTCCTGGGGAACAGTTTGGGCTTCGAAGTCAGCCAAATGTAGTTGGAGTTCCACCTCCACTGCTTACTAGTTGGGAGAGCCTGGTTGAAGTCATTGAGCGTTGCTGATCCTCAGTTTTACAGTGAAGATACTAATATTTTCCTCTGAGGTTTTTGAGATGAGGTGAATCACTTTTAGGACTTAGCACAGAGCCGCAGCATAGTAAGCATGCAATAACTCTGCAAGCATTTTCGATCATTTTATCTCCAAATCTTGAGGTTCTTTTTCATTTTTATTCCCATACTTTTCTTTCTACCCTGTTGATGGAAGGTTTCCACAGAAAAATCCAAGGGCAGTTTGACCAACTCCTCCTAATTTGGCTAGCAGTATGTCGGGTTCTAGCAGGTGTGATGACTTCTCCTGTTTTGAATTCCACTGAGCCATTCTAGGGGATAATTAAACCTAACACTTACATGGGTCTATGACACAACATTTTGTGTAATACAATGCAGGATATTTTAGAGAGTACTCGCTAGCCTGCAGCTTTCTGTGCCCAGGTGTTTTAGTCAGCCTGGGCTTCCATAATAAAATAACATAGCCTGGGTAGTGTAAACAGCAGGAGATTATTTTTCTCTGTTCTGGAAACTGAAAGTCAAAGATCGATGTGTGAACTGACTCCATTCCTAGAGTGGGCTTTCTTCCTGTTTTGCAGACAGCCTCTTTGTTGTGGTAGCCTCACATGGTAGAGAGAAGAAACAAGCTCCGCTTGCCTTTTCTCGTAAGGATATCGCCTCATCAGGAGGACTCCACTGTCATGACCTTGTCTAACTCCTACCTCCCATCTTTAAATAGCATCGTACACTTGGCTAGTGTTTCAGTATATGAATGAGGAGGGGCATGATTCAGTCCATAGCACCAGGCCACCAGCTGATACTCAGAATCATGGCAAATGCATTCTTAAGAGTTTCTCAGGTAAAAAATGTTCAAGTACTCTAGCAGTTAAAATTCCTCCTTTTACCTTAGTGGCCCAGCTTGGACTCCTGGTATGTGAATACTGGCCTGATAGTTTGTAGAGTAGCGGTTTGATCTCAGACTCTAGAGCAGGATTTCTGAGTTTGAAACGTGGCTTTGCTACTTACCAGCTGTGAGATCTCAAATAATTTAATTACCCTCTCTGTGACTTAGTTTTCTCATCTGCAAGATGGAGGCAATACCATATACATCATATCTTATTGGGCTATGGTGTGAGTTAAATGAGTTAAGAAAGCAAAGAGCTTTCTTAAAATGCCTAAGTGTCAAGTTATTATCCATTAAAAGCAAGTTCCATGAAGGTAGGATTTTTTTTCTTCATTCACTCCATATAGAATAGTACTTGACATTATTCACTAGAAACTGATCAATATGTATTTGTTGAATAAATCCTTTAAATTCCTTCACACCTCATTTTTAGTCCATTAGTTCTACTTTTAAAATATATCTATAACTGACCGGTTTGCACTGCCTTCTCATCAACTGTCATTAGCCTCCATCTTGTTTTACCTGAATTATCAGAATAGCTTCCTAACTTGTCTAACTGCTTCTTTGCTTTACCTGTAAAACCTGTTTCTCCCTGGTTATGCCCAGAATCTTTTCTTCCAATAGCACACAAAGTGATTCTTTTAAAAACATGATTTAGATCATGTTGCTTCTCTGTGAAAAACCTTCCTACTTCTTCTAGCTCATTCAGAGGAAAAGGCAAGAACTTTGCCTGATATGCTCTTAGTTATCTCTCTGATCTCATCTTCCATTACTTTCACCTTTGCTTGTTGTGTCCCAGTTACACTAGAATAGAATAAAATTTCTTTAACACACCAAGCACACACTGCTTTCTCGGGATCCTTACATTTGTTGTTCCTTCTGCCAGGAATGCTCATTACTTCCTTCAGATTTCTGCTTAAATATTGCTCTTATAGAGACTGTTCCTGTTCATCCTATGCAAAACAGCATCCCAAACCTCTAGCATTCCCCAACACCTTACTTCGCTTTAGTATTACCGTGGCATGTTTCACAACCTGATATATTTGTTATTTACTACTTACTGTCTCATCTCACCATATCTCATCTCTATCAGGAAAGGGACTTGGGTGGTTTTGTTCACTGCTGTATCCCTACAGTGCTTGTAATATTTTAATTTTTCAATAATTACTTGCCAAACAAATGAATAAACTATCTTTAAAAATAACATCCTTCACAATCAACCTCTTTAAGACATTGCTTATATTCTCTGATAACCTCATTCCAGGGTCACCTATATTTGGTTTTGATTACTGAAGAGTAGGAACAATGAGATTTTCTATGATAAAAATCAATTGGTAGGTAAAATACAGGCAAACATGTGGTCCATGAGGAAAAATATTAAATGCTTTGGAGGTGAAGAAAATTTCAGTGAACAGTAGCTTTATTGTGTGACATCCCTCCTTCTTTCTGCGAATCTGGTGAAAATCTTGCCAGTGTGAGATGGTGATCACTGAGGGCCAACTTCCTCTGGCTGAATTTAAAGAGTCTTCTATTATTTTTATAAAAAAACATGTTTCCAAAGCCTCAAATTGTTAACAGTATCTTCTGGGAATGTGTTTTGCGGTGGAGAGGTCAGGGGCAAAAGAAGGGAAAAGTAGACTTTTCCTTTCATATAATTCTATATTCTGATAACTTTATTATGATATTTTTTCCTTTGGGGGAGGAATCTTTGGAAAATAATTGTGCACAACTCTTCCCATTTTAAAAAAGCTGATAACATCCTAACTTAAGTGGTAAGTGGTAGGAAAATAAATCTAAAAGCTATTGAGAAGCATATTGAAATTTCCTAAAAGTTATTGACAAGGTTATTGAAATTTCACATTATTGAAGTTTGTAGCTTGCAGCTCCAAATAAAGAGTTNTATTGAGAAGCATATTGAAATTTCCTAAAAGTTATTGACAAGGTTATTGAAATTTCACATTATTGAAGTTTGTAGCTTGCAGCTCCAAATAAAGCGTTTGATTTTTGTACTGATATTTGCTTGGGGCTGTGAATTTATGCTCTGGAGGGGAGGGGATTAAAACATTAGGAAGACTCTGTTTTTCCCATCTGTGTTAAATCCAATAATCAGATGAGTCACGATAAGCACTGGGGGAGGGAGGGAAGCTCTGCTTTTACAAAACACAAGTCCACCACAAGTCTCTGAGTTGCTTTTTATGGCTTTGAACGCACTGCTAAGCTGCCCCAGTGAAGGATCCAAGGCAGAGGCCCTAGTCTCTTTGGTTCCATCCAACTCATAACCTGTGAACTATGGGTGCATAGCCTGGCAAATACCCTAAACTCAGGCTTGGGATAAGAATGGGGAAGGCAAGTGGGGCCAACTGTTTTAGTGCCCTGAACTTCTCTGAATACTATTTACTGGAAATCCAGGGAATGTCCTCAAATAGCAAACATCACCACGGTAATGATGCCATCATGCAGATGCTGTCTCCCTTGTACCCAGCAAGCCTGTCAGCGTTAGCCCCTCTTACCCTGTGTCTCCGCTTTGACCACTCACTGGCAACACTGTCCTCTGGGTCCAGTGCCTATGAAGTATGTTTCTGCTCCCCTCGGGCTCCTGTCGCATTGTGTGCATGAGCTTCGCTTCCTAATGCTTTAATCCCCTCCCCTCCAGAATATAAATTCACAGCCCCAAGCAAATATCAGTGCAAAAATCAAGCAAAAATCAAATGCTTTATTTGGAGCCGCAATCCACAAATTTTGATAATGCAAAATTTCAATAACCTCGTCAACAACTTTTAGGACATTTCAATACGCTTCTCAATAGCTTTTAGGTTTTTTGAATTTTCCTACCACTTACCACTTGTGTACACACTGTGTGTATATATACCTCTGGCTCTTTCTTTCTCATTGCTTAGACTATGGCTTAAAAAAAAAACAAACCAAATGTAGGGTCAGAGAACAATCAGGTCTTTCCACCCTCCCACCACTGTTATGATGGACACCTGCGGTGCTGCGAGCATTCCAGGGTGGACATGCACAAGTGAGCGCACCTGAGTTTGACACGGGCCTAGGGCCTAAATGGACGGCGTCATGAGGATGCCAAAACTGACAGGACCGATGATACTGATGAGCAGCAGCAGTAGAAAGCAGCTGAGAGGGTGAGATGCGCCGGGGGTTGGGAGGCCTGCCAGCCTCCTGGCCCCCCTGCACCCATGCCTGCCATGTACTTGGCCACTTCTACTAATAAAAGCATGAAAAAGTCATCGAGGACTCCAAGACTCCCCTTCCTTTACCCCATCTGCTAAGAACCATCCTGAACCTTGCTCCTGTGCCACCTTTCCTGCCGCTACACCAACCAACTCCAAACACAGAGCTAAAGCAGCCTGTTGTCTTGATTTTCAATGTGGACCTCACTAGAGAGTTAAGGTGTGAGTCACTAGACAGTTGAGGTGTTATTAGCCCTACCATTTGTAGTACCATGTTCCAAGCTATTAGACTCTTTGACAGGGTGTCTTTCAGATCTTCCAAATACTGAAAAGATACTGTGCACAACTAGAAAGCATCAAAAAATGAATAAACAACATGCTTGAAACACTCCTTCATTTGTTTTAATATAATTATATTTGGGAACAGGTAATCAGAATAGCATTTTGCGTGTAGCGTTTTGGAATCAGGACTAAATTGAAGACATACCCATTCTGACTCCATTCTGATAAGCTTGAGTGCAAGCAGAATACTTGAAGAGAAGAATGTTTCTACTTTGTCCATTTTCCCCTCCATCTTCAAAGAGCCCAGTGGGAGTCAGTGATTCCAAGACCCCAGAAAGCAGGTCCAATCTATAGATTATATCCCCTTAAGACTTGTGAATAATTATGTGGAAGTGGGGAGAGGGGGAAGAGGAAGGGAAAAGGGAAGAGGGAGGGAGAAGTGAGAGAGAGAGAGCACACTTTATTAGCTCAGCTTTAGAATAGGTGCTGGGTATATAGCAGTGAGCAAAAACAGATGTGATGCCTGCTTTCTTGTAGCTTCTGATCTCATGGGTGAGGTAGACATTAATCAACTAATTACACAAGTGAGTATATAGTTATAAACCGAGATAAATATTCTCAGGGAAAAACACTCAGTTCTGAGGAAGTACACACTATAATAAGGAGTTATTGAAGGCCTCCATGAAGAAATATTCTGAAACTGAGATTTTGAAGGGTCAGTAAGCATTAAGTAACTAAGCAGAAGAGAATTGTATTCCAAGCAGAAAGAATGGCGGGCCCAGGTTCTGTGGAGGGCTAGAAACAAGTCCAGGGTGGCTGGGGCTCAGAGAGCAAAGGAGTGATGATGAGATGAGGTTGGAGATTTCCATGAGTGTTTCTCAGTGGGGGTGCCATTGGTTTGGGGGCAGGACAATTCCATATAGGGGTGGGATACTAAGTTTGAAAGAATTTGGCCTCTCTGCTCCCTGCCCAGTGAATGCCAATACTGCCCCCTTGGTGTTTATGACAATCAAAATGCCCCTACATTTGCAAATACCCCTGCCCCTCAGTTAAGAACCATTGAATTCAGGACCTTTTGGCCATTTAAGGATTTAAATTTTTTTCTAGAAACAAGGTGGGAAGCAATGGGAAACAGTTTAAGCAGTGGAAAGCGATCCAATTTATATTTTGAAACATCCCTTTATGAATGCATCTTATTAAGTGAAAAAAGCCAATCATAAATGGTTATATGCTGAATGATTTCAACTCTATGACATTCTGGGAGACAAAACTGGAGTTTTGTAAAAATATCAGTGTTTACCAAGGTGTTGGGGTGAATTGCTGGAGTTCACTGGACTTTAAGGCAGCATAACTGTAACAGTGTAATCTAAAAACAGATTCCATGTGCCTTGCCCCACCTAGTGAAAGGTGGAGCTGAGTAGTGAAGGGAAGCTAAAAAGTACTTGGGAGAGGAACTTGGGAGAGAAGACTTAGAAAGATGACTTGGAGGAGGTACATGGAGCAGAGAAGCATGTGAAGATGAAGCTGTGCTTGCTTCTCAGCCTTGGACTTGCACCAGCGACTTGGGGGACTTGGAGGAGACATGTGGAAGAGAGACATAAAGAGACACTTGGAAGAATTGTGTGGGTGAGAGATACATGGGGAGGCTGACAATGGCAGCTGTTATCATCATTTTTACTCTGCTCTTGCTCTTTTCATCTCAAACTTGCCCCTTTTACCCCTTTCCTGTGTTTTCTCACCGGAAGGTGCCTTAGACTTGTGGCAAGCCTTTGGGCCTCAGTAGCCTTGCTTTGGGCCAATTCTGTTTGGCTGGGCATTTACCTGTGAGGGGATGGGTAATTTTGGCTGTTTCACTGGGAAATTGTTATCCTTTCTCGTCCTTCCATTCTATGAACAATCATTTTATTAAAAATATGAATCACTGGACCTCCCTGGTGGCACAAAATGTTGAGTGCCTCACTGTGGGGCTTCTACAGCCACTGCAGCGTGAGTTTGATCCCCGGTCAGGGAGGGGACCCACATGGTGCAGCAGACCTCTCCTGTCTCACCCGCTATTCCCCTCAGCAGTGTATTTCAATACACTGCCTGTTTTGTTCCTCACTCTGCCTCTGGTGAATCCGCTCACCCCCTGTGCCTCTGGCCTGTACCCCAGCTCTTGTATGCATAAATTAAAATCTTTAAAAAATAATTTTAAAGATCTTAAACACTAAGAGTATCCTTTGTCTTTATGTGGCAGATGGCAAAATCTCTTTAGAGCATGCAAGTTTGGGGGGTCCTGACATTTTCCTCAGTCTGTCTGATTTGGGGGACTTTCTTGGGCCCATTGCACACATGTGTCTAGACAAATCACATCCAAAGTCTCTGTGTATCTGTTCAACTTGAGATTTGCTGGGGAAAATGGATAAGCCTTGGCAAGGGAGAAGGAGCAGTGCTCAAAGCCCAAATTCCCAGAACTGTTTTCCTCAGAAGCCCTTGTTGGCAAATGTGCTGCTTCATCTCTCTGTTTGCCTGTGCACTTCCTGCTGGCCTATTGGGTGGCTCCCACACTAGCAGAAGGAGAAGCTCAACCGTGTGCAAATGATGATGATTTGGGATAGGGGAGGGCAGTTGAGGTGTACGTGAGAGGGAAGTAGAGGAACTTGGCAGGTCGCTGTAGGATACCTGAAATCCAGCCAGCAATGTGAAACAAAAGGCATGGTGACTCTTAGAACTACTCAGGTCTGTAACAATGACAACAAACTATAATATTCGTTGCTAATGTGTATTGATTTTTTTAAAAATAGGGGCCAGACACTGTTTAGAGACTTGTCTCTTATCTCATTTAAATCTTGCATTGCCCTTATAAGACAGTCACTGTAGCTATCCCCTTTTAAAAGACAAGGACACTCAAGTTCAGAGTTAGGGAATTTGCTCTAAGTCACAACTAGAACATCTAGAACGAGGCCCTTAAGCCAGGTCTGTCTGATTCCAACATGTGAGCTATTAGCCTTTTGTGCTGCAGTTAGTCAATTGTAAAACTGTTCCCAGTTCTGGAAATGGTGAAATTTGTAGAGGTATTTTGAAGATTCAACAGAGGCCAGAGAAAAGAAGGTCAGGCAGAGGAGTTTGAATTTGATTCTAGAGTCACTGGAGAACCATTAGAGGTATTAGAACATTGTAACTGGCATTAGCAAACACAGTCTAGCAATAAATATTATGTATTAGATGGTTCCATTTGGGGAGACAGGCAGGACTGGCTACAGACTTTGGGGACCATTGCAAAATGAAAAATACAGGGCTCCTTGTTCAAAAATCGTCAAGAATTTCAAGACAGTGACTGCAGAAAGTTAAACCAAGTGTGAGTTGATCAAATTTGCTAAATAAAGTGTGAGTTTAACTTTGAACCTGTGTAGATAGCATGCCTGTGACACTATTGCTGGAGATATCTGCCTCTTGATAGTTAAGAAGATATTGAGTTATGGGGTATGGGGTGGGTGGGTATGGATATGGCACTGGTGGTGGAGCTAGAAAGAAAAGGATGGATGCTAGCCTTATGAAAGCAGGGTCAACAGAATTTCATGATTATTCCTTTTTATCACCGTCCATATTCAGTGACAACTCTAAGATCAAGGTCTAGATGATTGAATGGAAGGATCAGGAAGTGGTGTTAATTTGAGAGAGAAACTGATAAATTTGTTTTGTAAACCTACATGGTTCCATCCTGGTACTTTGGTGTTTAAGTGAGCGTGGATGGTACTGACTCACTGGATGCTGTCCCATAATAACTTGGTCTCTTGCTTGGCCGTGAAGTAATGCTTCCTCCCTGACAGCTACTCCAGTGAACTCAAGGCAGGCAAAGTAAATTCTCCTCCAGTCTTCTTCCTTTGTTCTAGAGAGGAAATTCTTGCATGGGCTGGAGCTAGAGAACACATGGCCACAACTCTTCCCTTCTTCCATGCCTAAGCATCTGCACAGATCCTGCAGGCCATTCCAGGCCCAAGGGAGTTGGACAGTATAAAAGATTAATTACCATGACTTACTGTCTCTCCTATAGTCTCTGCTGCCTTGGTCCTGTTTCTACTAATATACCTCTTAGGACACAGAGGTGCTCTGGGTGACCCTGGTTCAAGATACAAGCCTTTGAATAGCTCCACAGCAGGTATCTCAGCTTCCCAACCAGGTCATCCTGACAAAGGGACAGTATTGAGTCATAGAAATCAGGAGGTTTCAGTCCTAGTGCAGCCCAGTAGGTTTGCTTGTGGACCAGTGCTAGGTCACCTCTGCACTAAAGAACCAGAATAGAGGTAGGTGGTCACTCATCATGGCCAAGCCATCTGGGTGGGGCTATCTAAGGTGAATGCCATTTCCTCAAATAGCCATTCCCTGTGCTAATATTTATTACCTGTGTGTCTCCTGCCTCAGAAGTGTCTGGCTCTACTCCAGATAGTACCCTACAAAGCAATTAGGTGCTCTGTTCCTTCTGTTTGGTTGACTTGAGATTAGTTTAAGAAGTCAGACCAAAAAAAAAAAAGTCAGACCAGTATCCCATTGTGTATATGTACCACATCTTTTTAATCCATTCATCTGTCATCAGGTACCTAGGTTGTTTCCATAACTTGACTTATAAACAGCAGTGCAATGAACATAGATGTGAAGAGGATACAGTATATATGCACAGTGAAATAGCACTCAACTATAAAAATAAAAGATGAAATCTTGTCATTTGGGAAGAAATGAATTAAATTGGAGGGGACTATGCTAAGTGAAATAAATTTCACTCATGTGGCATATAGGAAACAAAACAAAAGGTCAGATAAAACCAAACCAATATGAAATCCTAGAAATCTGTAGAATTGAGTCTATCGGGGGGAAAGGGGAGGAGTACAGGGTTCAGGGGCCCTACTGCACTATGGTGAGGATTATGGCTGCCTTGGTGGTGGGTGTGGTGTGGTAGCATAGATCTGAAGAGATATGAACCTATTCCCTTAAATGATGCCAATGTTACCACAATAAAAATAGTACAATTTTAAAAAAAACAAGTCAGATAAGGTGGCCAAACAAGATGCAGGCAACACCTGTCCCTAATGTAGGTGGGTCCTGGACATGCAGTATTTTCATGAAATCCTTAGGTACTTAGGGATTCTCATCAAGGTCATCTTCAGGCCTGTGTCTCCTGAGAAGCTCTGCCGGCCATAGGCCTTTCCTAGATGCCTTTCTTCATCTTCACTACTTGACAACACAGGGAGCCAATCTCTCAGGACTCTGGCTTCAAATAGGCCCAAGTGTTAATGACCAATGATGACTGTATTACCCTTGCCAAGTTTTATCCACAATTCAGGAAGGGCCTTAGATACCTCAGAAGAGGGAGCACAGTGTGACCTCTGACTCAGCAGGGCAAGGGGCAGACACTTTAGAGCAGAGCTCTATACCCTCCTCAAATTTTATTACTTTGTCAGTTGTTTACATAACTATAAAACTTTGGGGGTACAATTTCACATGTCCAGTGTGCGCATGGTTCATTCATGCTCCACCAACACCCACATGCTAATGACTTATTCACTTCCTTCTCCTCTCTTTTCTCTCCCCCACACCCCAAGTCCCTCTGATAACCAGTATATTTTTCACAGAGTTGAAGAATTGTTTTGCACTGCTTTGCCAGTGTTTTGGTTATTTATATTCCACAAGTAAGTGACACCATCCGACTTACTTCACTTAGTACAATCGCCTCAAGATCCATCCATTTTGTCCCAAAAGTACTCTCATCCTTTTGAATGGCTGAGTAGTACTGCACTGAGTAGATCCTGCACAATTTCTTTACCCACTTGTCTGTGATTGGGAATTTAGGTTGATTCTATGACTTGGCTGTTGTGAATAATGTAGAACAAAGGTCTTTAGTGTGTCATATCATCCAAGCCCTGGTGCCAGTGGTTGTTCCTCTGAGTTAGGCTGTTGGCCCTTGCTCTGCTCACAGCTGCTCCTGAGAAAGGCCTTACTTCAAGAGCTGAAATAGTCCAGTAGTTCAGAGAATAGGCTCTGGAGTCAGACTGCCTGGTTAAATTCCAGCTTTCCCACTTACCAGCTCTGTGACCTCAAATTATATCATCTTCCTGTGCTGTGGATTCCTCATCCATAAAATTGACTTTATATATGCTGCACAGGATTGTATGGGGGGCTAATGGATGAGTTAATTTATGAAGAATGTCTAGAACAGGGCCTGACTGCTAGTGAGCATCCTCTGAATGTTTGTTAAATAAATGCAGAACCAGAGATGCCTGGCAGCCAAACTTCTTCCCTAGGAGTCAGCCCACTAGTCAGCTACCCACTTCCCTCAGGGAACAACATTGAGGAGTGTCCAGGCTGGAGACAGAGTGGTCTTAATTTTCCACTGCCGGGACATACTGCCCTCCCCAATGTGACAAGGTTAAAGACAGGCTACCTCTAAGGAGGCCCTTTGGGGAAAAGAATGAGTCAGATTCCATCATCTGCTAGGATGCGGCTGCCTTTGGGAAACCTCCACCTGGGAAAGTGCCCCAATTTCTCCTCAGATTTAGCTGCCTAAATCCCTTGGCTGATTTTGTTGCTTCCAAGACCACGAGAGCTAACTGCTAGTACCTGAACAAGTCAAAATGTATCTAATCTGGTGGGTGTGAAACCAGCCAGCCACTCAAGGAAGGTGGAAGTGGCAGGGCTCCGAGGGATATGCATATATTTTTATAATGAAAAGGTTACAGGCATCATGATGACTGCGACTTGGAAAGAGTCATCTGCTGCCTCTTCTCGGCAGAGATCCACTCTATGAAACAGCCTGTTCCCGTCGGCTGGAGACTCGTGTGATCTCAAGGAGCAAAGTCATTTTAACCTTACTTTGGCTGTGCTGAGCTCCTTTGCCTGGAACAGCAGAGCTCAACCCAGCCTTCAGCCAGGGCTTCTCCAGTGAGGGCTGAGTGTTCCATTGCCCTCATAGCCAAGAGCCGACGGGAAGGGAGTGTGGTCTGGTGGGTAGCTGAAAGGAAGGGACTTTGAAAAAGCAAGATAAAAGTGTGGGGATTTCAGTGGGTCACTTAGCCAAAACTGAGTACCAGTTGGCTGCCTCTAGGGCGACCATCACAGCCTCCCTGCACTGCACGTTTTGCATTGTAGCCAGTGTAGCACCTGGTTAACATTTGGGGATTGCTATTGTTTTCCTGTGCATCAATCATTTTATGACAGCATCAGGCTCTACATGAAATGAAGCACAAGCTCATATATTAGTTTGAACCATATAACGTTGATGTGTTTATCAGTAAAATGTCAAGAATTATCATTTTGTGTGGTTCTGCTTGCCAGATGTTGGCTCTGTCTCATAATACGCTACCTAGAGCTCAGTATGTACTAGGTATTTTTGAAGGCCATTTCTGTTTAAGTTGCAGACAATCAAGATCTCACAGTTCTCTTGGCTTTTACATGCAAAGATAATTCAGGATTGTAATACTCTCTGTTATAGATGAAACACTTAAAAGTTACGCTGGGTTCTATACTGGACCCTTCGCAGTCTTGTCTAATCCTCAGAGCCTTACGAGGCAGATATTGTTATCTTTGCACAGAGGAGGCTGTGGCTCAGCGATGATAAATGGCATATCGAAGCTGACACAACTACTGTGGAACAGGGTTTTGATCCCATTTTGACCTCTTATCTTTGCCCCAGCTCTTCCCATTATTTGCATTCCTTCCTGATGATCTGTGTTGAGGCTTTTCTTTGACCCCCCTTGATATATTTTTCATCTTATCATGTTTAAGGTTAATTGAGGGGTTCACTCAGCCCTACCATCCTAATGAGCACAGCAGCTTGCCCCAGTCATTTGCACATAATGTTTCCCAGCTACTCCAGACAGCCTCCAACCATGAAGAAAGCACACAGGAATACTCCTCAGTGGAAAGTTCTAGTTGTTAAGTGGTTCAGGTTTGCATTTTATCAGGTGATTACAGGTGGTTGCTTGCCCCACATTAATGATTAAGCTACCACCTGTAGTAGTGGCAGCAGCAATAGTAGTAGTAGTCATAGTTGTTACTGGATATTGAAAAAATGATCATGTATGCAGAACATGCTGGGGCTATGGAAGGTTTTGTATTTATATGACCCTTTCTTTATAGAAACTGCCTGAGTCATCATCACTATCACTATCACTGTCGTGGTGCAGATCTTTAAACAAAACAATTTAAGTGTCTTCAGAGCCCTTGGAGATTATATATGCAGAATCCCTCACCTCCATTTTATAGATGAGAAAACTGAGGCTGAAAGGGAAGTATTTTGCTCCAAGTCAAAATGTTAACTGAAAGGCAGAGCTAGGATCCACACTCATATATCTCACTCCTGCTCTCTTTACCATACTTTGTCCCCTTTAGCACTATTATTCTCGTTTACAGCTCCTCAAATCAGAAATACTTATTGAACACCTACTGAGAACCAGATTTTGATTCAGTGGTGTGAGGTGTTAGGTGACATACCTAGTGTTGTGCTATAAACCCATGTCAGGGTTTTGAGGCCCATATGTCACTGCTCCCCTCAATGCACATTGCCAGCCCTCACAACAGCCCTGAAACGCGCTCATATTTGCAGTGCAGCTACAGCTGTTTCTCAGATGTGAGCATGTGTTAGGGTTACCTGGAGGGCTTATTAAAATACAGATTGAAGGCTGTACCCCCAGAATTTCTGATATAGTAGGAATGGGGTGGAACCTGAGATGTTGCATTTCTAGCAAGTTCCAGGGGCCACACATTGAGAAATACTGTTCTGGTCAACAAAATTAGTATGATATTTGACCTCATTTGCTCTCTAAAGTTGTCTGAGTCATCTTTTAGGTGAGATGTTTTAGGATGGAGTACCTCAGTTTTCTCTAACATTCTGAATGTTCACAAACAACTTATGCTTGCCTGTGTGCTTTTTTTATTTAACAAAAATAGGAGTCTAGAAGAAATCTGGAAGAAATACTAGGTCATTTAGGCAGCTCTCTATATCTAAGTAGGGATATGTGTAATCCATTCCAAATATTGATATATGCTTGGCTCCTCCCACTTCTTCGTTTATTTCTTGAATGGTTATAGTAAGCACTGTTTCTGTTGGGTCCTGTGATCTAATCTTCTCTTTATCCCTCCCTTTGGAGGCTCCACAGTGATTCCCAGGAGATTACCTGCTCAGGGCTGTGTGGGCAGGGAAGGCACTGAGTGTGCTTTAATTCCATTGCCATCCCTTTTCAAACTGGTAATAGCCCCCTCTCAGTCACAAGCCGTACCGCCATTCCTCTGATTCAAACTGGGGCATTCAGCAGATAATAACAGAAAAGAGGAAACCCTCCAGATGACACCCTACCCTATGTTTCTAAAGTAATGGTTTGGCTCTGGTTGCACATTAGAATGACCTGGGTAGCTTTTACCTAGGTCCCAGATAGACTGCCTGAAATCCAATCTCTGGGAGTAGGGCCTGGGCCCTACTAGAACCATCCGGGTAATTCTAACGTGCACCCAAGGTTGAGAGCCACTATTCAAACCAAGGTAACCCTTCCCTTTGTTCTGCCTTCTTGCCTTTTAAAAATGAAGTTTGTCTAATTATGGCTTTACTTCAGAAGGGATTCTGTCAAGCAGTGATTTTGAAACTTTAGCATGCATCAGAATTACCTGTATCACACAGACTGCTGGCTTCATCCCCAGACCTTCTGATTCAGTAGGACTGGCGAGGGGCCCGGGGAGTCTGGATTTCTTACCAGTTCCCAGGTGGTATGAATGCTACTGGTTCAGGAACCGCGCTTTGTAAACCACTGTTTTTAAGGGGAGAGACACAATTTTCTTCCTCTAGTACCCCTTCAAAAACATTTGTGGTGGGTGATATTTTTAATCTCCATGACAGTTTTCAAGCACTGAAAATGCACACACTCACACAGCTATAAAAGTTACCAAGTGTCCATTTGCAAAGACAAGTGAAAGACAAATGGATTGCATTAGGGAAATTCAGCAAATATTCTCTGGGGTAATGGGAGGTAGCCAATGGCTGAGGAAAAGAGTTAAATCATTAGGTTGTTTATTTTGACTTGGTCTCCGGCAGGACTTGGGTATCTTTCCCACCATCTCCACCTGCCATAGTTTAAATTGTCTTCTTCCATTTAAAGAGGAACAAAAAAAAAATAGAGGAACAAGATCATTGTTGAAGCGCAAGGGCAAATTTGCGATCATAAGCACCAAGAAAATAGAATAAACAAATCAAAGCCACTCCTAATCTGAGGCAGCAGACCAGAAAGAATGCTTTGGGTTGTTTTTGAATATCAGTCAGCTTTAGCTAACACTGCCCCGTGCTTGCAAGCTTAATTATTCTCCATAAAGATTGAGGGATTAGCTGGAGGGATGGTGAGGTTGTGAGGGAATCAGTCATTCTGTTGGGGTCAGAATGACTCGCAATAGAGCACCTGTGTTTGCCATCCATTCCCTCTTCTTTATGGGATCAAAGGCAGGAACAGAGGTGATAAATGAATCCAGCAGCCCTGAGACACGGATGACACTACATGTTATGGAGACGCACCCATTGGAGGTTGGAGTGTACATGTGCGTGCATGTGTGTGCACATGTGTGCGAGGCCCAAGAATACCAAATATATTAGTCAATCTTACTAGCTTTTCTTGTGCACAGTTCAGGGTGGGGATGAGCTCGCATAAATCATAGCCCCCTAGCAGGCATTCAGTGATGTTCGCAGGTCAGTTCTGATTCCTTTTCTCTTCCTGACTCATCACAGCTAGTACCTCAAGACCATGAGAAAGCAGATGTTTTCCATCCTCTCAGGTCCCTTTTCTTAGAAAGCCCACAGTTTACCTTCTTGACAACTCGATACAACCTCACCATTTTTCAGGGCTAATTTTTTGCTCCATGTCTTTGTAGAGTGAGATGAAGATGCAGAATAGCTTATTGTTAACCATCAAAGTTATGATTCCTTGGATTAACTCCTAAATGTGCCTCTTGTTAGCTACATTATCTTGAACAAATAAATCACTTCATTGTAAGCATCAGTTCTTATCTGTAAACAAGGGGTAGGTCATAAAAGGGCCTAATACAAAGAGTTGTTGTGAGAGTTAAGAAATAATACATATCATAAGTTGATAAGTTAATGCTTATCAACTGTTGGTTTCATTATTGTGTCTTTTATAAAGGAAGAGGGATACTTCTGTGGGTCACTCAGCGAGCCCACAGTGGTGGCACAACCTCAATGTCTAGGGCACTGCAAAACCTCTGTTGTGGCCCCAGGGAAGCCTTTTCCTTGGATGATTGCTATTAACAGCATGGCTGAATTAAACTATTTAAGACTCTGATGTGCAATATACTCTTGGGAAGAGGAGTTTAGGGAGTAGAGTTTCTAGGCAGAAGGACCGAGTGTGATTTACGTATGAGTGACTGTGAATAGCCAGAGACAGAGAAGACAGAGTGGATCAGCAGGCAGTGAGGTTGTTTCCATGTGGAGTGTTGGGTCTTTCTCCTTCTCCCTCCACACTCCAGCAGTGTCTGAGGCACTTGCAGCTCTCTGTGAAGTTCAGTACAATTTATGATTTTTAACAAGCAATATATTCAGTGTTATATATGAATGAGAACATAAACTCATAAATTGAGAAGGATAGGCTGTCTTTCCACTGGCCTTTGAGTATCCTCAGTCCTCTCACACTGTCAGATCTCTGTGAATGCTTTTCCTCATCCTGGAACATCCTTTTATCCACCATTCACCTGGTAAACAGATATCAAGCTTTCTTTATTTTGCTCCTTCCCTGGTCTGAGTTCAATGCCTTGCCTTCATGTTCCCATAGCCCTCATAGCATAGTAATTTGCATAACATAACAAATTATCACAGTACATTGTAGTATCAAATAGATATGCTGTTTAGTACAGTAGTTATGAAACATATATGGTTAATGAGAACTTGAAATATAGCAAGTCTGATATATGTTGTAAGTATTAAACACAGCAGAATTTGAATACTTAATACAAAAATTTTTAAAATATCTCACTAATTCTGTATATTGATTACATGATAAAATGATATTTTGGTTATGTTGACTCAAATAAAATATATTAAAATTAGCTTTATGTTTTTTTAATTTACTTTTTCTAAAGTTGGATACTAGCAAATTTCTTATCACAAATGTGACTCTGTTGGACCAGAGTGTACTGGATTGTCAGCTCCATGAGGGGCAGGGGTCTCTCTTGCTCACCATGGTGTCCCTGCTGCCTGCCACAGAGTAGTGCTCCCCAAATATTTCTAAATAGCTAAATGAAAGACTTGATCTATTAACTGGATTTGTAGTGAACCCTGGAACTTTGACCAGAAGGTGCATAGCATCATCTTGGGTTTGTTTTTCTGTTACTCTGTGTATTTAATTCATCTTACTGGATTTTACATCTTTAGTTTCAATAATGACAGGAAGT
This sequence comes from Galemys pyrenaicus, assembly GCA_019455555.1. Taxonomy (NCBI): domain Eukaryota; kingdom Metazoa; phylum Chordata; class Mammalia; order Eulipotyphla; family Talpidae; genus Galemys; species Galemys pyrenaicus. Next base: position 4,856,724 of record JAGFMF010011865.1, on the reverse strand, counting down.
TATAGCTGCGACTAAGTGATGTAATGCTGTTCCACTCACAGATTTATTATTTGTAAATCCTTCTTATTTTTTTAGAGAAGATCTGAAAGAAGAAAAAAATCTCTTTTTTTCTCTCTGTTTCTGTCTCTCCCACCCACCTCAGTAAGAATAAAATTATGAGCAGAACCTTTGAATCTACAAAAGGAGCCAGTTCTTTCAAAGTGGAGAAGGCCTGTTTCAGAAGTTGTCACAGGACATGTGGAAGGATCTCTGAAATAAAGAAATGTGGGCTTTGCAAGATGTGTTATAGATAAGATAACCCTTCCATTTTACAGTTGGGGAAATGGAGACCCAGACAGTGGAAGCCTTCTAAAAAATGGTCGTTTTAACCCCCCTCATTTGACTGTTGGAAGGGCTGACAGATGGAGCACTTGAAACCTGGTGAGATTAAAATCTCTCAACCAAATTAACCTTCTCACATTCTCCATGATTACCTGTGTTCTGAGACAACTTACAAACTAAAATCAAATATTATTCTTTGAGTTTTAGAAAACTAAATCTGCACAATAACATGGAGTTTATGTTCTCATTCATATATAACGCTGAATATATTGCTTGTTAAAAATCATAAATTATACTGAATTTCCCACTTTTCAGGGATATATTTTTTCTTTAAATCAACTATTTAACATAGGAGGTGCTTGAGCAAAGAAGTGGCTCTATTTTCCCTTCAGGACAAAGTACAGTGTTGGAATTATTTGCGACAGACCTTTAAGGGCAATGACTTAGAGGTTGTAGGTCACTGAGGGCCAGGCGTCTTGACAGCTTTGAATGGAAATAACCTTTGCACCTAAAAGTCCTCTGTTCAGACCCCCCCCCCCAGAGAGGATCTAATGAGGATCACAGAGGGAATGTAACACCCTGGGGGCTCAAAGGAACATTACCTGATTGACATTCTTAGACCCAAATTTTAAAAATACACACATACAGTTTGTTCCTACAGTGCTGACAGTACATTATCAATGTGATGAGATGAGCAAGTATTATTTTTGCAGAGGCTGAAAAAATAAAAAATGGAATCTCTGGGGCCTGACTGGCAATGTATGTTTGACTTTGTAAACGACTGCATTTAAAGGTGCAGCTGCCGATTGTGTTGCCTTACCTTTGGATTTGGGCTGAGACCTGCTTCAGATCCCTGTCAAATCAGCTTAGGTTATTTATTGAAAATGTTTTCTTCTCATTGTTCATGTTTCCAGGGGTTCAGGCACTGAGGATAATTTTTCTACTGCAAAATAATCAATAACCTGACTGCAGCTGACTTTTCCCACTCAACAACAGCAGTCAGTTCTCAACCCTTCTGGGGATGTTTGCCCAGTTGCCCAATGCTTCAGGCTATTTGCTTGATGACTTCCATTGCTTTTGGCCTTTGGGACCTTTGTCCTCCTTATTACCTCCACCACAGGTCACAAGAGGATGGGAGGAACTGGCGGAAAAGTAGTTTACATTCTTGCTATTTGAAACTTTGAGGAAAGGTCTGGTAGGCTTTGGGGGGGAAACAAAATATTTTATTGGGTTGAGGGGAATTATCTATTGCCTATTCCTTTATCTTGTTTTCCTGTCTGCCCCATCCTCATACATAATTGAGGGATGCTGGGCAATCCAGGAAACCCTCTGGATTTGCAATATTAAATGGTGCCCACAGTACCAACCCACATAGCAAATGTGATAGAAAAGTAAAATTGCATAAGAAGACAGATAACACAAACATCCAGATGACTGGCATAGGTGCTTCCATCTAGTTAGTTCCTAATAGCTAAGTCAAAACTAAAGGCTTTTCTCCATCAACCAATGATAAAGTAGAATATTCGTAACCTTCACTATTCATACAGACATTTGAGATTGCTCTTCTGTCTTACATTGATCTCTATTGTGAAACTACCCTGACTTCAGATTCCCCATTCCAGGCTGAATAGGAATAGAAGTGCAGGCTCTTATTCAATGCTAGTCATTGACTCACTGTCATTTCTATGTCTCTGTCCTCTTGTGGTGTCCCCATGCAAAGGGTGGATCTGAAGGAAATAATATCTGCTATTATTCAAGAGGATTGAATATACCTATTCCAAGGGCTAATACTACTGTGTGTAGTCTGTTTATACCCATGTTTCATGCACATAGGGGGACTGAGAGGAAAAAAGACTCCACAAGAAGGACACCAGAAGGCGAGGGCCATGGAATCAGAGGAATGATATTTATACTCCAAATGGACTATTTATTTACTTATTGACCTTGTGTGCATCGTTGACACATCTTGTTGAGAACTGGATGTCTAGAAAGATTGAGAATACCTATTCTGTATCGGTCACGTGGTTGTGATAAATAAATTGAATAATTATGTGAGTACATTTAGCCACATGCCTGGCACCTACTTAGTATTTAGTAAATATAGGTTCTGAATGATAATTTAAAAATACCTGGTTTCAAGAGGCCCAGAAGCTTAATGAGTAGAGTTTAGATGTACTTTAGGGAGTAGATAAGAGTCCAGTGGTTTATTGGGGGAAGATGTTATATTTATAATGCTATAAAAATTGGATATTCTAAGCCACATAAGATTTCTGTTTATACCAGTCCTCTGTCATTGTTGATGGAGAATTGGAATCATTTCCTAGGACTCGGATAGTTCCTTAAGCCAGTCAGCTTCCAATAAAAGCTGATTCTTTATGTGTTTACCAGAATAAGTCAAAAGTCCTAGTTATCAGGCTCTCCAAATGGCACATTAGAAAGTTCTCAAGAACACAGCTTTATAAGAGGGTATTTTTGTGTGGTTTTCTCACTGCTTTGTCTCTAGTGCCTAGAAAAATGCCTGGAACATAGTAGGAAATCAATGCATGTATTGAATCGATGAATGAGTGCTCTTATTCTAGAAAGGATATGATAAACAATACTTATATATTGCTTTGTATAGTAATTGGCATGGATGAGGAGTAGGCATGAAAGAGAAGTTTATGGTAGTTCAAAAATTACAACCACAAGAAGAAAATTAGGTTGGAAAAACCTTCCAACTTTATTCAAGTTTAGGAAAAGGGTAAAAAATGTTAATCTCAATGAGATTTACTGGAAGTAATAGTTTACTGGTCAAGAGTAACTGCTATGGATTTTACTGACAGCAAGACTAGTATTTTCTACCTTTTCATTGTTTAACATTTATGTAATCCAGCTCCAATAGAGTGAAACTGTCTATTAAACCCATCCTTGGGGAATAGGAAAGATGTGTTAGAAAGAGGACTGACTTACTATAAAATTCTTTCCTGTCTTCTTTATTCTTGGCCTTCTTTTTGCAGTTCTTACACCTGCCACTGAAATCTGTTCTCAACTTTCAGCCTCTGGCATGTTCCTCATTTTCCATGGCAGATCCTTCTGACAAGATCCTAATTCTGTAACTTTTGGTAATATTGGTCTTGGCAGATTCTGGCAAGCAGGTCCTAGATTCCTGTGAAGATGTCTGAGACTTCCTCTCAGAAATAGAAGTCGACTTTCTGTCAGACAGAAGAAGGTAGGTCTTCTTGTCTCTGAAACCTTGTAACAGCCTCTACTATTTTGACTCATTCCTTAGACTTGGCCTTTACGTCTAGCTTCTGAAGTTTTTTATTGAATACTTACCTGGCTCTGATGTTATTTTATTCTGACCTGCAGTTTCTGTGATCTCCCTAGGTCTGGAATATTTTCTTGTTCCAGTATCCTAGTTCTATAATCTTCCTTTATCTGCAGCTATAGTTCCATTTTTTTTCCCCTGCAGCTCATGGTTCCTTTGTGATATCCTTGTACCCTTGTTTCTTCCAAACCCTGCTTAACTATCAACAAAGGGAAAGATGAAAGCTGGGCCCTGTCCAAATAAAGGAAAATTTGCAAAGGGATGGAGGACCATTCTAACTAGTAATTTTATACACTCTTATTTATAGAGTTAGAGACATGGTACCCTCAGTCCCTTTAGGGGTTTCATTTAAGGGAAAGTCTCAGACTATCTTATTCGGTTTGAGAAAATATTTTAAATTAAAGTGATTTTGGAGAAAGAAAGCTTTGTGAAGAATTAAGAGACTAAAATTGCAGTCTGACTCAATAATTTATTTTCTGCATGGCATTCAGAAATCATCTCTCTTGCATTACTCCCATTTTATAGTGAGAGAAATGGTTGTAATAAACTCTCACCCTATACTTATGTCATAGTATGCTATAAAAAGCTAAGCAATTCAAACATTGTTAATGAACAATAGTGTCAACTGCAAACACTTTTTTCCTTTTAGCTAAAAACAGTTATATTTTATCCTGATGCTGTTTGTACCAAAGTCAACAAACCTTGCTTTCTTTCATGTCTTTTAATTAGAAATAAAGATACAACGTCTTCCTAGAGAATGGATTTGTGGATGTCAATCCAATAGAATTAATGTGTAGGATGTGGGTACCCAAAGATTATGAGAAAAGTTTACCCATACATAACTTAAAAACCCTTGTAAATTATGGTATTTCACTATATGGGATAAAATTTGGTATTTTTTTCCAAGCTTGCCATTGGAAGCAACAATAATTGACCATGCCAATTATCATAACTGCAGTTTACTGGCATTCATTCCAAAGCTGATTTGATAGAATCTTGCAATACTGATACCATTGTGAAAGTCAGCAGGAACAGATTTTGCCAAAATAGAATGAAAAAGTTTTCTGAGTAGGAGACACAAGTAATTGGTACCATATCCACAAGGAATTCCTGGAAGAGCATCTGGATGTCCTTGTGCCTCTACTCACACTATACCTTTGCCAGAATATGCTTCTTTCAACTCCTGAAACCTTCCCCATATCCATATCCCAGTTTAAGTCTAATACCCCCTAGGAAGCATTCCCTATCCATCAAAACCCCCTCAGGATTGCATCCACCTATATGATTTTTCTCCAGCATTTATCTGACACTTGGCAGTAGCAGAGCTATCACAAAGCAATATGGATTCTCTCTCAACAGTTTCTGGTGTGGCTAAACATAGCAAAACCTTGGACAGATCGCTGGACCATTTTGGACCTCTATTTTTTCACCTTTGAGATGAAGAATTTGGATGTGGATTTTAGTCTTTGTTTTGGTCATGTAAACTTTTCCATGATAAAAATCAGTAAAATTTTAGTGAACACAATAGAGACAAAATGGAATTTTTTTTAAAGCAAGGCCATGGATTTAGAGCCTTCTGTATGCAAAGGACTCCTCTAGATCCTTATGTCAGTTTGAGGCCCTTTCATAGAACCCTAAAAGTTCTATGAAAGAGTGTGAAAACCCAATAGGCAAGCTATAGAAACAACCCAAATGCCCCAAAATAGATGACTGGATCAAGAAGATGTGGTATATATACATTGTTGAATAATATACAGCAATCAAAATGGTAAACTCATGCAATTCACAGCAACATGGATAGAGCTAGAAGGGATTATGTTGAGTGAAATGGGCCAAACAGAAAAGGAAAAATATTGGCTGGTTCCACTTATAGGAGGAATGGAGAAGAAACAAACAAGGGACTAAGAAAAGAATCAATTATAAATAAAAAAATCAAAATTAGCAGACAACTATAAATCTGAGACATTCCCGATGGGAGGAGGAGGGAGAAGGAACAAAATGGGTGGGAAGAACACAAGAGACTACAGTGATAGTGCACGGGTGAATTGGTGATGGGAATTTCACAGAGATGAGAAATATACACTATACAAAAATGAAAAATAATGTAAAAAATATATAAAATTTTAAAAAGCCAAAGAATAAAAGAGCATGAAGAGCACTGGCCTAGGTGATCTCTGCCTCTATAGTCCATGCTTCTGTGTGCATGTGTGGAGTGTTGGTTGGATTGTAACTTCATCGGTACGGTGATCGTGTATAATATTGGGTTTTTAGATGACATGTTGGCTGGTGGAGAGAAGGTGCTACAGTATAATAGGTGAGCCCCAAAGAAGGGTGAGCTCCCCTGGAGACATTTAGTCTTCTCTTTGATATTCTGAAGACTTTGCCTTTTTCCTAAACTAGGGAGATAGAAGGAACAGTTATTACATTTCTGCCCTTGATGTTGAGACTTTGAATTTGTCTCTTAGTAACCTTCCCTTAGGTCGGGCTACCTAGAAACTCTATCCTTTTTACTATTAGTAGACTGCTTGATTTACTGGGTGGAGATTATTTAAATCTCCTTAGGATTACATCTAACCAGTATAATTTGGAAGATAGCGCCTATCTTGTTAATGAGAGGAGAAACGTGTGTGTGTATGTGTGTGTGCGCGCGCTTGCACATTTGTGAAGTCTTGCTTAAGTCCTGTTAGCTATGTCACATAATAGGAGAAAATGCCCTCAGCCCTGAAAGTAGACTATGTTTAAGTTTCAAGCCAAATGACAAAATTCTTTTTCCTAAGTGCCCTTTTTATGTTACCTTAGAATCATTCCATAATCAAAGAACCCACCATGATGTTTTTCAGTATAGGTTGACTCATTACATCAACATGGTAATTATTATATACCCATACTTTTCACATATTTTATTTATTCTATGCATATAAGTTGCAGAGATTTACTTTCAAAGAGAATAAACCTTAGAAAACACAAACAAGGAAAAAAAAAGAAAACACAAACAAGGAGATATATGTGATCTCCATCCTAGGAACTGTACTTAAGTTATTCTAACAAACTAGTTGACTGTTTTTTAAAATTTTTATTTATTCATCAAATCATCTATTTATTTATTTATATTTTACATCATTGTTACAATGTTTGCTTTCTTTTCTCAGGTGTAGTCATAGACTTCTTAAGATCCCTAAATGTCCATTCACAGATGACTCTTCATGCTAGCAGTATTTCCACTTGTCTTTCATTCAGCTTTAGTGATGTTTTTCATGTAAATTTAAAATTGGAAGGGATATTTGAGCCCAATCTCCTCATTCACCATATGTAAACATAGACCCAGGAAGATGTTATGCTAGTTAGTTAAAAAGCTAGGGCTAAACTCAGTGCTTCTCACTTTTGAATGATGTATTTCTACTGACATAATCCTGTCTTACAACTTTTATTTTAAGCCAGATCACTAGGTACCTACATAAACTAACCTAAGGGTCCCTTAAATGGAAATTTGAATGAGAAGAAAGGTAGAGATGGTGATTCATTTTTATGACAGCCTCATCTTTAAAAAGGAGTTCCTTTCTGTAAAATAGTTTTTTTTTTTTTTAGAATTTTGTGTTAGGAAAAGGGAGGGCATAAATATTTACCAGTTATTCACTATATGCTAAGATGTTTACTTTCCATGTATTATTTTGAGTACACATACAACCCTGCAAGGTGAATAGTATTACTTAGAGAACTCCAGGGCTCAGAGAAAGTCAGTGAGTGGGAGAGCTGGGAATTGAACCAACATCTGTCTGAATCTACACCCATATTCTTTTTTGACACTTTGGTTTTCGGGATCCTGAAACCTCCTGAGATTGGTAAGAAAACCATTACTTTTCCTGCTCAAATGATTTCACTGTGATTCGTCCATTAGCTGAATGGACTTTTGCCAGTGGCTTGTGGGTTTGGTTTCTTATGGGGTCAATAGAAAGGTAGGTATACTTCTCCTGCATGTAGGTAAATCAAGGACAGGCATCTGGGAATGGCTTCTTGGCTATAAAAATCAGTGTTTTTATTGTCGTTTTAACTACAAGCATTTCTTCTAAGCTCCTGTTTCCAGTTCCTGGAGAGGAATTGTCCATCAGACTCATCTTGTATTCATCCTACTGATGTCTCCTGGAAGTTTTATCTGATGAAAAAACATTGCTTTGGATATAATTGTTTTGGAATCACTTGTAATTGAAGTTTTAGTTTATTATACCTCCGCATCGACTAAGTCTCAATTTTTTGAAGGGGAAGTGAAGTGGCAGGGAGAAGGCATCTGTAATTTGATTGATGAGAAATAGCTAGTATCAAGTACCTACTGTGTGTCAGATGTCATGCTGGGCATTCTGTGTTTATCTCTTTTATTTTTATAACAACCTTTAGAATTACGTAACATTTAAGAGAAGGGGAAACTGAGGTTTGAGAAGGTTAATAACCTGAGGTCACAGGCTATTAAAGGGCAGAGTTGGGATATGAATCAAGTTTCTTTTTACTCTAAAAACAAGGTCTATTCCATTATACTACTCAGCATTCACTTATAACATGATATTGCCTTTTACAAGCCTCTAGATAAACTGAGAAATCTCAGTCTTGTTCAATTGTCTCTAAATCCTGACTCCCCCTCTCTGGAGGTTCCTCTATGGTAGAACACACACAATCTACTGTCTTCTCCAGAAACAAAAAAGATAGAAATTATAGCTCCTTGAGACAGGGAATTGAAGGTTTCTTTTCTGTTTTCTCCTGTCTCTGCCTTGGATGAAAGTTCTGAGTCTGCGTATACTTCTCCTGCATGTAGGTAAATCAAGGACAGGCATCTGGGAATGGCTTCTTGGCTATGAAAATCAGACAGTGTTTTTATTGTTGTTTTAACTGCAAGCATTTTTTCTAACCTCCTGTTTCCAATTTCTGCACCTGCTAATTGGCTAATTTTGTTTTCAGTTTGCTGAAGCTTGTGTATTCTTAATTATGTTAATAGGGCTAAACGATTTAAAATATTAACATTTAAAACACGTATTAAGCACCAACAGAGTTTTTAAAAAATAATTTATTGAAGTAAAAGTCACATTACATATTTTAAAGTGAACAATTCAGTGGTATTTATTAATACATTCACCGTGTTTGGCAACTATCACCTCTATCTAGCTTTAAAACATTTCCATAACTAGTGAGTAAAACCCCTAACCCATAAAGCAGTTTCTCCTCATTCACACCCCCAGCCCAACTCCATGCTAGCCCTTGGCAACCACCAATCTGCATTTTGCCTTCATTGGTTTATTCTGTACATTTCATATAAATAGTATCAATTAATATGTGACCCTTTTTTGTCTGGCTTCTTTCACTTAGTATAATGTTTCCAAGCATCATCCATTTTGTAGTTTTATCAGTACTTCATTGCTTTTTATGACTCAGTAATATTCCATTGTATGCATGTACCATAATTTCGTTATTCATAAATCCTCTGGTGGATATGCACTCTTTGTGAATATTGCTTCTGTGAACTCACATACATATTCCTATTTGAGGACTAGTTTTCAGTCATTTGGGGTGTATAACTAAGAGTAGAAATTGCATGTTTATATTGCAGTTCTATGTTTAATTTTTTGTGGAAACACAAAACTATTTTGCAAAGCATCTGAACCATTTTGAATTCTCAAAAGCAACATACAAGGATTCCAATTTCTCCATATCTTTGTCAACACTTGTTACTATCCTTATACGACATCCTGTAGGTATTAGTTCCTTCATTGTGATTTTAATTTTCAGTTCCTTAATGACTTAGGATTTTAAGCACAATTTCATGTATTCATTGGCTATTTGTACATCTTTTTTTCTTTTTGTGGGATATATGTTAAAGTACTTTCCTTAGTTTTTAATTGGGTATTTATTTATTGTAATTGAGTAGTGCTCCACTGTATAAAAATACCACATCTTAATCCACTCATCTATCTTTGGGCACTTAGGTTGTTTCCATAACTTTGCTACTACAAGCAACACTGCAGGGAACAGAAGAATGAATATACTTGTTCAAATTAGTGTTTTTGTATTCTTCAGGTAGATACATAGTAATGAAGTTGCTGGATCATCTGTTAGGTCCACTTCACTATTTTGACTAATCTTCATACTGTTTTCATAAGGGTAGGGACAGTTTACATTCTCACCAACAAGTCTCTGAGAGTTCCTTTTCGTTCAAATCTTTGCCAGCACTCAGATTTTTTTTTTGTTTGTTTGGTTTTTTTGATATGGGCCGTTCTCACAAGTGTGAGGTGGTATCTTATTGTGGTTTAATTTTCTTTTCCCTAAAATGATGATGATCATTCTTTTTCATGTGCCTGTTGTCCATCTGTATGTCTTCTTCGGAGAAGTGTCTGTTTAGCTCTTCTATTCATTTTTGGATTATGCTACTTGTTTTCTTATTGTGTTTGTAATGGGTTCTTTGTAGGTTCTGGATATTAGCCCCTTGTTGGATGCATGATATAAGTATTTTCTCCCATTTGGTGTAGTCTTTTTATTTTCTTGGTAGTTTCATGGTGCAGAAAAGCTTTTCAGTCTGATATAGTTCCATTTGTTTATTTTTGCTTTTATTTCCTTTTCCATTGTAGTGGAGTCTCCAGAAATGAAACTAATGTCATGAATTGTTTTGACTATTATTCTGTGTATTTTATGGTTTCAAGTTTTATATACAAGTCTTTGATCATTTTGAATTAACATTTTTTATATGATGTTACATAGTGGTCTAGTTTCATTCTTTTGCATGTGGTTGTCCAGTTTTCCCAACATCTTGTTACCTTTTTTTAGCCTAAAGTTTATTTTATGTGATATAAGTATGACTGTCCCTGCCTTTTTTAGGGTACCATTTGCTTGTAGTATTATTTTTCAATCTTTTAATTTTAGCCTATATTTATCTTTGGAATTCAGATGGGTCTCCTGGGGAAAGAAGAAAGTTGAATTTTTTTTCTGATTTAACCAGTCACTCTGTGTCCTTCGTTTGCTGATTTCAAGCCATTAAAATTTAGGTAAATTATCTATATATAAATATTTATTAATACCATTTTGCCACTGTCTGGGTATCGTTGTAGTTTGTTCTTTCATTATTTTGTTCTCTTCCCTTGTATTTTGAAAGCTGCCTTTTGTGTAGTGTTTGTATTCCATTTTTATCTTCTTTGTTTCTTCTAGAGCTTTAAAAACCATTTTTATTAATTTTTAAATTTAGTACTTTTTTCTTACATTATTGGTAACTTTTGGACAATATGTGATTTCTCGCCTCAGTTGTGATCACTGTAGTTCTACCACCCAAATCCATCACCATATTCTCTTGTGCTCTCCCCCACCCCCAACTGCCTGCCCCATTTTCACCCTTTCCCATCCTTTCCACCACCTGCTCCCCTCCTAGATGCATCATATCTATGATAAGTTTTCAGGGTTTATCTTTGGTCCTTTGGTTTTTCTATATTCCACATCTAAGTCTTCTGGTAGTTTGGCTAATTTTGTTGTATTAGGGATTTTTCTCAATTTGCCAATTGGGGTGAATTTCTCTGTCTCCTCATTCTGTTTGATGCTTTGTGATTATTTCTATCAATTAAGATAAATGCCTAGTCTTCCTAGTCCTGCTGTGATGTTCCTGTGTAGAATTACAGGCCATAGGATTAATGCATGGGACATTAGAACAATGGGAGGTGGCCAAGAACCTAGTCTACAAGGTCTATAACCCCCATGCAAGCTAAAGATGTGTGTTTAGGGGAGAGGGGAGTATAGATCATTGCAGTAGATTGCCAAGGGCATAACTTCAGTACTCAAGTAAGAGCTTGAGCTAAGAGAGGGATCTGCAACCACCATCTGGTTAAGGCAGATTCTACTGGTGGTGCTCTCCCATAACCCTCAAATTGCAAGTGAACCTTTAGCTGCTGCCTAATTCTGATTGCAATGTTTTTTTCCTGGTAGTGCCTTTGCCCTGAGGTTCAAGCATGATCATAGTGGCCAGGGAGCTGTGGGCTTGGACCATAGACAGACACCCTGGGGAATTGCAGATTGTGTAGTAGGTAGGCTGTCCAGATGCCTGCCAAAGCCACAGAGGGCAGGTGCATCTCATGCCCACCAAGCCAGCTGTTAGCAGTTCCAGGTGCATCCTAGTAGTCAGTGTTCTTTATGGCAGGCAGAGCTTGCCCATTTGCACTGGGCTAGGAGCCAGAAATCCAGGTGGGTAAGGTTGGGTGCCTTTCAGTATTCCAAGCTACCTACAGCTCAGTTTTGTCAGTCCAATGCCTGCTCTGCAGCCAGTGTTCTTAGGGGGAGGTGGAAATCAGCAAGCTATATGGTTTTGGAGGGGTGAGGGGTGGGTACCTCTCCCAATGTACTGATCTTAGTGGGAGCACTTCTCAAGCCTTCCTACCCTTCTTAGTGGCCTCTGTCTCAACTCTGTGTGGAGACACCAATTATTAAGTCCTCAGTTCTCTTCTAAGTTCTCCTTCACTGATGCTGGTTGGCTGCGCCCTTGGATGAATGCTAGTTCACCATCTTATACATGGCTTTACTTCTTATATTTATTTAGGTTGCACATCCATTTTGAGTTAGTTCTTATACACGATGGGAAATAGGAATCCAATTTAATCTGTTACTTGTGCATATCTAGTTGTACCAGCACCCTTTTCTGAAGAGACTTCTTTCCCCAATAAATGGTCTTGATATCTTGCAAAAATCAATTGACCATAGATATATGGGTTAATTTTGGACTGTCAATTCTGTTCCTTTTGCCAGTACCGCACTGTTTTCATTACTGTAACTTGGTAGTAAGTTTTGAAATCAGGAAGTGTGAGTCATTTAGCTTTGTTCTTTATCCAGATTGTTTTGACTATTTAAAGGCTCCTAGCAAATGCATATAAAATTGAGGATGGTTTTCACATTTCTACAAAAAAAAAGGATGAAATATTGAAAGGGATTATATTGAATCTGTGTATCCCTTTAAGCATTATTGACAACTTAACAATATTAAGTCTTACAAGCTGTGAACATCCAATTGAGGTTTTTTTAATTTTGAGGTTTTATTTAATTTTACATATTGAGATTTTCTTTAATTTCTTTTAGTGCTGTTTTTAGTTTTCATTGTACATCTTTTACCTCCCTGATTAAAAATATTCCATCTACTTCATCTGATTTTATCCTTTTGAATTCTATGGTAAATAGAATTATTTTCATAACTTTCCTTTTGTATTCTTCATTTCTATATAGAAATACAACTGGATTTTGCATGTTGATTTTGTACCCTGAAACTTTGCTTTTTCTGCACCATTTGAGATGATGATGATATCTTTTTCCCCTTCATAAAGGTAATGTTTTACACTGATGTCCTACCTGATCATGGCATATAAGCCTTTTAATATGGTGTTAGATGCAACTTGCCAGTATTTTGTTGGAGAATTTTGCAACTATATTCATAATATATATTTATCTTATGGTTTTCTTTTCTTGAGGTGCCTTTATAAGGACAATTCGACTCTCATAGAATGAAGTAGGGAATTTCTTTCCTGTTCTACTGTTTGGAAGAATTGATATTAATTATTCTTTAAGTGTTTGCCATCAGGTCCTGAACTTTTTTTGTTAATAGTTTTTTTTATATTACTAATTCAGCCTTTTTAATATTCAAAATTTCTAGTCTTCCTCATTCCTTGTAATAATATATGAGTGCCTAGAAATTTGTCCATTTCATTTAGGCTATCTAGTTTGTTGTCATGTGGTGGTTCATAGATTTCTCCTGCCATTTTGACCTTATCATTTTCCCCTTAATATTTCCCTGAATCATTGCCCTTCCTTAGAAGTACTTTTTAAAGCTCTTGTAGTATTCATGGAACTAAACAGTGCAACTTCTTTTCATGTCATTTTTCTCTCCCTCTACTATAGGTCTGGGTATTCTTGCTTTTTTCGAAATCTCTGAACTGTGCCTTACATATATAGGTAGCTTCCATTTGTTTGACATTTTCCGAAAATGCAGGTTATGAACCTGTCAGGCACATTGGCTGCAGTTGCTACAGGTGAAATGAAAATGAAAACTAAGTGCTGAAGGTACATATGAGAGCTCTGTACCCTAATCAAATTGAACCAATATTTTACTACAAAAAAAGTGCATTATGGGTGAGTTTGTTCCAATTTGGAGTCATATCTAAATATGCACTGGAATTTTTATGCTTGAAATTCACTGCTAATATAAGAATAAGGACACTTTATGACCCCTTAAAAGCATAAAACATTTATTTAAAAACAAAGATGCCCCCTTCTTTCCAAAAGTTAAAAACTTGACAAAACAAGATATGTATTTTTCCACTGAAATAAGTAATATCAGATGCGAAATAATCATCTTCTTCCACCAAGAGGGTGACTAAGGCTTTTTAAAAAAAGAATCTTTCTGGATAGTAGAGTTTTCTGGAGTTCAAATTTACCTGTTTGCATTTCATGATTTTAATTTAATTATTTTGGTTAGAAGATTTTCTAAGATGTATTGCATACTTTCTTGCCTCCATAAACAGAATATATTGGATATAATTTCATCTTTTCTCAATGACTCAGGGGCCATGCTATGATTTTTAGCTCTCACTGTGCTGTACCCAGTGATGCTCTTAGCGCCTATTGCAGGCTATAAGAAATTTTTGCTTGAATGCTGAATGTTCCCAGACTAAAGAAAGTTATTTTGTCAGCCTTTTCCCCCCAGTCTCTCTCCCTTTTTCCCCATGCTGTACGTGTTCTCTTGTCTTTGTTTTAACATCCACTGTCTAGCATTTAACATGTTGTTCCTAATCTTTGGTAGGATTAAAAATAAAATATGCAAAGTTGGTTAGAATTATATGTAAAATCCAAGTATATGCATTCTGAATTAAGTCCTAGAGGGCTCACCTTGAGGGAAACACTTATGTTTGTAATGAGAAAGACATGTGCAGATCTTTTTTGACAAAGTTAACAGTCTTGTTCAGTTCTTTCATATATCCCAAAGCTACAGGGAGTCTTTATTACTGTCATGCAGAGCCTAAAATCAACTGGAAAAAACAGGGGCAATGAAAACAGCAGATCTGTGCTGAATCAGGTTCAGTGAGGAGCATTCAGATGTTACCAAGACCTGTGTCTGCCACTAAATTCAATCAGTGATTTATTTTACTTCAACCTCTAGACCCAAATCATTTTTTATGAAAAATATAAATAGGCCAATGTGACCTTGCCATCCACTGAGTACCGAATATCTTGGAGGGAAGGCAAGCACAGGCGAGTTTTTCAATGATGTGTCTGCTCCTATACTGCTTCCCTAATTACAATCCTTCATGGGGGAGCAGATGGCCATTAATTAAGGAGGCTCTCAGGAAAGGACCCCAAAGTACAGAACCTTCTTGTGCTTTACACCTAACAGATGCTCAGTCTAACTAGTCTCAGTTAGTCTCAGTATACACAGGGCCAGGGATACAATTCCCTTTTGGGTCAGAGATACAGAACACAAAGATGGCCCAGAAAATATGGTGTGTCACATACCATTATTATGGGAAACTATTAGCACCCACTAATTTTGTAAGTCTTCTAACATAGACTGGTTTGTATACAAATGACCCTGAGGCTTATTGGGTCCTTGATACCCAAATAGATCATCAGATGAAACTTAACTTGTAATTCGTGTTATCACCATACTAAATATTTTTAAAAATTCAGTTTCAGCTAATTCAGAACTTCTGTAGTAGCTAGACCCTGTGATGAACTACAATAATCCACTTTAGAACCCTGACAGATAATTAAATCAGTATTCATTATATAGATGGCTAGTTAAAACTGTACATTTAAAGAACAGACTGATCAAGCACTATTACACATGGAGAAGGTCAATGATTTGACTCAATTGGAGTATGATCTTTCTTGCCTTGTGCAGACATATTTTTGGGATATTGAATGATACACAGTGAAGAACAGGATAATGGGGAATTGCTGATGTTTGTTTATATGCAGCTGGAAAAAAACTATGACATTTACTATGATAGCAGAAAAAGAACCCAGGGGTTCAAGAAACTTGGGTTCTAGACCCAGCTCTTCATTAAATACTCACATGACCCACAACTCAGTTTACTCACTGCAAAATTATGTGTATCCTTACCTATCTCCAGGTCTGTGAGAAGACCTTAATTTGGGCTCCCCTAACAGTAAAGCCTGAAACAAAAATTCAAGTATTCATAGTTTGCCATTTGAAGGAACTTCATTTGAGTGGGACTTAAGGGTTCAGGAAGGAGTCTGAGAGGTGTCTGCTTCAGAGTTATATCCCAGTTATCCCAGAAGTTAGTGAGGGCTGAGGCAACACCAACTCCTGTCAGTCTTTGGGTTATGTGTGTGGGGTCATTAATATGTGTGTGTCACCAAGCTGCCACGGAAAGCTGGCTTCAGCATCCAGAAAAATTCTTCAGGGAAAGAAACACAGGTGCTGGCAATAGGAAGTTAGGGTAGCATCCTCTGAAGTGGTGAGTGAAGAGATACAGGAATTATAGCCTTTGCTACATTTAATAAAGAGGTATAAGTGAATGTATTTTGTATAAATTAAAGTTCTCAATAACTGTAAGCATTAGAATTATAGTTGATTGCTAATATCCATGAAACTGATGACAATGAACCATATGGGTGAAAAGAAATTGAAACAATTATAATCAGGACATCTATTGCACACTTATTTACTGTGTATAAGATACCATATGTTTTAAATATGTCAACTCATTGAGTGATCTTTAGAAGCAATATATTTTAATTGTCTCCATTTTAGGATCCTGAAGTTCAGACTAACTTGATCAATGTCACAGAGATACTAAATGGCAGATCTGGAATTTGAAGACCAGCAAACTATCCAGTTCATACCCTGAAAGTGACTATATTCTACCAGATAGCCCTGGGGGTAAAGGGTGGAGTAGCTTCTTTGGTGACCTTGAAGATCCATTCTTTTAAATTGTTCATTTATAACCAACTGCTTAAGCTGGTAAAGAGGATTTAAGATATCTTGCTGAGGTTTTGTTTGTTGGCTTCTGGACAAATGCCTTGAAAATGACAAGAATCTCTGATCTATTTTTTACAGGTTATATTGCCTATAGCTCTGTAGTCTGAAAGAAATCAACATGTTTTACGAATGTAGCTTCTTATATTGTAGAAAGATATTTTCATTGTCAGTGATTTCTTTTTTTAAAATTAATTATATTTGACATCATTTGTATTCCCCAGGGAGTACCCACCACCATTTCACCCATCACCTCGGTCCCTTGTGCACTTTCTGCCCTCATCCCTGTCTTTGCTCTCCCCTCCTTCCCCTCCCCGCCATGGTCCCTTTGGTTTATCTTGGCTTTTTAGCTAGTCAATTTGGAAGACTGAGTAGCTTATATATATAATATATTTTACCTGTCACTTTTTGGACCACAGAGGTGATCACTTAAATGTGAATCAAATAAACTAAGCTTAATTTGCATGTCTCAATCCACTGAGGAGAAGCAGTGTGGGGAAGCTAGAGTATTAAGGATTAGAAGCTAATTCTCTATGTGCAGCCTATGATGAGGCTGCCAGATGCTCACTGCAAATATGACAAGTGCATATCTTATCTGAAAATTGTCTTCTGCAAGGACTTGGGTATAAGCCTTCTTACTGATGCCCAGGAAATGACAGTGTTGCAATCAAGTTTCCCAAGTTATGTGACAGCCATTTAATGCACGATCTTTGGGAGGAGAAGATAAATGGCACTGAACAGTTGGAGAAAAAATAGAAGGTGCCACATTGGACGTGCGGATTCTGATGTTATTGATGAGCTGGGTTTAGTTGTTCCAAGAGGCAAGAATGTTTTAACTTTAACTCTCTTTCTCCACCTGAGAGTATTTCTTCAGTTTTCTCTTCTGTGCAGGTACCTTTCATCGTCCAAGATCAACCATTCCAAACAGAACTCATCATCCTGCTTCAACTTTTATCTGGCTCCTATTAGTGCTGATGGCTTTCTAATCCTTCTCCTTGGCTTACCTCCTCAGTGTCATGATCCCTCCCTTTCCCCCTGAGCTATTGGATTGGCTCCTCACTCCTTAACATCTGGTTTCTCCTTTCCATTCATCCTGACTACAGAACTCTGACATACACCTTCATTCTTTCTGCTAGAGCCCAGTCTTCCTACTGTGACAGACAAAATCTATTACAAGCTGATGACCTTTTCCAAACTATGCCTTTAAGGTCATACATGATACAATGGATATGATTCTCCATCCTAATTTCTGCTCTATCCAGGCAAGTTCCAATTCTGCAGTCCTATCAGGCTCATTTTCATCTCTCTGCCTTTGTGAGCCTTATTCCCTCCATCTGGATTATTCTTGCCTCTTGCATATACTCCTGTAAAATCTATCCATTTCCATGAAATCTTCCTGTTTACTATAATCCAATATATTTTATAATATCTTCTATCATTTCTTTGTAATAGAGCTTTATATTCACATTATATTAATGCTATAGAAATGCTTGTTTATTAATCTCATCTCAACTGGATTGTAAACCTTTGGAGACAGGAATTGCAGCTTACATTTTGATTGAGTTCTCACAGTCCCTAGCAGAGCACCTAGTCTAGACAGTCTCACCTTAAAGGCTCATAAAAAACTGAATATTTCTTTTCTTAATGTACTATCATTTCTGTGAATATCTCCATATAAAGAGGACTTATATGTGCAGGTGTTTTTTATTTGCTGTTTTGTTGTTAACTTGCATTTGTATCACTTAACTTGGAAAGAAAAGGAACCTAACTATGGCAGAAGGGTCAAATATTTTAAGTAGTTCGAGAGTTGCTAAGGAAATGCATCATGTTTAATTTTCAAGTTACACTAAATGAGCAGTCACCTTAGGAAATATCTACTGAGGGAAGGATGTTGCTATCTGCTATAGGCTGAGTATTTGTATTTCCCCAAAACTCATATGGTAAAACATAATGCCCAGTATGACAGTGAAGCCTTTATGAATGAGATTAGCATTGTTATAAAAGAGAGTCTATAAAGCTTTCCACCATGTTAAGACCTGGAAACAACCTAAATGCCCAAAAACAGATGAGTGGATCGGGAAGCTGTGGTACATATACACGATAGAATACTACTCAGCAATCAGAAATGAAAAACTAGACTCATTCATGGGAACATGGATGAATCTGGAGGGGATTATGATTAGTGAAGCAAGTCAGAAGGCAAAAGAAAAATACCAGATGGTTCCTCCCTTAGGAGGAACATAAGGGAACCAAATAAAGA
>JAGFMF010011865.1:4794390-4837750 GCA_019455555.1 Galemys pyrenaicus | reverse complement strand
GGTGATGGTGCACTGGTGAGATGGTGATGGGGAATACATGGGGATTACAATTAATGGCAAGTATATGTAAATTTTAAAATATTTTAGTAAAAAAAAAAGCTTTCCACTATGTGAAGATGCAGCGAAATGATGGCTAGCTATGAGTCAGGTGTGGGTGTGGAATCTCACCAAAAACCTACTCTGCTGGTGTCTTGATTTTGGGCTTCCCAGTCTCCAGAACTGTGAACAATAAATTTTTACTTTTCATAAGCCACCCATCTATGATATTTTATTATAGTAGACCCAAGGGACTAAGGCTACTAAGGTAGCCTTTATAGGAGTAGAATAAAAAAATTATGTCATTCTTTTAGCAGGAACCTCTTAGGGCTTTATATTTTTAGTAACAAAACATAATGATTTGATAGTGTTTCTACTAATAGGAGGCAGAGAAGTTAGAGATAAGAAGCTGATTTGCATACTCTTCTAATTCTAGTGATCCTTTCCCTAAAAACTTAGAAACTGGGCAAGAATAAAATCATTTTCACCTATTTTGTTGGTAGGGAAAACAGAAATCTTGAAATCATGTGCTGGCTGTAGGGACTTGGACTAAAAAAATAAAGATTTAGGTTTAAAATCAAGATTGAAGTAGAATTGAACATTTTAATAATGACAAAGATTTTAGAAATGATTTTATGAGCTTCATCCTTAAGCATATCTGAATATAATACTTTAGAGAGAGTAGCAAAGTTTAACATTCTTTAGATTAAATGTAAAGTACTAGAAATTCACAAATTTTGCCCTAATCTAAAGTAGGCACATTTAAATATGATCAGACCATTTACATGAGCAAATTATTGCCACCTGTTTCATGCATCGGAATTATATGAAAAGTGAAGGGTATTCAAGTCTCGAGGACTGAACTACATAACTAAAACATATAAAGTGACATTTGCCATCTATACTGACATCTCAGAAGCTAAGGGTCATGATTTTCTGAGACATGTGGAAATGTATTCTTAAATGAGATCATATTTATTATTGTTATTTTAAAATTTATATATATACTTTACATCATTGTTCATTTTTGTACAATGTTTGCTTTCTCCTCTTGGGTGTAGTCCCCATAAGATTCCCACCGCTGGTTCACCAGTGAACCATCACCATAGTCCTTTGTGTTCTTCCCACTCTATTTTGATCACTCTCCCTCCCCCTCCCCTGCACAATGTCTCTGATTTATAGTTGCCTGTTAGTATTGCTTATTTATTATTATTATATCTTTTCCCAGTCCCTTAATTGGTTTCCCTATATTCCTCCATTGATATTTTTCTTTTTCCTTCTGACTTACTTCACTGGGCATAATCCCTTCCAGCTCCATCCATGTTGCTGCGAATGACACGAGTTTATCTTTTTTGATTGCTGAATAGTATTCCAGTGTGTGTATATACCATATCTTCTTGATCCGGTCATCTTTTTTTGGGCATTTGGGTTGTTTCCATATGTCACCTATTGTAAATAGTGCTACAGTAAACATAGGGGTGCAAGTGTCCTTTCAAATTAATGTTTTTGTGTTCTTTGGGTAGATTTCTAGGAGTGGAATTGCTGGATCATATGGTAGCTCCATTTTTAGTAAGCAGCTTTCCATGGTGGCTAGACCAGTTTGCATTCCTACCAGCAGTGTAGGAGAGTTCCTTTTTTTCCACATCCTCACCAACATTTGTTCTTGCCAGTTTTTTTTTTTAATATGTGTCATTCTCACTGGTATAAGGTGGTATGATAAATAATATTTAGAAGTGACAACTGTCACAAGAGGAAGAAAGTTTGGATTTTATTCCAACTTGCGAAAATAACTTAATTTCCCAAACCTGTTTTCTCATCAATGATTAAGACCAGTTTGCCTTCTAATACCTGGTTAAGACTTCTGTTTCCCTTGTGCTATTCCAATACCTTGGGAAATTTTATGTAGTTGCCCATAGCTATGCTCTTTGGCATGATATGAAGTTGTTCAGAATCTTCTCTCACCTAGAAACTCTACCTCCTAACCCTCATGATTATACTAACTCCACAGTATATTTAACTGTGTTTTCTGGAGTAAGGAGAAATAGGTCTTATCCTATCCTTTTGGGCTATCCTTAATTTAAAGAGGTGTTAAAGAGCCCTGAATTCTTGTCTCTTCTCTGCCAGTCTCTCATTGTGCAATTTCTTATAAGTAATTATAAGAAATAACTTCTTCACGAAAAATTCCCTCATCTACAAAATAGAAATAATTTATGTTCTACCGGCTACACAGGGTAGTGTAGGTGGCTGATAATAGCCCCCCACCCATGTCCTAATTTCTAGTAACTTATATGGAAAAAAAGTTCTTTGCAGATATGATCAAATTAAGGATTTTAAAATGGAGAAATTAACTTGGATTAATTTGACCATAAATGCAAACATATGTATCTTTATTTTTGATAATTAGATTTATTTAATTATATTTAACATCATTTGTAGTCCCCAAGGGAATTCCCACCACCATTTCACCTGTGCACCGTCATCTCAGTCCCTTGTGTTCTTTCTGCCCTCATCCCGGTCTCTACCCACTCCCCCCTGAAACGATTCCTTTGGTTTGTCTTTGACCATCTGTTCTTGTTGTGATTGTTTGTTTGCTTTTGGCTGTTGTTCATTTCCTTGAGTTCTCTCTCTTTTTTTTTTTGTAGTTGCTGTTCCTTTACATTCTTCCTAACAGTAAAACCATCTGATACTTTTCTCTTGCCTTCTGACTTATTTCACCAAGTATAATTCCTTCTAGCTCCATCCATATTTCTATAAATGGCTCTACTTTATCATTTTTGATTGCTGAATAGTATTCCATTGTGTATATGTACCACATCTCCTTGATCCAGCCATCTGTTTTTGGGCATTTGGGTTGTTTCCAGGTCTTACCAATTATGAATAGTGCTGCAGTAAACATAGGGGTGCAGGTATTCTTTTGAATCAGAGTTTTTGTGTCTTTTGGGAATATTCCTAGGAGTGGGATTGCTGGATCATATGGAAGTTCCATTCTTAGTAGACTGAGGAACCGCCATACTGCTTTCCATAATGGTTGGACCAGCTTGCATTCCCACCAGCAGTGTAAGAGAGTTCCTTTTTCTCCACATCCTTGCCAGCATTTGTTGTTGGTTTTTTTGATATGTGCCATTCTTACTAGTGTAAGGTGATATCTCAATGTGGTTTTAATTTGCATTTCCCTGATTATGAGGGATGTTGAGCATTTTCTCATGTGCTTGTTGGCCATTTGAAATGCAAACTTATGTATCTTTATGGAAGTGAGGCAGAGGGAATTTGATAACATGCAGAAGAGGTCATGTGACCATAGGGTTGGAGATTGGAGTGATATTTCATAGATTGGGGAATTCTGGTAGTCACCAGAATTGGGAGGTACAGATGACTCCCATGGACAATCTGGAGGAAGTGTGCCCTGCCAATGCCTTGATTTCAGCTTAGTGATACTAATTTTAGGCTTCTGGCCTTCAGAATTGTGAGAGGATAAATTTCTGTTGTTTTAAGCCACCTAATTTGTTACAGCAGCCATGAGATACAAATGCAGGTGTTATGGAGCTGAAAATTCATGGTGCAAAGAAAATAACCAATGAATGTTAAACTGAATGTAAAGGGACACCTATGGAAAATATGAAATGCCATACATTTTTAAGGAGCAGTCAACCTAGTTTGATTTTGCCCTCAGAAACTGACCTTTAGTGAGTGAAGATACTGCTCCAATAATACTGAGCTGTTTAAAGTCCATGAAGGCAGCTGAGAAAATATTGTAGATGGGAGGGAACAAATAATACATGTAAAGTTTGGAGTGATCGCATCACATTTAGACTGATTTGTTCCACCAGGCTTGGAAAATACAATCTGTGTGGTTCCCTAAGAGTTAATGTCTAGGATCTCTAACTGCCCTTATTTCTACAACAGTTTTCTCAATTGCAGGAGATTTTGGCCCCCTCCCCAGGGAACACTGGAAGCATCCTGATACATATTTTGGTAGTCACAATTTGGATGGAGAGAGAGCCACTGACATCTAATTGATAGAGACTAGTGATACTGCACACTACATCTTACAATGCATAGGACAGCCCCACAACAAATAGTTATCTGACCTAAAACATCAAAAGTGCTTAAGTTGAGAAATCCTGCTGTTTTCAAATTTATTTTCTGAATTAGAAAAGAGGATTTCTACAAAAGTACTTTTTTAAAGGCTGTGGGACTTGGAACAGTGAGCTTATCATATCCTTCCTCTGGATGACTTTGTTAGCTTATAGTTAGTGAAAGAAAAAGTTCTGGTGCTCTTTCCACATCTCTTACTGCACTGAGCAGTTCTCCTGGGAAGAGGAGCTGAGCCAGAGCTTGGTGTTTCCCTTTATACTAGGACTTGGATCACTAGCTCAATTTCCGACCCCCTGCAGGTTGTCATGCTCTCACGGTCACCAGGACCCCCAATATATTATTTAGAATCAGAGTGTTTGTTTATGTGCCTAGACAAAATGGATCTGGCATTTCTGTTGCACTGCAGTAAAAGGTTAGAGCTTACATAAGACAAATAAATGCAAAGTCAAGGTGACTCTATTTTATGTATCACATTAACATAGAACTGCAAATCCTTGGGGCACACTTTAAGAATCCAAGGAAGCCTTGACTAAGCTGCCCAGAAAAGGGAAAAGATGTGTGCAATTTAGAGAAATAACATGGATAATGAGAACTGTGTAGAATCTTGGCATCTCTCCCATCTAGAAACTACCTCTGTTGTGGAGCAGTCTATAAAGGAGATGACACAGGATTAAGTTGGGTGGACTATCTCTGTCGGCTTCTCCCTTTCCACTTTTCTCTCTCCGTTCTTGACCAGAATGTACTTATCTTTGCTCAATTTTCCCCTGGTCTTCAGTTATTCCAAAAAAGGTGTAAATTAGAACTCTCCTTGGCCATCCAACCCATTTTGACAGGAATTG
The DNA here is from genome assembly GCA_019455555.1 of Galemys pyrenaicus. Taxonomy (NCBI): domain Eukaryota; kingdom Metazoa; phylum Chordata; class Mammalia; order Eulipotyphla; family Talpidae; genus Galemys; species Galemys pyrenaicus. The sequence continues at coordinate 4,832,780 of JAGFMF010011865.1, read as the reverse complement.
TTCCATTAGACAATTAGCTTTGTAAGGACAGCGACTCTTCTTAATTCTTTACCAAATATTTAGTACCTAGCACAGTTCTGGTGCTCAAAAACTTTTGTTGGATAATGCATGTGACGTCTCTTCTCAAGCCATTTTCTTCTGTAACGGAGGCTCATTCCTGATTTGTGTCTCTGGTGGAGCTATTGGTAAGGTGACCTACATCCATCTATAAATATCCATTGAGTGTCCTCTTGAAAGTGATTTTCAAGCTTAACCATATACCAGAATCATGTAGCGGGCTTGTTAAAACACGGATTACTGGGCCCTAATCCCAGAGTTACTGGCTTAGTCCATCTAGGCTAAGGTCTAAAAACTTACGTTTCTGACAAACTCTTGGGTGCCAGTATAGTCTAAAATTCCCAGAGGGAGCATACTTTGAGAATCAGTACTGTAGGTCTCTGCTGTGGGTATGTGTAGTAGATCTTGTCTCTGCTGAAAACACAGTGCTATTGATTTGTGTAGAAGAAACAGCATGAAGTAAAAAAAATATTCAAGATTACAAATAATTAAAAATGATAATTTTAAAAAATAATCATGCTTCCTTTAGTATATTGGTAAAGAGAAAGGAGAATACCATATTGGAAAGAATGAATACTTTATACTTTTTTAGTGGGTGTCTGCTTTGGTGCAGCCTTCCCCTCGCTGGCTATTTGTTTCTTATCCATCACATTGCAGCTTCATTGCCTTTTCTTGGAGAAGCCTTCCCTGTTTGCTTTGTTCAAAGGATGATGTTTTTTATTTTTGTATGGTGGCTGATTTTTTATAAATCTCGATAAATATTTATAATACATATAGAAATATGGATTGTTGTATTTACTAGTTTAATGTCTGTGGTCATTACTAGGCAATACCAACTCCATGTTCATTTTGTTCATTTTTCTAGCTCTATTACCAGCAATATATCTGGCACCTAGTAGGACTTCAATTACTCAATATTTGTTGATTAGTGCTATCTGTAGTGGGAAAGAGATGTAAATCATTTAAGTGACCAGCAAACCTTGGTTTTCTTGAAAAACCAAGACCCCCAATATATTATTTAGAATCAGAATGTTTGCTTATGTGCCTAGACAAAGTGACTGTTATTGTCTGTGGACTGTTTTGTTTCCATTAAATATATTGCTATAGAAATACACTTATTGACATGGGTTGATGCCAAGAAATTTGGGGGAATGATATAAGCAGCTTCCAAAAACAGCAATCTGGCATACTTTTGGGAAAGAGAGCTTTCATTTACTCTAAGATGTCATGATATTAAGACACATCATGATATTAAGACACAATATCATTATGAAAACCCTAACCATATCTGAGGGAATGCTATAATATCAACTGTGAATATCCATCGGAAAATACAACCCAATTCCAGAAATGCTGGACTTGTTTGCAAGTATATATATTAAAAAAGGCGTTATAGAATTGAATATGCATAGAAAAGCATCTGGAACAATATACACCAAGGTATCAATAGTAATTGTTTCTGGTATGTATTTATGGTGATTTATTGGTATTTTGTTTTTTCTTACATGCAGCTTCTGAACTTTCCTTAAATTTGGCATAATTAACTTTTGCCATAAGAGGAAACTTCCTTAAAGTAGTCTACTTATACCTTCTTCCCTAGAGATTAATCAGGGACAAGGGGCTATCTTTATCCTACTGCCTCCTGTCCTGGAAGTCTAATATTTGCAGCTAAGTAATAAGATAGTGTCATTACAAAGCTGAAGGAATCTTTCTGTTTCCAGTCTTGATTCATTAAAAGAAATGCTGGATTTGGAATGTCCAGATTTACTTTAGTCTTGGCTCTATTGAGGAACTTTGTAAGATAAACATGATCTTGCTATGTTCAACTGTTAAATGGAAGTGAAAGGAAGTCAACTGATGTGGAAAATTTCATTGTTGTCTTATTTTAAGAAATTGTCACAGATACCTCAACCTTCAACAACGACAACCCTGATCAGTCAGCAACCATCAATACCAAGGCAAGACCCGCCAGTAGCAAAAAGATTAAGACTCAGGGCCTCCCTGGGAAGCACAGTGGATTGAGCGCCTCACTGTGAAGCATCCGTAGCACAGCAGCACAAGTTCGATTCCCCTGGCCAGGAAGGAGACCCACATGGCACAGGAGACCTCTCCTGCCTTGCCCGCTTCTCCCCTCAGCTGTGTATTTCAGTCACTCTGCCTGTTCTGCTCCCCACTCTGTCTCTGGTGAATCCTGTCACCTCCCACAAATCTAGCCTTTTCCCCAGTTCTTGTATGCATAAATAAATAAATATTTTTTAAAAAGATTAAGACTCACATGAAGGTGCAGGTGATGGTTAGCACATTTTAGCAATAAAGTTTTTTTTCTTATAATTAAGGTATATACATTGTTTTATTAGATTTAATGCTGTTGTACACATAGACGACAGTATAACGTGAATATAACTTCTACATGCTCTGGGAAACCAAAACATTTGTTTGACTTACTTTACTGTGATATTTGCTTTTGCTTTACTTCAGTGGTTTGGAACCAAACCTGTATTATCTCTGAGGTGTGCCTGTTTACCCCATATTGTCTGTGTTTTCAGAGACTTATTCCAATAGAAACTATAACCTAGGTGCTTGGTTCACTGGTTTCCAGCTGGGTGCAGCCAAGGGAGGTTCCAGAAGAGTACTGAAAGGTGTGAAGAGATGGAACTCAGGATATTCCTTTTGTGGCTCCTCTCTGCTCTGGTGCCACTTCCTTAGTGCTGACCCCAGCTTCTATCAGGTAGCTCCCTCTTCAAAGGTCTAGTTCTCATATTTCCTTCTTATTCCTTCTCCTCTAGAGGGTGCCGGTGGAGTCCTGCCCCACCATTCCTTTGTCTATTATCTGTATTAGGATCTCTGAAAATCTTGGGCGAAGTGTGTTTCCTTCTGAGGCTCTGACTGATACATCTTATCTTGTCAACTCAACATCTGCTGCTTTTCCCCTCTACTTTCTTCCTAAGTAATATGGGAGTGAAGATTAGAGGTATTTTCCAAAGCAATGATAATATGATCCAACACTGATAGAAATAAACACAAATGGAACACTCATGAGGCAAAATAATTTTGCTTTGCCTCATCTGATCTTAGAACCAGTTTTATGTGGGAGCCTTTTCTTTTAAATTGGAGTAAAGTAAATGTAACATAAATTCTACCATCTTAACCAATTTTATGTGTTTATTTTAGCAGTGCTAAGTACACTTGTGTTGTCCTGCAATCATTCTCTAGCAATTGTTTCATCTTGCAAATTGATACTTTGTACCCATTAAGCAATAATTCCCCATTTCTTCCTCCCCTCAATTTCTGGAAACCACAATTTTATTTTCTATTCCTATGAATTTGACTACTCTAGGTACCTCATATAAGTGAAATCATACACTATTTGTACCTAGTATGTCTACCTTACTTCACTTAGCATAATATCCACAAGATACTCCTACATTGTAGTAAGTGTTGCAATTTCCTTCCTTTATAAGACTGAATAATATTCCAGTATATGTACACACTGCCTTTTGTTTATTCATTCATCTATTGGTGAACATTAGAGTTGTTTCTATCTTTTGGCTATTATAAATATAATGAACATATAGGTGAACAAATATAACTTTGATACCCTGCTTTCAATTCTCTTCAGTATAGACCCAGAAACATTTGGGTCATATGATAATTATCTTTTTAATTTTTTTGAGAGTCTACATATTTTCATTATAATGGTGCCCGTTACAGCCTCATCAATAGTATGCAAGAGTTCCAATTTCTTTACTCTCCCTAAAACTTGTTATTTTCTGTTTTTAATTTTTTTATAGTAGCCATCCTAATGAGTATGAAGTGATAACTCACAGAGGTTAAAATTAGCATTTCCCTAAAAGTTAGTGATGTTGAGCATTTTTTATGTACTTGTTAGCCATTTGTTTATGTTTAGATAAATGTCTATTCATGTCTTCTGCTCATTTTTAACTGGAGTTTTTACTCTTGTTGTTTTTGAGTTGTAGGAGTTATTTATTTATTTTGTATACTACTTATCAAATATGTTTTTGATTTACAAGTATTTTCTCCCTTTCTACAGTTTGCTTTTTTACTCTGTTGATTGTGTTTCAGATGTACAAAAGTTTCAAACTTTGATGTAGTTTAATTTATCTCTTTTCACTTTTTTCCCCTGTGCTTTCAGTGTCATGCCCAAGAAATCATTGCCAAATCGAACATCATGATACTGTCCTTGTTTTCCTTTGAGAGTTTTATAGTTTCAGTTCTTACATGTTTCATTCTTTCATCCATTTTGAATTAATTTTCATATATCAGATAAGGAAGAGTCCAACGTCATTTTTGCTGGTGGATATATGGTTTTCCTAGAAAATGCTGTTGAAAAGATTTTCCTTTCTCTCATTGAGTGGTCTTGACAACCTTGTTGATGTTCTTCGTTTTATTCAGTTGGTTTATGTCTGTGTCTTATGTGCCAGGGAACCTTTTATGAAGAAATCTAAATTTTTTTTTGTTATTATTAGAGGAGCCCACCTCACTCACTGAAGTGTGGGGGTGAGGGGAGGCTTAGAAATAACTTAATCAGGGGAGGAATTAGATAGAAACACCAGGTAATGTGAAGAAAATCTGCCAGCTAATGGTAACACTGACACTTATTTGCAAGGAGAAAGCAGTCCAACTGGAGAAGCTACATGGACACACTTTACAAGGCACTTACTCATAGATACAAATGTCCTAATGGTTCAAATTCCGGAAATTGACCCTTAAATTAACTTTGGGAGCTTGAAACACATTATCTTGTAGAAGGAATATATATAGTGCCTCCTTTTTTTTGTCCTGAAAAGCTTATTTAGGATAGAAAAGAGAGAATAAAGACTCCAAGATAGATGGTACCTGGGAGGGGCAGAGAGAGAAGAGGTGGTGGTGCCTCCTTTTTTAAAGTCAGATCATAAAAGACTATTTAATCCAGAATATGGTGAAGACTTGGAAAGTCTGAAGGGACCTTTTCCAGATAGTAGACTCATGAGGGAAGGACTTTGAGGTCAAATAATCTGAATTTGTTACTTTCAGCTGTTAGATTAGATTTTTTTTTAAAAAAAATATATGTACATCATTGTTCATTTTTATACAAGTTTAATTTCTCCTTTAGGTGTAATCCCCATAAAAGACACCTGTGAACCATCATCATAGTCTTTTGCACTCTTCCCTCCCTTGTTTTGATCGCTCTTGAATGTCTCTGATTTAGTTTGCCTGCTAGGTGAGTCTTTTTTTTTTTCCTGATCCCTTGTTTGGTTATCCTATATTCCTCCTATAAGAGAGACCATCCAATATTTTTCTTTTTCCTGCTGACTTATTTCACTGAACATAATGACTTAGATCCTCTGAGTTTCAATTTCTCATTGATAAAATGGTGATAGCAATACTTATGTTAGAAGGTTTTAGTGAGGACTAAATGAAATTTTGAATGCTTAGCATCTGTCACAGCACTTGGTCCATAGTGAGTGCTTCATATATGTTGTTCCATTACATTGAAGAGGCATTAGAGGTTAATAACAACATCCCCTTACCTTTAAATTTAAGGTTAATAAAAGAATAACTAGTTGGGGTGTGTCAATGACTGGTACAGAGTCTTTTTCTGGTGTAACAGAATAAGAAATGGCCTAGAGTAGAGATTTAAAAAAAGATGGAAGAGGGTGTGTGTATATGAAAGAATTTACTGGTGTGATTAACTAAGTAGAGGAAAATGGGGGACCAATACTCTTCTTGGGAGGTTGGGAAAAAGAGATGTCAGGGGAGTGGATATAGCACTTGGTATCTCCCTTCCCATGTATATGTGCTTAATACACATAATAAAATTGTAAATTAATCTGTTAGCTCATATGTGTCTAACTTATATATTAATTGTACCAATTATGATTTTGCACTAATCTCAATAAAGCAGGCTTACCCAGGCTTTTATTTGGCAATACTTTGTGAATCACCAGTTTAGGTGGACACATGTAGTTGAAAAGTAAACCAAACTCCATATTTTTGAGATTTGAGCTCTTGTTTTTCATGCATTGAACCACCCAGCTGATCTAAAACAGGAGAGGTGTGAGTGTGGTTCAAAGAATTTACAACAGCTTCAGATGTTGTGGGTCTGTAAAATAAAAAGGATAGAGTAGAAGAATACGGGGAACACTTCCTGGAGGCAACATGTTCCAAGCCCAGCTTTGAAGAGAGTGATGTGAATTGGTAGTGGAGGAGAATGAACTGTCAAGGGAGAAGAATGTCAAATGTTAAAATAATAACAGAAGAGATGTGTTGCAGTTGAAGGATTCAGAAAGTGGATCAGTACACCAGAATAAGGTGGTTGAGGTGAGGGTGCTGGAGGCTGACTAAAGTGAATGGATTTAATTTAGGAGGCAGTAGGGAACCACTGTGAAATATTGCATAGGGAGTGACAGAATATGTGTAAAAATGCTCTCTGGTCATATTCATGGATGTGGTATGACATCTTAAGATTCTGATTCAAAGATACAAGGAAGATGAGCATAGGAAGTCAGTGGTGAAAGTATAAAGACCATACCCAGAACTAGGGATCAAAACCTAGAAGTTTGCTTGTCTCCAAAGTCTATTAACACAATCACGTACTATTTATGGCAGTGCTCATATTGTCATCTCTTCCTGGGGTACCCATTCTCTCTCCAGCTTCTTAAAAATTCTACCAATTATTGAGGGCCCACTTAAGATGCAGCCTTTCCTGAGAAGCCCTCCCCAGCCCATGTCTCCCTTCCAGTTCCTCTCCCGTGGTGACTCTTGAACAGCATGTAAGACCATAGGGGAGTTGGAGAAATGCAGTTGCAGGCATGAATAATAAAGGAAGGATCTGGGGCCTCCCTGGTGGCACTGTGGGTTGAGCACCACACTGTGAAGCATCCTTAGCACAGCAGCACAAGTTCAATCCCCGGCTAGGGAGGGGGCCCACATGGTGAGGCAGACCTCTCTCTCCTGCCTTGCCCATTTCTCCCCTCAGCAGTGTATTTCAGTCGATCTGCCTGTTCTGCAACCCGTTCTGTCTCTGGTGAATCCTCTCACCTCCTGTACCGCTGGCCTGTACCCCAGCTCTTGTATGCTTAAATAAAAAATAATCTTAAAAAAAATAAAGGAAGGATCTGAAGGATGCCTTAGAAGTTCTGGAATGAGGAGAGGTTGATGTCTTCACTCTATTTACCCTTGACAGATTTCATATTGAAATATACTACAATTTGTTTGTGCTTGTTGATGTGGACTTTCAACTCAGATTGTCTTGTTTTGACTAACATGACCCTTATAAAATGAACATTTCAGTTTTTCCCCTGCAAACAAATTAGGGCTGAGGAGAAACATAACATAAGAATAAGAGAACAAAAAAGAGAATGGCAGTGCTAACATGGTTCTGCACCTAGAAGACTCTACTTCTGGAGTGAGCTCTTTGGCAATCACATTACCAAGTCAAAGCAGTAATAATCTTAATTAATAAACTGATAAAGGAAGTGGGCCAAAAACATTTACCATGAGTTTTATGAGTTATTTTCTTTGTTATGACAGTCATTAGTACCAAAAATTGAAATTACTGAGCTTCAAATCATAGCATCAGATAACTGTATAATGAAGGATTAAACTAAGATGGAAAAACGTGAAGCATATTAAATCACATTACTCTTTTTCCCCAAAGAATGCTTTGTAATATTTGTGATTTTTAGATTTTTTAAAAAAAATTTATTTATGCATGCAAAATCTGGGGCACAGGCCAGAGGCAGGGGGTAAGAGGATTCAGTAGAGACAGAGTGGGGAGCAGAAAGGAAGATCAGTTGAAATATACTGCTGAGGAGAGCAGCAGGCAAGGCAGGAGAGGTTTGCTGTGCCATGTGGGTCCCCTCCCTGGCGGGGGATTCAACTGGCACTGCAGCAGCTGCGGAAGCCCCATAGCATGGTGCCCAATACCCTGCGTCACCAGGGAGGCCCCAAATCACATTACTCTTTATAAAAACATTATTTTAATATTAGGTTTTTAGCAAAAAGAATTCTGGATTTTAATAAATGTATGCATTATTTTAAAATATGGTTAATTTAATGTTTATTGCATGCTTTTAAACTTCTTTTTGTGTTTGTTTTATTATGTACACAGTATATTAGCATAATAAGTAGCATGTGCTTAGTTTTCTCTATCAATCATATATTTATCTACATACACACATGCATACACACATACTCTGGTAGGTTGCATCAGACTCCTTTTTTCCTAGTAATAGAGTTACAAATCAATAACACATCACATTAAGCTTATTTACAGTAAGGAGGAAAGGACACCACCATTGAAAGGGTTTTTTCTGTCCAGAGACACAGAAGCAGTGCCAACTGATTGCACCTACTTCAGAATTGGGAAAGACTACAAAGAATATTGGGATATCAGTGGAAGGTAGAGCAGGGAGTAACAGTGATAACTGAGAGGTGGGAATCACCTATATAAAATCACTGTTAATCCACATTGTGTCTTTGTTCAAAGTACAAAAATGTAGCAAACTTCATCTAAGCAAATGCAGCCACACACCAGGATATATAGCTGGTAAATCTGTACACAGCTAAGTTGGATCACAGTCACTCCCATCAGTGGGTACTCATGCAGTATACAACCTGCAGAGCTATATCCAGTGACCCTGCATGAAAATACTTAGTCAATAGCAGAACCACTTAAAAAGTCTTCCAAAGTGATTGTTACGACCAATGAAAGTTGTAAACTGCTGGCCTACATAAAATACTGTTTATTCTATAAACTGTAGAATTCTTAAGGGAAATGCATTTTGAAAAAACTGGTCTATAATTCTAGTATCTCACTAAACTGAATTTGATTTGAGAATGTTTATAACCATTGATCCAGCTTGTGACCTTGGGTCGCACTTTCCTCTCTGAGTCCTAGTTTCTTCAGTTATAAAAATGAAATGGTTTGAACTAGATGATCTGATAGGTCCTTTGCAGCCATAGCCCTGTGTGTTCTATGCATTTTGCTGCTTAGAGATGTATGAAAATTCTTTGCCAGGCAACCTGTGCAGCTACATTTTACTGGCTGGTTTTGGCTCATTTTCTTGAGAGGGTTGAAGGCATATGTTCACTCTAACTCTGTTTTTAGAGAGGGGCCATTTTTACAATTAACTGCACTGTCTTCCTCTTGCCAGTGTCTAGCAGGCATCTCTAAAGTGGGGTAGAAATGTACACAGCATTCATAGCCAGCCACAGAGTGGCAACTAACAATGGTTTGATGATCCTTCTCATGGATATGTGTAATTGAATACTGTTTTTACTCATATGCCTTATTAATTATTTTTTTAATGTTCTCTTTCCTAGTTGCTTGAGTAGAATTCTGTGAAGGGTTAGGTACAGCATTTTGAAGACTTAATCAGAGAAGCCAAAGATCCAAGGACATTGGCTTTTGAATCTTTCTACTTTCAGTCACAATGGCTTATGAAGTCTGTTTTAGATGCTCTGCTCCAACTCTCATAAGATATTTTCCTTCAGTTCACTGGAAGGAAAAAATATAGTGGATGAAAAGGGGTTTTCTTCTCAAAATTGGGGAAGAGAAAGAAATAAACAAAGTAAATCTCGTCTTCCTTACAATGACTGATTTAATAAAGACATAACCAATTAACTAGCTATTTGTCTTGGACAAATGACTTCTTCTAGCTAAACCTTAATTGCAAAATAAGTTCAACTGGGTTCAAGGAGCTTAAGAAAGGTGCAGAGTACAATTAGAGGAAATTTTTCATTTATCTTTTCATTATTATTCTAGAAGACAGATGTATGAATCGCCCTTCAGGTAGTTCAGGCTTCTTAACATTTCACACTTTTTTGTTAAATAACCAAGTCTAGTCATTTTATCATCAAAACAGAAATATGTGCTCAGTTTCTATAGTTTTTATTGGTTCCATTTTCTCATGTACCTGACTACCCTGCCAGAAAATCTTTTATCTGATTTAGTTCTGTCCAACTAAATTAAGACCCATTTCCTGTCCATAAGTAACTTGTCCATAATTGAGAGCGAGAATAAGTAGTTTGTAAGCCAGTTCCTTAGTAGACAAAGGGATCACTTGGGGGAGCTTGTTAATTTCCAGTTCTTGGGTCTAACTACTGCAGTAGACTTAGGTTCAGATTCAAGCCCAGTTTGGGTAGTGCCTAGGAGTCTAATATTTTGTCGAGCACTCCAGATGGTTTTGCTGCAGCTGGCCAGAGGTCCACCAGTAGAGGTAAACTTTGCTTGACAGATGGTAATGGAGAGAGACCACAACCTGGTGCCAGCTCCTGGTTGCCATTTCTCTAGCTCCCGGTCTAACTTGTTTCTGCTCTCTATAAGACCGTCTTTGGGAGGGTCAATAAGTCTAGATAACATCTGTCACCACACATAGTTACAGTTTTTTCCTTGTGATGAGCACTTTTAGACACCTCTTAGCAACTTTCAAATATACTATACAGTACTGTTAATTATAGTCAGTCACCATGCTGTATATTACTTACGGCTTATTTGTTTCTTAGCTTCAGAGATTTATGAACTGATTTTCCAGATTCAAAAAGAGCACAAGGGACTGAGGTGATGGTGCACTGGTGAAATGGTGGTGGGAAATCCATGGGGACCACAACTGATGTCAAATATATATAAATAAAGAAAAAAACAAAGTGGTAAAGTGACTTCTCCTTCCCCACCCAGTGAAGAAGGAGCAGTGCTGGAATTTTCTTTCCCAAGCCAGTAGTTAACTTCTAGGCTGAATATTCTGGAGCAGTCTTACCCTGACATTCAGCATGATAACAGGCCAGAATGAAAAGTAAGTCAATGTTCTAGCCTTAGTTCTTTTACTACCAGTTGTTCTGTGCAATTCTATCAACCTGTGCTATGTGTGATGGGGAAAAAAGGAAACAATTGATATGAAATACACTGTCTTAAGATGTTTGATGCAGCTTTCATTGCTAAAGGATGATCTTCATTGTCCCCTAGTAGCTGTGGTGAGCAGATGAACTGGGGTAAGAAGTATTTGATTCTACAGTTCCGTTGTTACAGAGTGAAGGAACAGTGGAAAAGACCATATAAATGCTTAGTCTTGAGGACTAAGATGACCCATGGCAAATGTAAGATATTCCTTATGCCAAGATTTAGTTGAAAAGAAGCCTCAACCAATCTTGAATAAAAGGTTGTGCTGCTAAAAACTTTGAAACACCTGTGATATATTTCTACTAGCTCATTTTACGGATGGGCAAACTAAGACACAGAGAAGGGATGTGATTTATTTAAAGTCTCTTCAAACCTTTAAATATTAGAAATTAATTTCAATTACACTTTGAAAAACTATTTTAATGGAGATATAATTGATATATACATCATACTAGTTTTAGGTATACAACATAATGATCCAATATTCCTGTATATTGTAAACTGATCATCACACTAAGTTTAGATAACATCTGTCACCACACATAAACAATTTTTTTCCTTGTGATTAGCACTCTTAGACCTCTCTTAGCAACTTTCAAATATGCTATACAGTACTATTAATTATAGTCAGTCACCATGCGTATACTACTTAAGGCTTATTTATTTTTTAGCTTCAATTTTTATTTTTAACAACTTTTAAATGTAAAGTATATTGAGCACAGCTAATCTTTTTGAGTACTCATCAGACATTCATCTCTGTGTTCATTTTTTCAAAATTATTGATGCCATGTTGGTTTACACCATTATGTTTTAGCTGCACAATATTGTAATTTCTACATCTGTTTAGATCATACTCATCACCAAAATCTAGTTTTTACTCTCCACGATACTGCTGTATATTTAATCCCCAAAGTAACAATATAGGCATATAGATTGGATACTATTTTTATTATCCCAATTTTATAGATAGAGGATCAAGGTATTTAGAAGTTAAGTGAATTGACCACAGTTGGGATTAGAACCCGGAGTCTTGTTCCAGAACCTATGAGCTCAAACACAAGGAGCAAGATTAACAAAATAATCTTCATCAAACACTCTCCATCCTGTCAGCCTCCTGCTCAAAAGCTCCATTGACTTCTGAGTGCAACAACACTGAACTAACTTCACTGATGTTTGAAAGGTTCACACCACAGTCAAATGAGAACCCCAGCTCACCAACCATACCTTGAATTAGTACTCATGGACTCTACCATGTTGCTAAGCTAGTTCTACCTTTGTAGCTAATTTTATTCAACACTACTCAAATATGTTTGGTGCTATCTGTGCATAATACATGGAATAATCTCTGTCATCTACAAACTTTATATCTAAGACATCTTTGTTACTATCATAGGTAACAGAACTTTTTTTTGCAAACTTATTTTTATGTAATTTTATTTTAAATGAATGTTATAAATAAGTAAATTTTAATAACATATAACTTATGTTTCTATAGTCTCTGCCACAAGGGCATTTCCATTTCTAGAGCTGTTCAAATTATAGATGTAAATAGATGTAAAACCTCTTTAGAGAGTGTGATTCAGAGTATGCGATCAATGGGCAAGATAGTTTTCTAAAGCTTCTGAATTACTTCCTGGTGGAATTTAAAGGATGGAAGGTTGAGGAGGTGAGAAAATAGATCCAAGCAACCAAGTCAGTGGTTCTCCACTAACTCAAAAACACATGTCTGTCCCTACCATCATAAACTCCACCTGCAGTGTCTGTTTCTCAGAGTTTTCACCTATGTTAAACTAAGACAAACTCAAGGTCAGCTCCATTCTATCCAAAATAACAAAGTAGCTCTCAAAGAGAATAGCTAGGGACAATGTCGTTGGTATATGAAAGAAACTTTATGGAGATATTCAAAGGAGAATCATGCAAAAATTTTATTCTGGCAAATTTAATAAGAGGAGTGTTATTAAAGTATGAGAAAATTGATTTTTACTGAACCTCATATAGACTCTGATCCTCACTTGTTTTGATGGATTTGCAACATTAAGTACGAAATGGCCAAATCTGTTACCTGAAAGGCACTGAGAACTCATTGAGTCCATTTCTTTTCTCTTATAGTCATAGCCAGGGATAGACAATGAGGTGCCCAAAAGTTAAGTGCAAAACCTAGAAACATATTTAGCCAGTACATGCTTTGAAAAGGTTTTTTTTATTTTACTGATTTTTTATGTTCTTTTTTTATTAAATTAATTTAATTATACATATTTTATATCAATTGTAGTCCCATGGATTTCCCACCACCATTTCACCAGTGCACCGTCACTCCAGTCCCTTATGCTCTTTCTGCACTCATTCTGGTCCCTCATGATGCCTTTGAATTGTCTTTGTATTTTGGTTCTTGTATTTTTTTTTAAATGTTCTTTTCCTTGAACCCTGTTTTTTGTTTGTTTCTTTATATTCCTCCTACTAGTGAAACCATCTGATATTTTTCTCTTGCTTTTTGACTTATTTCACTGAGCATAATTCCTTCTAGCTCCATCCATGTTTCTATACATGAGTCTAATTTCTCTTTTTTATTTTATTTTATTTTTTCAAAAGATTTATTTATGCACACAAGAGCAGTGATACAGGCCAGAGGTGGGGGCAGTGAGAGGATCCACCAGAGACAGAGTGGGGAGCAGAACAGGCAGACTGACCGAAACGCACTGTTGAGGGCAGCAGCAGGCAAGGCAGGAGAGGTCTGCTATGCCATGTGGGTTCCCTCTCTGGCCAGGGGCAGGGATCGAACTCGTGCTGCAGAAGTTGCGGTTTGCTTCATAGTGCATTGCTTAACCCACTGCGCCACCAGGGAGGCCCTAATTTCTCTTTTTGAATTGTTGAATAGTATTCCATTATGTATATGTACCACATCTCCTTGATCCAGTCATCTGTTTTTGGGCATTTGGGTTGTTTCCAGGTCTTACCAATTATAAATAGTGCTGCAATAAACATAGGGGTATAGGTGCTCTTTTGAAATGGTGTTTTTGTGTCCTTTGGGTAGATCCCTAGGAGACCTATTACTGGGTCATTTGGTAGCTCTATTTTTAGTAGACTTAAGAACCTCCATATGGTTTTCCACAGTGGTTGGATTAACTTGCATTCCTACCAGCAATGTAGTAGAGTTCCTTTATCTCCACATCCTCACCAACATTTATCGTTGTTGGGTTTTTTTTTATATGTGTCATTATTACTGGTATTATCAATGTGGTCTTAATTTGCACTTCCCTGATTATGAGGGATGTCAAGCATTTTCTCATGTGCCTGTTGGCCTTTTGCATGTCTTTTTGGAGAAGTGTCTTTTAAGGTCTTCTGCCCATTTTTTGACTGGGTTGTTTGTTTTTCTTGAGTCTTGTGAGTTCTCTGTATGTCTTTGTGATCAGACCCTTGTCAGTTGTGTGTAGTGCAAAGATTTTTTCCCAGTTGGTGGGGTGTCTCTTCGTTTTGGTTAATGTTCCTTTGCTATACAGAAACTTTTTAACTTGATGTAGTCCCAGTGGTTTATCCTCTCATTTTTATTGCTTTGGGGGTTGCCTCATTAAAGGCGTTACTGAAATGTATGTCTTGGTGTTTTACCTATTTTTTTCTATGTATTTTATGGTTTCAGGTCTTACATTTAGATCTTTTATCCATTTTGAGTTGATTTTTGTACATGGTGTAAGGTAGTGGTCTAGTTCCATTTTCCTGCATGTGGCAGATCAGTTTTGCCAGCACCATTTATTGAATAAGCTGTCCTTGTTCCATTGCATATTCTTTCCTCCTTTGTCAAAGATCAGGTGTCCATAAATGTGTGGTTTTACTTCTGGGCTTGCATTTTGGTTTTGAACTAAAGTCCTCTGGCTGGGCATGATCTCCACTAATCACCACAATTCTCACCAACCCCAATTGTCTTCTACCCAACTGTCACAAATATTTATGTTATCTGCCTGTTCCCTGAAGACTTTTACATTTTGCAACCTAACTCAGAGTGATGAAATTATATACTGGGCAGGGAGGTGTAGCCACTCAGAACTTGAAACAAGAGGGAATAAAGGATACTATTACTCTTACAAAGTCAAGTGAGGTTGTGAATATTAATAGTATTATATTTTGGAAGGATATACAATCTAATATTTCTCAGTGCACATGAGGGCATTCCTATCAGTGTGATATATCTAGTAAGAGAAATTTTGTGAATGTTAACAAATTTGAACTAAATCTTATTTGAGACCCTGTGTCAGAGACTTTTATACTTTTTGGTTTCCTATGTTTGGCTGAATCGATCTCTGTGGTGTTCTCCACTGAAGGAGAACATAAACAGCAGAACTTCTCAGGGGAAGTTCCCACAGTATATCACTCTGGTCAGTGAGATATATTGCTGATTGTTATTTGTAGCAGTGGGGCCCAACACTAAAATGTTTGAGAACCGCTGACAACTTATCCTGAAAGACTTCCCTGGATGGTTAGTGTGTTAGTTTGCTTTCTCTGTGAAGGCATGCTTCTATAGTTCCTCTATGAAATAGGGAAGATAAAACCTGTTTGTTTTTCTTACTTGGTTGTTTCCTACATGGAAATGTTTGATGCCTCAACATTGGATTTCCCCCGGAATCTTCAACCACTGATGATTTCCTTGGCCATAATGTTGTTTCCAACTTTGAAACTTCCTTCCAGTGGTGAGAAAAACACTTCCTGATTTGGCTCCATCCTGATCTGTGTATGATTCCGCTTGTAGGCAGTAGAAGCTACTCAGTAACTATTAATTATACATCTACAGGGGTCTTGGACTTTACCAAGGTCTGTCTACTCTATGGTCAACTTAAATTTTGATCAAATTTGTGCTGAAGACTATAGAACAGGTGGCAAGAAGGAAAAGAGTGACAGAAAATATCTTCATCTCCTTCTGAGCATCAGCACTCAATTCTGTCAGATTCTCTGTTGTGTATAAGCCCTGAGGGTTGTACTTGGCAATAATCCCTGGATATCAGAGCAGGCTTGATTCATTGGAAGGTCAGAAAAAGCTGTAACTAAAGGAGAATGCAAAGCCATATCTGAGGAGGAATATTGAGGGGGAATCTGAGGACCATATTGGTCTTCAGATGTAAGATGAAGGTGGGCTGAAATTAGAGCTGAAGCAAAGGAGGGTGAGGGGGATGAAGTGAGAACAGATATGGAAGAAAGTTCCCTGATAGTCCTTGGCATTTGGTTTGGGGCTAAGACTGAGGTCTCTCACCTACCAATTTAATCTGATTCTCATAGGACGCAGGGAAGGGCAACACTGGCAAAGGCAGCTAATAAATTCTTCCTCTCGCTCTCCCTCTCCCTTTCCCTGTCTGTCTCAAACTCCCTCCTTTCCTCCCTCTTCCCTAATGTTTAAAAGTTAAATGTGTGCATATGTGCATGCATGTGTGCATGCGTATGCGAGAGAGAGAGAGAGAGAGAGAGAGAGAGAGAGAGAGAGAGAGNTGTGTGTGAGAGAGAGAGAGAGAGAGAGAGAGAGAGAGAGAGAGAGAGAGAGAGAGAGAGAGAGAGAGAGAGAGAGAGAGAGAGCCTAAAGGTAGAAGCTCAGCTGGGAGGACATAGTGGGAGAGGCAGGGGAAGAGAATAAAGGAAAAATGTGGAGGCAGGTTAGTCTAGTACTAGCTCACACCTAGGCACTCTGTTTGCACTAATCTAACATCTACAAGGAAATCTGAAGTGAAGTCCTAGGTGAGATTTTTGGGTTAGCTCTCCTATCTAAATCTAGGAATAATTTATTCCAGTGATATAATGGTTTGGTCTTTTTTGTGAGTTATAGTCATCTTTCTCCTTCTATATGGTGTAGGCACACTACATCTCTAGGCCATTGCATCAAGTCAGTAAGCTATGTCTTCCTTCCACACTTGGATATAATTGTATTGTGGCTGAGATATCCAACTTATTTTATTTTTGCCCTGTTTCATTTGGACTATTTCAATGCTGCCTGACAGAAACTGTTCCCAGAGCAGTAAGATCTCTGACTATAAATATTCTCTTATGGAAATAATAAAAAATATTTATTTCCTCTGTCTAATGCAAAGCAATATGTTATTTGCAGGGCATGGAGTGGTGGTTGGATAAAAAGAAATAGAACCAAGTCCCTGCTCTCAAGAAGCTTACAATCTACTTGGGAAAGAAAATATTTAGACAGAAACAATGGCTAATAATATTGGATTGTCAGAAAATTCATGACATTTTTTCTTTGAAAAACAGAAAAAATGTGCCATTACTTTTCTGACAGTATACTATTATAAGGGAATTATTTGAAAGGGTCAATTACGTTAAAGTCTCAGTGCTATCAAGCTATTGCCAGCCACTGTGGCATGAGTTTGATTCCCAGCCAGGGAGGTGACCCACATGGGGAGGCAGACCTCTCCTGTCTCACCTGCTGCTTCCCTCAGTAGTGTATTTCAGTGGAACCTCCCGTTCTGCTCCCCACTCTGTCGCTGGTAAATCCTCTTACCCCCCTCATCTCTGCCCTACACCCCAGCTCTTATATACATAAATGAAAAAAAGAGGGTTAATTACAAAATTTAGATTTTTTTCACTATGAACTCAGGAGCAAGCAATTATCAAAGACTGGGAAAGCTAGCAAAAGCTTTAAAATGCCTGGTACTACTAGACATTCAATATATATTTGTTGGGTGACATGGAATTTGCATTAGATCTCAAAGGTTGGATAATATAGAGAGGTAGTTTAGAGCAGGAACCATATTTTTGATAGTCTACATGGCACAGGAAAATATGGGGAGCATAGGTTGCATTGGGGGACAATGGAATTGGAAGGATAGCATCTTGAAAATGTGGTTGGTGGCACATAATGAATGGAAGGCCTAGGCTACAGGAGAAAGGTGTTTGAGCTTTATCCTATAGGCAGTGGGGAGTCACTGAAGGTTTTAAGAAAAAGATAGTGTCGAAAGGATGAATTTGGCGACAGTGGGAGGCTGGATTATCAGGGAGAGACCGGACATAGTTGGACCAGCTTGGAGGCTTTGAAGGTAGTCTTGAAAGGAAGTGATAAGGGCCATATCTAGGGTAATATCAGTGGGAAATATAATGATATTTGTGGTTAAATTGTAGAAGATAGAAGAATAGGACTTAGTGACTTGGTTGTTTGTAGAGGACAAAGGGAAGGTAGAAGGTAAAACGACAGGTTTCTAGTCCGTGAAACTGAACAGTGGCAGCATTCCCTGAAATGTTTTCTCTGCTTAGAAGTTATTTACTAGTGTGTCAGGCTAGTTTGCAAAAGGATGAATCTTGGGTTGACTGTTATCTCATATTTGTTTTAACTAGAGACTGCGTCTTGGAGAGAACTTAGAGTTTCTAGACTGGTATGTCTATACACAGGATGTAGGGTCAATCCGAACTGTAATAGTACATCCCACTGGGTCCTGGTTCAGCGTTTTTGCTATTTCATTCAAATTGCAAGTCTGCTCAGATTCACCTTTTCAGGCAATCCTTTTAGGGGCTGAGTAACATTTAGTCACTGGCACATCTTCCTCCTTACTCACCTGCATAGCACTGTTTCTTTGCTTGATATTAACATGTCTTCATACTCATTTTTGGCCTTTGAGAGCTACAGACATCTTAGGAATTGACACTTGATGCTTTTTTAATGCAACTGAAGGCATCAGCCCCAGAAAACTAATGATGCCTTTATTTTTGTTTTATTGGTTTAAATAAAAGAGCTCTTTGCCTGTAGAGCAGGCAGAGAGATGGCAGAAAGATTTTATTTCTTTTCCTCACAGGGGCTTGGGTTCAGTAGTGTATGCTTGAAAGAATTCCTTGAAGCAAAAGAGATACTAGAGATTTTAATCTTACATGAAAGATTAAAAGAATAATGTCAAGTAGTTTATAAAAACCTGCTTTGCATTTTAAGTTCTTTCTTATTCCAAAGCAATTTATAATTATTTAGTTTTTCTCTAAGTCAGTATACTTCCCGTCTCACCAAAATACACACACACACACACACACACACTAAAATAGCAAAGTTCTATTGTCACTTCTGTCATATATAGAAAAGTTAATAGAGGTAGCATTAAATATAATTTTTGATTGAAACAATGATAGATTGGAAAGTAGAGTCCAAGGATCTTGGTGCTTGAAATTACAATACATTTCACTTCAAGTGTAGTTTTAGAAGTATATTTATACTCCTTAGTTCATTTGATTCTTAGTTTTCTTGTGAGGATATCACATAGATATCATTATTCTTCAAGCCACAGAGAAGATATACTTCCCCAAGGTAACCGAGCATTTACCATCAATGCCCTGTCTCTTTCTTTGCTTCTTGTTTACTCTCCTCTGAAGAGGAAAGACTAATGCCAAACTTTACTTTTGTACTTGATAATCAATCAGTCATCAAAGGTAGAGGACAACAGCAAGTAGGTGACGTTCCTCCTTCAACACAGACAATGAGTGTTGTGGCCCCACATACCTCTGACAGCTAACTTCAGAAATGAGAAGGAAACATCAAGAGCCTTTGATTCCAACCCCTCAGAATGAGAGCCAATCCGTTTCCTTATCTATAGCCACTGCTCCACTTCTCCTTAGGTGTCTAGAAATGTTGCTTGGGAGAATAATCCCCAACTAAAATGTTTATATAATGGGTAATAGAAAGGCAGGGCATCTCTTTTTACCTGAAGACCTAGAGCATTCTGTTCAACATAGAATGGGTGAAGTCACGGTGTGAGTATTTTGGAAGGATCAATCTCACATACATGGTTTCAATGGCTGATTTGTACAGCAATAAATATGAAATGTAATACACTACATGCCTCCTGTATATAAGATTGTGCTTCAGACTGCCCTCTGGTATGTAATCCCATCACACATACCTCAGACACCACAGATCTAATCCCCACTTCACCTTCACTTCCATCCTAGTTTAACTCACATATTTCATACCTGTTTTTGGCAACACCATCTATTTAGTTTTCCAGGCCAAGAAACTGGGAACCAATTCTTGAATCGTTCTTTTCCATTCCTCTCCCACGTCCCATCATCAAAAGCTACTAATACAGTCTCTAATACATCTCTCATCTCCACACCTTTTCTTCAGTTTTATGCTATTGCCTGAGTTAAGGACTTCATTATAACCCTGCTGGACTTGTGTAACCTATCTTGTGGTCTCCTTGATTTCTTCCTTATTCATCTTTCACTCAATGATTTTGAGAGTTCTATAGTGCAAATCCAATATATATTCACCTTCTTAAATGATTGTTGGTGGTTTTTTTTAAAGATTATTTATGCATACAAACACTGGGGTACAGGCCAGAGGTGTGGGGGGGTGAGAGGATCCACCACACAGAGAACAGGGAGCAGAAAAGGCAGATCAACTGAAGTACACTGCTGAGGGGAGCAGCGGGCACGGCAGGAGAGGTCTGCCGCGCCATGTGGGTCCCCTCCCTGGCCGGCAGCAGGGATCGAACTCGTGCTGCAGTGGCTGCAATTTGCTTCATAGTGCGTTGTTTAACCCACTGCGCCACCAGGGAGGCCTGATTGTTGGTGGTTTTACTCTGGCTATAGGATCAACATTGAATTGATCAGTAGACTTCTACCTAGTTCTCCAAAGGTAGCCTCTACTCCTCCTACCTATCCCCAGCACACCTCTGCCTTTCCTCATGCCTTTCTCTTGGCCCTGGGTGCCTCCCCCAACAGCTGTTCTCTGCTTGTTGATATCTACTTCTTCGAGTTCTAGCTCAACTGTTGCTCCCCTCTCTATTGCTCTCCATGAATTCTTTAGGTGGAACCAAACCAGCTGCTTCTGTTCTCGTGTGGTCCCAGTGTTGTCTAGAGTTCTGGAACGCTGCCCATATTGGAAATAGCTCTTGTGTCAAACTACTGCAATTATTTTATTCTCATAAATAAAACACGCTTGGGGGCAGGGAAATGGATCTTACACACCTCTTTGCCACCCTATACACTTTACATAGAATTCACCACATAGCTGATTTTCAACAACTATTCATTGAGTCTGCATATAATTAATAGACTCAATTAATCAGTCAACCCCTACTAGGCCCTGGGAAACCAGTAGTGAACCAGTAAGGCCTGGCCCTGACCCTCATGGAGTCAACCATCAATGCTCAGATTGCTTGGGGATAGTCTCAAATAAATGTAGGATTCCAAGGAAATGTGGTTGTATAGTTTCAATCTAAGTTGCCAAACAGCATAACGGATATTGAGAACATGGTATCTTCTCTGGAACTGGGCTAGCCCTCATGCAGATCCTGGCTTCACCACTTAGTAGTTATATTGCTTTTAATGGTAGACCATTTATCTACCCTCCCCATGTCTTGCTTTTCCCATCTGCAAAATGGGAATTATTAGTCTTTATAGATCTTCTATGTAAGTTCACATTATAAAACAGTGTGTGGCATATATCAAGTGTTTAAAAATTGAATAAAATCTAGTGGAGAAACAAATTGAAATTGCTTGCTTTGAGGGCTAATGTGGCAGGCTTTGTTCCCTCCTTACATTCCTATTGCTTTTAAATCAGGGCTTATTAGAGAAAAGAAAAGAAGGCATGGTGGGGATGCCCCTTCAGTGTGGAACACACGGACCTGCATGCAGCCACTCCACTTATCTCCCTCGCAGCTGCGCAGCTTGATCAGGGTCAGTCACCCCGTGGGCTAGGGCTAAGTCGTGGGCCCCTGAAAAGTGGGTCCTCAGTTCCTCTCTGTCCTATAACCATTCTCACCGGGATGACTCTGAGCTTATCCCTCCCTCCCTGCTCTTTTCATAGTGAAGAGAGTGGTAACGCACTGGGACCTGAGAACAGACAATTTGCACGGCCCTTGACAACCTCTGGTTATATGGTGTCTTTGGCTCCCGCTGCTCCTTCCCTTGTCACCTCTCCTTCTCTGGCTGCCACCCAGGTGGAGCCTCTGTGCCCAGTAGTATCAGAGTGAAGGTGGGATGGCAACAGAAGAGGAAAAAATAGGAATAGCCTTAGCAATCATTTATGTATTACTCAATTCATTTCTTGACACAATTGTTTTGCCACATTGCTGGAACGTGTGCCTACCATCTCCGATGTGGCAGGCCAGTTGTGTCACTGCTTCAGTGGGGAGCTGTGTCCCTGAGAGGTCATTCTGTTTCTGTCTTTGCAGCTTAGTGCCAGGGGTTTCATGTCTAGCTAGAGGCTGCAGATGATTGATAGAAAGACATATATACTCCAGAACCTTACCTCTACGTTGTCAAATAGAGTTCCTGAGACCTAGTGCCAGCCTCAAGGAGAGCTGGTAAAGTCTTCCCTTTTGCCAGAGATGGGGGAGGAGAGGAAAGCACTTAGAGATGAAGCATGGCAGGTGCCTGAAGTGCTCCACTTAGAGAGCTGGGAGGATTGTCAGGTGCATCTCACCTGGCCATTTGCTGTCAAGGCCACCGAGCCCTCAAGCCTCCTTTGAGAAGTTCACTGGGTTAACTTTAGGTGCCAGTTTAAAACAATCCCTTATATCTGGGCAGGGATTTATAAGCATGTTCACACACGTGTTTTTCTTCTTACTCTTATAGCAATCTGGTGGGGTAGATGGTATTATCACCTTATTTTACAGGTGAACAAAATGAGGCTCAGAGAGGTTAACATATTTGCTCATAATATCATAACCCTGACCTTTCCTTCCCGAGCCCATGCTCTTTTCAACATTCCGGGGCTGTCTCTTCAGTTCTGCCTGTCCCTCCAACTCCAGAGAGATAGAGACGGGTTGCCGTGATATCCTCCCCTTTATGTGTCCCTTGCTGTCTATAAAGTCTTTATATATGAGGCCATAGCACTGTCGTATAGCTTCAATCTCCCTCTCTCCTGCTCCCAGAGAGAAAAAAGACCTGGAGAATGAGTCCCACTATTGAGCTCTCATGACTGACGCTTGCTGACAGGCATAGTGTGCTGGTTCTAGGGAGTTTATCTTTTGAAAAAGGACTGAGACTTCAGGGAATAAAGATCTACTGGTGGGGATTCAGACACCAAGGTTGGCTGGTGTGGGGAGAGAAAAGTATTTTGAGTCTGAAGATAACTGGAGCTCTCGATTTGCAAATACTATTTAGTTGCTACAGGGACAAAGAGAAGGATGTGAGGTTTTCTTCTGGCATCTGCCTGAAGGGGGCTCAGTCAGATCTGCTGCCTTTCTGGCTGGTGAACAGCAGGAAAGCACATACATTAGCAAAGCCTCCACTGCTTGGACCAGATGGGACCCTCTATTCTGGGTAGAGGACCAACTGCTCCCCGAGAATGTAAGTGGGAAGAGCCCTGGGTTGGGAATAGAGGGCCCTGGCTTCTCATTCCAGGTTTGCCATTAGGTAAAAGCTTTCAGTTTTCAGCTCCCCTTTCCAGTGTGTAAAATGAGGTGAAGCTGTCTGTAACACGAAGTGAACACTAGCATTGAGATAGTATTGTGTACATTTCGTACACAGTATCTTGGCATCTGTTTTAAACTGAGGCTAAGGAAACAGGCCTGCTCAGACAGTTATGTGACTTGCCGAAGGTCTTATAAGCAGTCAGTGGCAGAGCCAGGCCATTTTTGTTAGAAGTCATGCTCCAGGGTGTTTGCATGTCAAGTGGGAATGGTGATGATGATGATGATGATGATGATGACGCCAACCACGATGGCAAGTAATGAGGGCTTATCATAAGCCAGACTCTGTGCAAAGCACTGTTATTTAATCCTCACAACGACTCGACAAGGATGGTGTTATTATACACCACATTTTACAAATGCTAGAAGCTGAAGCTCAGTGTGGGTGAGTGTCTTGCTTAAGGTTACATGCGTAGTAAGTAGCAAAGCTAGTGCTCAAACCTGGAACTTTTGATTCCTGGGGTAATGCTCTTTGATACCTTATTAGTCTGCGTAAAATGCTAGGTGAGAAAATGCTTTGGGAACGTGCAGCACTATCTGCATGCAAACTAGCCCTCACTTCATTTTGTCAGTGCCACTGAGTGAGCCCGGGGGCCTCTCAGGGAACACAGTTGTCTGGGGCCGCAGGCCAGAAGGACGGGGAGGTTGCAGAAATGCCTACAGGAGACCCACTCTCCGCAGCAGGAGACTTGAATACCCTGTTGTATTGTCCGTTGTGCTGTGTGTCTCTAAGGGGCTCAGTGAGCACCTGTGTGGGAGCACCTTTTGTTCCATTTCTTCCTAGTCACCCTGGCTCTGAGCCAAAGCGTGTGTTACCTCCTCAGGCAACTAGGGAGATATGTCCCCTGCTCTGTCTTACTGTGCCCAGGTAGGAGTTGGCCTATTAGCTCTGTCACTTTACCTCTGGAGACTCAAAGGACCAACCTAACACACCAGCTGTTCTAGCATTTTATTTGTATCTCTGCCGGCACACCATAAAGCTCGCGTCTTGCATCTCTTAAATTAAAAGGGATTTTATTGCTGGGCTCATGGTGTCCTGATAGGTACTCAGGCCATCTCTAGTACCAACCCCCATCCCTCAGCAGTATCATTCTCTCTCCATAAAAGTCACAGTTTATGTTCCTCCTCAGAGCTTTCCAGTATAGTGTCTGTTTTGCTATCAGGCTGCAAAGAGATTTCAGGGAAAGAAATCCAGAAATGTCTGTAGAGGCTGTGCCATTGTGCAGTGTGATGCAATGCAATCACACCAGGCAGGAGAGAGATGAGCCAGCTGCAGGACCACTGAAAGACAGTGGTTCCAAGGACAGACCAGTGTGGGATCAATTGGTGACAGTGATGGTCATATCTTTCCAGTCTTTCAACACATCTGTAACTCCTGATGCATCTCAACCCTTCATTTCCTAAATTTCTTCTCCTGGGTTTTTAAGGGCCTCTAGAGAAGATCCCATGGCTTTGCAGATTGGTGCTACCAGGTTCTGAATATCTAAGCTCTGCCAAGCCCGTAATGCTTTCCATTCACTGTACCTCTCTTCTAAATTTTCTGCGTTCACTGCCTTTATCCTGTCCCCCTGTTCTCTGCCTCACAACAGAAAAGCTTGTCTCCAACCTTACAGAGGAAAGAGACTTTGCATATGAATGTTCTCTATTCCATATCAGAGCTTATAAGTATATCCAGCTTCCTTTTACTTTTTGAGGTGTTCTACTCGTAGGACTAATCTCTCTACCTCTATTCCTGATTCTTCACTTCCTACCTCCCCAGAATGTCGTTTCATTTATTTCCCCCCACATGTTCAACCTTCTTAACTCAGTTATCCTTTTCTCAGTCCTTGAAGGTGTGAGTCTCCATCACAAATTAAAACTAGCCCTCCCCCAAGCTACTTCCTCCCCATAGTTAAGTCAACCTTGAAAATTCTCAGAAGCATTGTTTCCAGCTCCAATTCCGTTTGTCACCCATTACAGTTTGGCTTCTGAGTCTATAACTCATTTTACCACATCAGAACATTAAACAGTAGTCAAAATTTTATATATATATGTATATATATAATTTGAGCCAGGCACTGTATTGGGCACTTTAAATAATTGATCCTCACAACAGCACTATGACATAAGTATTATTATAATCTCTGTTTTACAGAGAATGGTCATTTGAGTATTTGAGTGACATAGCCAATGTCTACTGAGTAGTAGAGCTGGAATTTTAACGGAGGTTATCTAACTTTAGAGCCCCTACTCTAACTTAGAGGCTCATCTCATAAGCTTGTTCTACAAAGCCTAGATCCTACAGGTTTTATGGTTTTTGGTGCTGCTACTCAGCTCTGCCATTATAGCATGAAAGCAGCCATAGACAAAACGGTTGAGTGAGCATGACTGTTTCTAATAAAACTATTTAAAGGCACAAAATTTTGAGTTTTCCATAATTTTTACCTGTTATGAAATATTCTTCTTTTGACTTTGTTTTCAGTCACTTTAAGATGTGAAGATCACGTTTAGTTTGCAGGCCAAACAGAAACAGGTCGCGTGACAGATTGAACCCACGGTTATGTTTTTCCACTTCTGCTTTAACCGCTGCATTATTTAGGGCTCCTCAAACTTTCAGATGCAGTGGCTGTGAATGAGTCTTACCACTGTATACATGATGCTACTCTGCCCCCTTTAATATTCTCTCCTCCCATAATTTTGAAGGTATCACTCTCCTGAAGTTTTCCTTCTGTCTTTATGATCACACATTCACTTCTGAAAGCTTAGTTTCTTTCAGTTACCTCTCAAGTGTTGGTATTTTAAGAATCAGTAGTTGACTTGTTTATTCCACTCTGCTGGAGTAATTGATTCTACTTCCATGACTAATAACTGCTGCTTTTAATGTAGTAACTTAGAGTGTGAACTTTGAAGTTTTACTTGCCTAGGATTAAATCTTCTCTCTAAAAGCTACCACCTGTTTGACTTCAGGGAGGTTGCTATGAAGGTTAAATGACCTATTATTTGAAAAACTCTTGGAACCATGCTTTTAATACAGCATACACTTAAAATATTTGCATTATCATCATCATCATCATTATTATGTGACTAGATGGGATATTGACTTTCCAATCTCTATCTCCTGCTCAGATTTCTGTTTTGAGTCCTAGATCCACATACACAACTGCATATTTAACATCTGTGCTTGGATGTTCCACTGGCACCTTGTCCTCAATATGTCCTCAACCCAGTTCATCAAGTGTCTCCCACAGTAGCTTCTCCCTTAACCCTACCTGCTCTTATTCATCATTTTTTAAACTGTTGTTAGCAGGAACTCTCTCTGCTCAGCCAGTTACCTGAGAAAGTTGGGGGTCCAGTTTTATGACAGCAAAAATATTATGAAGTATTTAGTTGTAAAGATGAGATCGTACATTTTAAATCCCCCTCACCTGGGACTTGAAATGAGCTTTGCTGTTGATTTGAAATTTTTTTTCTTTCTTCCCTTTCCTAATCTTCTCCCCTTCACTCCTGTCAGGCTGATTTCCTTTCTCTCTTAAACTTGACGTGCATATGTTAACTCCTTACCTTTGATCACATGATTCCTCTCATCTAAAATGCACCCCCTCATATTTCTCCAAATGTCACCTATCATTCAAGGGCTAAACTATACATGAAACCTCCCTGACTTCTCTAGTTAACAAAATAAGGTACATTTTGTAGCTGAGTGCTCCTGTTTTAAAATTAAATGTCATTATTAAATATTTCATACTTTAACATGTCTTCTGTCACAAGTCTGTAAGTTGTATGTTTTTAAGCAGACTATAAGCATCTTAAATTCACAGAGCATAGAATGTTCTCACAAATTGTCCACAGTGCCTCTCACAGATCTCTTTTTGCTTTCAATCATTCTTTTTCTGGTTTCTCTCCTCCGATAAGTCGGACCAGAGGCTCTACTTTTATCTATTTGCTTTTCTATATTTTCTGACAATTTTCCTTGAAGATTTTAACCTATTTTTTGAGATAAAATACTGGATTGTCAGAAAAATCATGACATTTTTTCTGTTTTTCAAGCAAAAATGCATCATAACTTTTCCGACAACACAGTATTTTATATTTATATCAATGACCTTCCAAATTTTCATCTTGTTTTCTTAACCACTCTCTTGAGCGCCATTCCCACATTTCAAAATTTTTGGTGCAGAATTTCACAAGAATGCTTTGCCTGACTTCCAACTTAATACACTAGAGAAACCTCAACTCATCATCTTCCCATCATTACATTATCTGTCACCTGGATACAGATCACAGTTGTCTTTGACTACCTTTATGTTGCATATACAATATATCTATTTCCTTTGTTGTATCTTTTACCTGCTATCATTTCCAGGTCCACTATTATGGTAACAACAATGATAAAACAGCATAACAGTTAACATGGATTGAATGTTTAGTTTACTCTGGCCAGGTACTGAGCAAGAGCTTTATGCATATTATCCCATTTCATTCTTATAAGATTCCTACGAGGTAGATATTCTTTGTATGTTCTCATCATAGATAAGAACACCACAACTCCAAAGTATAGAGGCACCATCACATTAATGCAGGTTTGGACCCAGATTCCCAAGGTCACCAGAGTGCTACTGATCTCTCATGCCTAGGGTTCTTTAATTCCTTCCTAAATGGTACGCCTGCCATTGCTTACTTCTCCAGCAACCTTTCCTGCATACTATTCAGAAAAATGACCCCCAAACATTACTATCATTATTTAATTTCTCATCTCAAAATCGATTGTTATCTCCTTTGCATCCACTAAACTACATCTAATTATAGCCTGACATAAAATCCTCAAATCTTACCACAACCTAACTTTCCAACTGTATCTCCTGGACATACTTGCATTTATTTCCATAAATAGAGTAAACCATAACTCCTTACTCAACCATACTGTGATTCCACTTACCCTCCCCCTTACTCTACCTAATCCACACTTAGTGAGTAACAAGTGATTGATAGTATGGACTCAGTCACCGCTTAAGGAATTCAGCTATTTAATTGACCATTAACCCTTTCCACTTTCTTTCCATCCTGCCAACCTCCTCATTTTTCTCTTCCTTGGCATAGTTACCCTACAACAAATATGAACATCGTCTCTTCTGCAACAGAAACCTGAGAACAGCAATGTAACAGCATCCTAGAAAAACCTTTACATATGCATTACCACTTCATCAGCTTTTATCTCAGTTTATCCTCATTCTTTCCTATCAATCTTTGATCATTGAGTGCTACTTATCATGAGGATAAAAGTTACTGAGCTAGGACAAGTTTCTGGGAATGACCACATAACCTACAGATGTGAAGATGACAGCATAACCTACAGCATAAAGTTTTCTGGTGACTCTTGATAAGTATCTTATATAAACTGCAGACATTCAAACCATGTTCAGCTCTGACCAGGACCCTTAAGCCATTGTTTTCAATATATGGCAGTGGAAATTGCAACTGGGGAACTCAGTTCCAAACCCAAATATTATATACATATTCAGATGTTCTTATAGCAAAGAGAGGAAGCATTCCCATTTGTATTCAACTTTTTAGTTTTTCTTTGGATCCTTCCTGTTTTTTTGGGAGACTGCCACATATTAGGTACCACAATCCCAAGGGATATCATGGATTCCCTTAAATAGTTCAAGAAGATCAATGTTTTTATGTTTTGGCAGTAACTCATTTATTTATAAAAATTACTTATAATATTTGATTGGTCCCAGTTGTTCAAAAAGTATTTATCAAACTTTTTGACAATAACCCACAGTAAGAAAAACATTTTATATACAATATACACACAAACATGTGCAAGTGAACACACACAGTGTCATATAACTACATTACAGAACATGAAACAGTCTTTACTCTTCCTAAAAGTGATTCTCATTTTTCTTTTATTCTGTTACTTTAAAATATCATGATGAACTACTAAAAGGATTTCATAGTATATTAATGAATCATTGTGCACAGTTTGAAAAACACTGGTTTAAAGGATGGAAACAACCAAAAAAAAAAAAAGAATAAGATGGTGTGTAGTGTTACTAGAAGGCAATGTGTATATTCCATGCTACTGATACACTGGGAAGAAATTCTCAAGTTATAGCTAAAGACCAATATCTACACCAAGGATAACAAAAATAATTAACTCTGGTGTATTGATTTTGTTATAAGCTTTACTCAATCCTTTGTTTAGTTTTATTTTCTATGCTTGTTGTCCTATAACATCTTGCCCAACTATATGGTAGTCTGTTAAAATGTTTACAATTTTGTAAGACTTCTATGTACTTTGCAATACTATATACTGTCTTAGATAGAAAGACAGTCAAGTTTCCAAAGATAATTTATAAAGAAGATATTTGCCTTACTGATGCTAAAATAGAATCTTATACTATATGTAACAATAATTTCATGATTATTTTGTTTTTTCCTCCAGTGTGAACATTTCTATCAATTTCTTCTTCCTTTCCCTCTCTTTTTCATTTTTGTGCTTCTTGAAATTCCATGATTCTGAAAAGTCCAGATAAAATTATTGGGATAACAATATTGAGACATGAGGGTTATATAATGTACAGATCATATAATTATGGTATCATATAAGGGAGTGAAAAGTAACATAAAGCATTGAAAAAGAATCACCAGTTGCTTGAATAACTGATTGGCCCAGGAATCTGTCTCTTAACACAGATGTTAGTTCTTCCTAGGTTGTACTATATGAGTGAAGCAAAAGGACAAAATTAATTTGAACTGTAGCTTGAGAGATTTTGGTATGAGGTAAAGATCTTTTTGCACACTTATTCATAGTTTGTTGAATTTAGGAAGTATTAGAGAGAAAAAATAAAATAGGGAGAGGAATGGTGGCAACCAAACAGATGTAAACAGAGTAGGAGTAAACTTTTTTACTGAATATGCTTTTATATATTTTGATTTTTTGTTCAAAATGAACATAAATTATCCTTTCAAAAATTTAAATGAAACAGAAAACACAAGACAAAATAACAGCAAATAAAAATAAGGAAAACAAAAATAACAACCAAAGGAACGTTCTGACAGTTAGGAAGCAGTGTAGTACAGAGGAGTGTGTAAGATTCAGAGTAAGAGAGACCTCTGTTCCAGTCCTGCCTCCATCATTTATAAGCCATGCAATATCAGGTGTATGAGGTAGATCATGAACTTGTCTGATCCTGTTTCCTTGTCTCTTAAATGGGAAAAAGAATAATGATCATATAGAGACTGTAGTGAAGGTTAAGATAATGCATTTTTAGCACTCAGTGCATATAGGTTGTGGTAGGCAAGAATAAATGATCCTCTAAATATGTCAACATACCCCCCTCGAATCTGTAATGTGATAATGGAGTTAAGGCTATTGAGTAGATGACAAAAGAAGGAGATTATTCTCTGCCTGCACCCCTTTCCTTATTGCAGCACTATTTGCAATAGGTGAGATATGACAGCAACCCAAATGCTCAAAAATAGATAACTGGATCAAGAAGATGTGGTATATCTGCACAATGGAATACTATTCAGCAATGAAAAAGATAAACTGATGCCATTCTCAGCAACATGGATGGAGCTGTAAGGGATTATGTTCAATAAAATAAGTCAGAAGGAAAAAGAAAAATATTGAATGGTTTCATTAATAGGTGGAATATAGGGGAACCAAATAAGGGGTCAGAAAAAATATTATAATAATAAAGAAAGAAAGAAAATTAACAGGCAGAGACATTCTGCAGGTGAGGGGGAGGGAGAGGGATAAAAACAGAGGCGAGAAGAGCACAAAGGACTATGGTGATGGTGCGTAGGTGAATTGATAGTGGGAATTATACAAGGACTACACCTGAGAGGAGAAAGCAAATGTACAAAAATGAACAATATTGTAATATATATATATTTAAAAGATGAAAAAAGAGGGATATTATCCTGATTAACTCCAGTGGACTCAATATGATCACATAGGCCTAAAAGCAGCAGAAGAAATCAGAATAGTTAAATGCAAAGAAGAAGCAGGAGAGGGTATGAGAGGGACTCAGTCTACTCCTTGTTGGCTTTGAAGTGGGAAGAATTGGTTCAGGGATCAAGGAATGTGGATGGTTTCTAGAAGGTAGGAATGGCCTTCAACTGACAGATAACAAAGAAATGGAGACTATACTCCTACAGTCACAAGGATATTATTTATGCCAACAACTTGAATAAGCAAGAAAATGAGTTTTTCCCTAGAGCCCTCAGAAGTGAAGGCAGTCCTGGTGTCAAGTTGATTTTAGTCCACTGATTCCCAAGTCAGACTTCTGATCTATAGTGCTATAATAATAACAAATTTGTATTGTTTTAAATTGCTAAGTTTATGGTTGCTATAGCCCCAAAATGAATTAATTCAAAGATAGTCAAAAATTGATAGCAATTGCTACAATTCGTTGGGGTGATCACAGAAATCTTGGTTTTTAGTGATCTATATTGTCTGTTAGGAGATTACTGATGCCACACTAAGATGATCCTTTTGAAACTCAATGCTGTTTGGCAACCTCAGCTCCAACAGAAGGTAGAGTTCTCAAACATGCCAAAGGACTAGGAAACAGGTAGGGGTGTCTGCCTCTGTGTCTTTGCCCAGATTGCATATACCAATCAATAAGTCTTCAGAGAATCAAGTACTTAGTGAATTTATTGTGACTTATAAAATGTATTGGGCTTTATAGAATTATTGAAATTTATAGGTACCATACCTAGCTTCTTTTACATGTAAGGAGCATTGTGGGCTGAGAGAAGGTAGGAATTGCTCTTTTGTTTCACCTCTAAAATAGTAGAAGCTGTCTGTAGTAGCTGCCTAAATTGCTAAACTATAAAATGAGCAAGTTACTTAATTACACTGAGCTTCAGTTTCATTTGTAAAATAAAGATTATAATGTACCTAATTCATGGGGTTATTGTGAGGGTTAAATGAAATATTTCATGTCAAGCCATTGGCACATAACTAAGCACTCTCTAGGTATTAACTGTTGTTGAGTTTTTTAAAAGATGTGTTGATAAGTATTTGGTACCTATCCCTAAGTCATGACTTTCTGGGGAGGGGGAGAATCACTGTAGCTTATCTGGGAATTTTATATAATATTTTTGTCCCTTTTGTGGGCTCAAATTAAAAAAAAAAATACTTGTTGAATTTCCCTGCTATGCCTTTACCCATGCCATTTCTTTTACACAAATCATCTCACATCCATCCTCTAAGGCAGGGATTACTATTCATCCTTTTTACAGAATCAGTGTTTTTTATTCTGATACCCATTTTATTGTTATCAGGTTAAAAAACAGTGAAACTTAGTCCTTCTCCTAGGATGATATTTTAGACTCCTTTTGTCACAGTTACTTGGTGACAAAGCACCTTGTGCAAGTTAACACAGCTAGTAATTTGTGGGCAAGATCAGGATTTAAACTCAGGCCTGTATGAGTTCTCCATCCCAGGTCATGCTGGCAAACTATCGTAGGGTCTGACTTTCCTGGAATCAACTCTCTTGCCCACACGTAAGGCTTTTGTACTGGATAATGAGAAATGGGAAAATGAGACCTGGCGAAAGTTTATATTTTTATTTTTAAAAATGGTATACTGCATGGATTGTCCCTATGTACCTAGTTGTTATTTCCAAATGACTTTCTAATGGTTTTTATGATAAGGGATAGCCCAAAGCCCCTCAAACTTTAGTACTCAAACAAATCACTGGGTATATTCTTAAAAATCAGATTCTGATTCCGCAAGTCTGAGAAAGGGTCTAACATTCTGCATTTATAATAGTTCCTAGGAGGCGGTGGTGCTTTGGCCTGGGGCCACACTGGGATGAACAAGTCTACTCCCATTCCATCTGAGCCTCTTATTCCTAACCTTGTGATATCCTTATTATAATGTAGAAGTTCTTCATATCTTTCTGTATGCTAATAGACATCTTTGCATTAGCCTATTTTCTCGGATGGGGTTAATGGAAACCAGGCATTGAAGCTGAAGAATGGAGGCAGGAAACTCCACCACCCGCCTGCAAACCTCCCTTCTTTTCATACTCAACTATAAAAAACAGCTGCCTTGTCTTTCCTATTTCTTTTGTTTTAATCTTTTAGGATGTGAATGTGTGTGTGTGAATGCATGCACATTTATGGGTGCCAGTTCTGAGGCTGAGCACACAAAGCCAGAGACAGTCAGTCACCGGATTCAACCAGCTTCCATCCCTCAAAACTAATAGGGAACAGTGGAGATTGGGTTTTCTAAATGCCCTGCTGGTGGTGGTGTGAGTCAACCAGCCAGATGAGTGTGGGCAGCTAAAATCTTTGGCATGACCCTGTCTGAATATACTCGTTGTAGGCATATACCTGTTTTCATAGCTAGAGAGAGAAGTATGTATGTGTGTGTAAATGTGTGTGTTGTGGAGTGCAGTGGAAGAAGGTGGTGGATAAGAAAGCAAGTCACAAAGATATGGTCATGAATGCATCTAGTCATGCGCTGCTCAATGACAAGGATGCATTGTGAGAAATGTGTCAGTAGGTGATTTCGTAGTTGTGTGAACATCATAACATATAATAACATAAACCTAGATGATACAGCCTACTACACACTTTGGCTGTAAGGTATAGCTTATTGGATCCATTGTTCTCCAAAATGTCATTAAACAATGCATGACTATAGACTAAACATGTAAATATAAATATGTAGTGGAAGTAGAAGTTTGTAATCTTAGTAAATTTGGCTTTAGTTTCCTCTCAATTTCTTGGAAAGCTCTCCAGAGAGCTTGAGGAAGTTCAGTACTAGCAAGCAGACTTGGGTTCTGGTTTTGGTTCTGTCAGTAGGTAGTTGTGTTATTTAAGCAGATCATTTCTTCCCTCTGTGCCTCCATTTCTCTGTAGGTGAAATGAGAGGATTAGGCCCTGCCAAGATCCATGCCTGTTTCTCACCATCAATGCCATCGTGGCCTTTACTAAGGCAAAAAGTTGATGCAACTGCATTGGTTACCATCATCTAAATGCCCACACCACAATGGGTGAGGGAGCACCAACCTAAGAAATATGCAAAAGTTCCTTGACCCAGCAAAATGCAATTTTTTGCTTAGCCCCACCAACTCTTATATTTTTTTTTGAAATGATCTTTTTTGCTCAGCTGAGCATGATGTCCATGTTTGTTTATGGACCCGTGGCTAAATCATGTAGAAATCATTTTTTGCTAGTCGGGTAGGTCAACTGATCTCACTGGACAGATCGCTTGAAAGAACCTCAAAGGAAGGAAAGCTAGGTGAGTTTTACAAAGGATGGCATTATGGAAACCTTAAATATTAAGGTCTGGACTCAGTGCACAGCCTCAGGTTAGCCCTGATCTATGGTCGCTTAGCTTCAACTTCTGCCTAGAATGAAGCATCATTTCTATCTGCAGGCCGCAAACTCTGTCATAACCCTCCCTGAAAACCTGGAAAATGACCAGGCCTGATGAGTGTGGTGGCAACCTGGGGCACAAGGTATTTGGAAAGAGAGATCCTGCCTCTCATATTCTCCACCAGCTAACAGGAGAATTCGGAAGAGCTTAGCGTACTCAGCTGAAAACAAGGATTTTTGGCAGAAGTAAAGCAGACAGAAATGTTTTAGTCCCTCTCCACTGATGGAACCATGGCAAAAGACAAATTAGAATATTTGGAAGCAGGCTGGAGGGAAGTAGCATGACACATTAGAAATATCCATTTGATAATTAAGCACCTGAATGAATCGTAGATTAGAATTTAATATTCTAAGGAGTGAAATGAGATGGCAAAAGTGAAAATGTACTCCAGTACTCCCAATTCTCTGGTTCTAAGGAATTCTACCCCTGTTTACAGGGAAAATTGTGGGCAATTTTAGGGTACTTCGCATCTGAATCAATTTCCTGGACTAATTCTAATTCCATCCTCAGCCAAAGTAAAAAGAAAGCAAACACCTGGATGATTTTCTTTCCCTTTGTTGCAGAATATCTTTGGGTTCTCTTCTATCCTGCTTCTCTTCCTCTCCACTGCATCTCTAATTTTGTGTCCTAGCTTTCTCTAAGCACTGTGGTTCTGTGTGTCATTCTTGTTTCAGTTGTTAATTCTGGAAAGGATGGCACCATAGGATTATAGCTCTTTTAGCTGGTAGAGACAGCAGATAGTATCCGGTCCACATCTCTTCATTGGAGCACACATTGAAGCCAGATGTATGTGTGTCAATGAAGCTGGGGATTGTGTTGATTCTGGATCCCTTTACTGCTCACCTCCTGGTCTCCCGAGGAACCAGGGGTCAGGACCCACTGCAGCAGCCAGATCCACCCCCAAGAATGGAGTAAAGACCTACATCCTTCAATTCTTTCTCAAGTATGACTCTGCCAGGTCTTCCCTATCTGATCTCTGTTATTATGGGAAAGAATAATTCTAACCTATTTAACAAAAATGAGTACCTTTTCAGATCCTACTTGAGTAATCCTTGTTCTATTCTGTCTCTCGGCAGCAAGCATTACAACAAATTGCCTGATGCAACATAAATAGTTCCACTTAATGCAGAATCTGTTTCTCTCATTTATGGAATTGAAAGTAGGTAATTCATCATATTCCAGTAGCATAGTAATAAACAGAAAGTTTAACAGAAGAACCTGAGTGCTTGGGAAGCACAAATTCAAATGTTCCCCTCTCTGTTACAGTAGCACAGAGTCCAAATTCTGAGATTGATCTGGGTCCCTGAAAACACACACACACACACAAAATCGCACACACAATGTATGTATATACATAGTAAAACTTCATGAAAGCAATATCTCCTGGGAACCAAGCAGATTTAAAGTGGCATTCAATTTTTCCTTCAGCCTTGCAAGCAGAGTGACAGAGGCTCCTCTTAACCCTGTGGGCTTCCTTTATCCCAGGCTAAACATTTGCTTTGAAACTGACTTGCTACTATGGGAATATATTTCCATGTCTTTTGATTTAGACTAAACAGATTTTCAAGTCTGTGTGAAAAGTACTGTTTGACATCATTTATATCTCAGCTTTTTAATTAAGAGTCTATGGGAAAGGATCGTCTGTAGAACACAATAGACAAGGATCATGTGTAAAACACAATTGAGACCATCAACAGACAACTACGAGTGCTGATATATAAACTGGTGATATTTTCTAAATGCTATGAAGGTAAATATCTGGCAGTAGATAAGTGGGTCTCGTGCCATGTCAATGTAGTAATTACTTCTCATTTGAAATCTAGGGTGACATGCATAATCTTTGAAGGGAGTATTATTGATTAGTCTGTCTTATACTCATATAATAAATTTGGGGAAACTTCAGAGCTTGTGTCTTCTCATCTGGTTCCCTAGCTCCAGGCTTTTCGAGGGAGTGATCACCTTGCTAGCTATTTGGCCACGACCGTGATCTGACTACAGCCAGTGGAGTGCAGGTGAGCAATGGGGAAAAGGCCCTTCTCCAATTTCATTCTTAGAGACCATAGAGGACATCAGGGTCTGTGTATACAGCTCAGTCACCTGTGCGTTTGCGGCTTTGATTATCACTGTCTGTCCAAGTCTCTCTCTCTCTCTCTCTCTCTCTCTCTCTGTGTGTGTGTGTGTGTGTGTGTAAGAAGGGGGTGTCCACTTTGGAGAAAAGATCAGACTGATGTCTCCCAATAGTGTGCCCTGGCTCCTTTAAGGAAGCCAGGCAAATAAATGTGGCCATTTCTTAAGTTTGAAGGATACAAAACAGACAGAAGGTGAATGAAGGCTCTGATCTCTGAGCCCTCAGGAGCCCACCTTTGGGTCTCTGCATCTTAAACTGGCTTTTGCAAATCGCCAGCGTCCTTCTCCCCAGCCCATTGCTCAGGCCTATTTGGAAGAGGCCTGGCAGTGGGTTCCTCTGGAGTTTAATACCTACTCTGGGATAGAGTGGATCACTGTCCAGGTGTGGGGGAAAGCTCTGTTTTAGAACATCAAAAGTGGAAAGGATTTTATTCGTCATTGCCAAGAGCTACTTTGTCTTAACACTCCTAGAGCTTCCCCCACGGTGTCCAAAAACAATCTGTTGCTGGCTTCCTTCTGCTCCCCACCACCCAAAGCCTACATACAGCCAGCCAGCCAGCCAGTGCCTCCCAGCCCTCAGCATGCAGTCACCCTTATTCAACCCGCATCTCCTGTCCCTTGGCAGCGCTCTGGCAGAGGACGCAGGGCTGCCTATCTACTTACCCCGGGCCAAGTGGTTCGTGAGGATCTGCGTCGTCTGGTGTCCGTGAGCCAGGGCTTGTGGTGCGGACAGCCCACAGCCCTACTGGGCTCGTCTTCCACACGGCGGTGCTCAAACAGCAGCTGCCTGGGACAGCCCCTGGCCTGGAGGCTGCCGGCGGGTGGGTGGATGAACACAGGGAAAGGGGCGGGGTGCAATGGGGACGCTAGTGCTGGTTCCTATCTTGGTTTCTCCCTTTGCTCCCCAGTTAGCTCCAAACTTCCTTGTGGCTGGCTGGCCCTGTTCACCTTTCGTCTTCGACAGCCCCCACACCCCGCCCCCCTAAACTCTGCTCTACAGGCCTCTTGTTCTCCTTTGCTTTTCTTGGTTCTCTGACCCAACCTGGGTCCCTTCAAATGCACGCACTCCTTTCAGGCAGCTAGGCTCAAGAGAAGAGCAAGGGAAGAAACTGGCACCGAGAAATTGACAGGGGTAGCAGACACTGGAGTGTGAAGGAGAGACTGTGAAGACAGAGGCAGAGGGGGACAGAGGGAGAAGGGGAGAAGGGGAGAAGGGAGAGGGGGAGAAAGGGAGGGCGGGAGGATGGAGGAAGGAGGGAGGAAGGGAGAGAGAACCGCATTCACACTGTTACATGCACACAAGCTCACTCAAGCTCCAGCTGCTAGGTAGCGGCTGGGGGAAGCCACGGCCACCCTCTAGATCTTCCAAGACTAGAGGTTTCTCTCCCCTTCTGCAAAATGCTATACAGCAAGGGGGAGAGAAAGAAGGGGTGGGGAGGGCAAATCGAGGTAGCGCACCTCTTTTCTCCTCCCCACCCCTAGCTCCAAAAATGTCCAACCCTGAGCTCTTCCTTTTCCCTTCTATTCGCTTCTGGCTCTG
>JAGFMF010011865.1:4782332-4794187 GCA_019455555.1 Galemys pyrenaicus | reverse complement strand
GGGGGCGCGGTTGGCAAAAGCACCTCTCACCTCCCCCAGCCTGAGCCCAAGCCTCACACACGCTCCAGGCTTGGGCAGGCGGGGCGGGGCGGGGGAGGTTGGGAGGGGGGAGGGAAAGAGGGAGGACGGGGCAGACTGCAGGGGCAGCAGCTCCTGCTTTCTCTGCAGCTCGGTGGCCAGGGGTGGAAGGAAGCCGCAGCCGCAATCCCAAGTCAGCCCCTGCTGTCCCGTCCCACCGTCTCATCTCTCCCCCCTCGGTAGGGAATTTTCTGTTTCGTTCCTTTGCTCTCTCTGGGCCTCCAGCTCCCCTGGGTTGTGGCAGAGATGGGGGCTGAGCTCCCAAGCGGAGCGGTAGAGGGGACCGGAGCGCTTCCGGGAGCAGAGATAGTGAAATCTCTTTGCCCTTTGGCCTGAGCTGAGAGTCCCCAGCTTTGGACAGTGACTCCTGCCCACCCCTCTTCAACTGGGCTTTGGGCTGGTGGTGGCAGGGCTGCGCTGTCAGCCACCGGTCATCCAAGGGGAAGGGGAGTTGGAGCCAGTGAGAGCGCGCGTGGGCTGTGGGACTTGGGGACGCAGAGTCTCCAGTGGCTGACTCGGGGTCTTTTGGGGCTGGGCTCCTACAGAGACTAGCGCAGTGTAACCCAGTGCAGGCAGCCAATTCTTGCCTCCCCGCCTGTCTCCCAAGACCCAGCCTAAACTGAAGGGGGTGGGGGTGGGGGGCTGATAGTGGTATCATAGGGTAAGGGACTAAGTTGCTAAGGGACTAAGTCACTATGCCTGCGGTGGCTGGGGTGCGGGTGGGGGAATCCTGTCACCGGACTCTTTGATCTTTGCATCTTCCTGTCATGTGAGACACCTCCTCCCTCCTCCCTTTCACCCTTTACTCTGGCGCCCAGAATGTGGACCCCCGGAACCAACTGGATGGCTCCACACCCTTCACAAACCCCAGAAGTCCACAAGCAGGTGCTTAGGTCCCCCAGCTGCAGCCTCTCTTGGCCTGGCCCTGCAGCCACAAAGTGCAGCTTGATCTTCTCTCTCACTCTCCTGAAAGTGGGGTGCAAGGCTTTGACTTTTTTGACAGTGGGTCAAAACCCTTTTTCCTACGCGTTCTCAGACCAAGCCAGACCTCAGAGAAGGCACTGCAGTACTTTCCCCCC
Organism: Galemys pyrenaicus; assembly: GCA_019455555.1. Taxonomy (NCBI): domain Eukaryota; kingdom Metazoa; phylum Chordata; class Mammalia; order Eulipotyphla; family Talpidae; genus Galemys; species Galemys pyrenaicus. Next base: position 4,793,030 of record JAGFMF010011865.1, on the reverse strand, counting down.
TAGCCTTAACCTCAGGCACACACTTCCAGCCTCAGTCACTCCAGAGTCAGAACCTTGTGCTCATCTAAATGGCCCAGGGCTCCCATTGCCCCCAGGTGAAGCTGGCGCAGTTAGCTTCATTGCGGGGCCCCTAGAAACTGTTCTAGGCTAACCTAGGACAATCCCCGGCACACCAGGCAAGACACAACTCTTGCTTTCATTCCCCCTTGCCCTCAGATGTCTTGTATTCTGGAAGCTATTAAGCTTTTGTATGGGAGCAAGGCACTGAAGAAAGGTGTTGCTTTGGAGGGTAGAGAATCAGTGTTTGTGTATGTGAGAGCGAGGGTTAAGCGTGGAGTTTCCCAGTCCATACTATTTAAACAGTTCAAGAAATGTTTCTAAAGCGGTGGTCAGTGGTGTCGATGAAAAAAAAAAAAAGTCACCTGACTCTGGAACTTCTCTGCCTATTCCCATTCAAAGGCAATTTTACTATGGCCTGTAAACTTGAACATACATACAGCTTCCTAAGCAAAGCAGCCAATGTTGTGGTTCAGTTGGTGCCTCCTTTGGCTTGAAGGGTGCAAATAGGATGTGTGGATTTAGATAAGACATTGGGGCATCTCCATTTTTCTGGTCAGACTAGTCATTTGAGGCTCTACATCAAGCCTAGGATGCAATTGGGTACAGTCCTGAGAGAGTAGCAAAGTCCTTTTATCGTGAGCTCTCTTTTTATTTTTTAAAGATTTTTTATTTACTTATGCATACAAGAACTGGGGTGTAGGCCAGAGGTGTGGGTGTGTGTGAGAGAGGATTCACCAGAGACAGAGCGAGGAGCAGAACAGGCGGACCTACTGAAATACACTGCTGAGGGGAGCAGCGGGCGAGGCAGGAGAGGTCTGCTGCACCATGTGTGTCAGCTCCATCGCCTGGCTTGAACTCATGCTAGAATGACTGCATGATAGCTTGAGAGTGCTGAGACTTTAACCCCTTGCGCCACCAGGGAGGCCCCTGTGAGCTGTCTTTTTAAAAGGCCCTATCTATACACAGTGCAATTGTCTTTAACACATATGTACTCATGGGTGTTCTTGAAGTTTGGTGCTTTCCTAGTAGGTGGTGGATAAGGTCCAAATTTTTCTACTGGCTTCTTCCCTACCCTGCTAACCTCTATGGGAAATCAAGGACATACAAAGGAAAACCCTTTCCAGTATTAAAAGCACCGTTTAGATGTGAGGCATTGCAATACAAACTCCAGAAGAAATATACTGGACAATGAGTGAAAATGACTTGGCAGGCTCAAGTTTGCATAGGCTGCTTTTCAGTCTTGGAGCGGGGTGGTTCACCTACTCTGTGAAAATACAAATATTCAGGTTTCCCCCCTTTGGTGACTGAGCGTGTACATTTGTTCGTGTGAACACTTCCAGAGCAGTTTGCAGTTAGTGGTCACATCTGCAAAGTGGTTCAGCGCCAAAGATGGAAATGATTATGAATAATTTAAGTGCAGATCCCCCCTCATTTCTCAGACAGGTATGGCGATATGGCCTGGTGTATTCAAACACTACCGAGATTTGACTGTCAAATGCAGACTTAAACATTTAGGGACACTCTCTTTCCTCTCCTTACCGCTTTGAGCATAGTGATAAGTGTGACATATACATCAGAGTTTAGTGTAATAATAGACAGAGACTGAGAGGAGGAAAGGCATTTGCTTATCCCCATCAATCAGGGTTTCTCAACCTGGACACTGTTGACATTTCGGGGCAGTTGATTTCTTACTGGACTCGACTAGACTCTGCACTGTAGGCTGCTTAGCAGCACCCCACCCCTGGCTTCTAGCTACTAGATGCCAGTAACACTCCCCCACCCCCTGTGACAGCCAAAAATGTCTCCAGACATTGCCAGATGTCGCCTAGGGGACAAAATCATCACCCTCCCCATTGAGAGCCACTACCATTTAAAGTAGTGTCACATTTTAAAGATCATATTTTCCTCACATGACTTGTTCAGACTTTGCAGTGAACAGAATTCATAAAATGGAATAATTTATGAAGAATCAGCATAAAAAGAAATCCTCACTAATTGACTTAAATTAATTAATTATTTTAATTGCGGTAACATTGGCTTACATTATTGCTGCATTTTGGAAGTATGGATCTGCCATACAACACAGTAATTCCACTCCTAGGCTACTCCCTGAAAAATTCAAAAATACTAATTCCAAAGGAGAAATGCATTCTCGTGGTTATTGCAGCACTGTTTGTTTATAGTAACCAAAGTATGGAAACACCCTGGGTACCCCAAAACAGATGAGTGGCTGAAGAAGATGTGTGATACACACACATACACAATGGAATATTCAGAAATCAAAAAGTTTTTCTCATGTTCTGGAAATTTTATCACTTTATCATGCCATTTGCTGCAACATGGATGGAGCTGGAAGGGATAATGCCCAGTGAAATACATCAGAAGGAGAAAGATAAATATTGGATCATTTCACTTATAAGTGGAATACAAAGATACCAAACTAAGGGTCAAATTAATTAGTTTTGACAAATGGTTGAATTCATTGTTTTAATCACTGCGACCTCCCCATCACTGTCTAATTTGTTTTGAACACTCACTACGAGTAGGGTGTTCTTATAGGAAAGAGCTATAAGGCATAATTCCAGCCTTCAGGATACTGAGAAACTATCAAACTATGTCCTCAGAGGTTACAGATTTTCGTGAATAACCAGTGTCTATCTAGATTGACTCCAACCGGATTTCTCCTTTTCTTACCCATTTGCTACCAGTGACTTATTCTGTAAGATTCTGTCTTAGGAAGGTTTGCTCTTTGTTTTTCTAATTACTGTAGGCTTGCATTGAATATTCTGTGGATTCTCTGTAAATGGCACTTATGCCATAACAGTGAATCTAGTATTGAAATGACCATATCGCAAAGGTTTTAACAAACTGAGCAGTTTGCAAGCAGGTTTTTTTGTTTACAACAGAAAGGGCTTTAATTTACTTTCATGTTACAGAAATACTCAAAAATGTTAAAGGCAAAGGCAATGGAGTAGAATGTAAGAAGAAATGGTGCTTAAAATACTTTGGAGTGTTGAAAAATGTCTTGGTGTGATTGTGGGTTTTAACACTCAGCAGAGTCTCTGCCCCAGGAAGTCAAGCAACACTAATGTGAGTTGTAGGATCCTGATTAGGAATTCTGTGGAGGATAATGCAGGAGGAAATGTGGGATATCTGTTCAAATCAGCTGAATAAGCTCCTGCCTTAGAAAATAAATTTCCAGCAGTGTCACTTATTTTGAATAATCCCTAGTCCAAAACCAGGAGTTATTATAAAGACCCTCATAGAGATAAGCAATAAGTACATTCAAACTTTGAATAACATTCATAAATCATGATTCTCTGGCCAAGGCTTACTATTTATTTGAATAAAAGTTTTACCTATGTTGGGGCCATGAATGACTATAAGTAGTTGGACACATATTTCATTTTATAAAGTATGTTTAAACTCCTTTTTGTTCACTTTTTAAATTTTTTTTCAAATTACATTTATTGATGTAAAGTAGGTTTGCATCTTTGTATCTGATCCTGGGATTATAGGTTCAACCTTTTATAAATGTGTATTTTATATTAAATGTGTATACCCTGCCCACCATCGGTGCCGAACAATCATCCACTATGTTCCACTGAGTCAATTTCCTTTTTCTCTACTGTCACCTCACCACCCACCCCCTCTGGTTGTCTCAGATTTGCAGTCAGATGTCAAGAGTTTATTATTGGTTTGGGTTTGACTGACCGTATGTTATGTTTCTCTATATTCCACATACAAGTGAGACCATCCCGTCTTTGTCTTTCTCCTTCTGACTTATTTGGATCAGTATCCCTGTAATCAATGCACAAGGCCTTGAATTAATTAATGGCTAATCTTAATAAAAAGTATAAATGGATTAGCTGAGCACTTGCTGTGGTTATCATTAATGCAAATACAACTGGATCTGACCCTAGACAAATTTATCAAGTGAAATTACAGAGTATTAGAATACAGCAGGCCAGTGAGAAGGACCTTGCCTGAGGTCCCATACTTGTGACATCAAGTCATGTCGTTCTGTGGCTGATTTACACTGTGGCCGAATGTAGGGCAGGTTTAGGTTTTCTTCTGCCAGACCCCACGTTGTTTATTAAATCTGTCTTCACAAAATCATATGATTCGTTCCAATTAAAATATCACTGTGTTCTCTCTTCTGGAGTCACTCTATCTTCAGACATTCTTCCAGTTGTAAAATTAAAAAAAGATCTATTCAAACTGTAAAACCAATCTTTGAGAACTGACCATAGCTCTGAGGCATCTAAGAGGGGAGCAGGATTGGGAAGGAGGGAAATGAGACAGTACAGAAGAGCATTGTGGAGTGTGGTGGAGGACTGTGGGTTGTTTGGTGGTGGGAGAGCTGCGGTGACCACACTTGAGTGGGGAAAGCCTAGATTGTCAAAATATTCACAAAGATGTAAAACAATGGCACTTCATTAATTAAAAAAAAAAGCTAGTTTCTTAGTAAAGAAAGTTAAAGTATGAGGGCATAGGAATTCCTTTCGGGTAAAGACCTCCTGAGGCCTCCCAAATCACCACACTTATAGGTGATTTTGTTGGGCCTCATTGATATGTGGAGACTGGGAGCAAGACAGGGAAAGCTGGTTTCTCCTGCATTTTCAAGAATGGGTAAATTTTTTCTTTCATTTCATGAGGACTTGATGCAGCAATAAAATCTTAATTTGAGTATTTTTCTCCAGAGGGAGGGTTTCTTGGTGTGAAGCAGTACAGCGAACTGTGCTTTGTTCCTTAAATAACATTATTGAGATAATATATGCATTATAACATAAAAGTTTCACATGTCATCACTGGAAAATCAACATGTGTATATACTCATTAAATTCACCACCAAAAGTCCAGTTCTGTCCTTCACCATATGATTTTTCCCCTTTGTTCCGATTTCCCCACTCCCTTCACTCTTCTAGTAAACATAAATTGGGTTTATAGTCTAAATTTTTTCTTTTATTTAGTGTATCTGTTTGTTTGTATTCTCTATATACCACACATGCGTGAAATCGTGTGGTATTTGTCTTTGTCTGGCATATTTCACTGAGCATAATACCCTCTGGTTTCATCCATGTTATTGCAAATGGCAGGACTTCATTTTCTTTAGAGCTCAATAATATTCTCTTTTGTGTGTGTATATCACATCTTCTTTATCCATTTGTCATTCAATGGACACTTGGGTTGTTTCTAGTCCTTGCTATGTAAATATTGCTGCAATAAGCATGAGGGTGCATAGCTCTCCTCAAATCAGTGTTTTGGTATATTTCAGGTTAATATCCAGAAATGGGATAACTAGTAGGATTTGTATTTTTAAATTTTTGAGGAATCTCCATACTGTTTTCATAATAGCTGCACTCATTTACATTCCCACCAACAGTAAATAGGGTCTCTTCTCTCCACATTCTCTTCAACAGTTATTTCTGACTTTTGTTTTTTTTTAAAGATTTATTTATTTATGCATACAAGCACTGGGGTACAGGCCAGAGGTGTGGGAAGGTGATAGAGTTCACCAGACAGAGCAGGGGGCAGAACAGACAGATGGACTGAAACACACTGCTGAAGGGAGCAGAGGGCGAGGCAGGAGAGGTCTGTTGCGCCATGTGGGTCCCCTCCCCGGCTGGCAGCAGGGATCGAACTCGTGCTGCAGTGGCTGCCATTTGCTTCATAGTGTGTTGCTTAACCCACTGCGCCACCAGAGAGGGCCACCTTTCATTTACTTTTGGCCAAATATTTTGAACTGTACACTGTAGACCGAATGTTTCCATTTCCTTACCTCCCTCTCACTCCTCAACCTAGTGATTCTAAGTAAAATCAAGGAATCGAAGACTACCATATCATTAACCCTAGTGGTCACTTTTTGCCCTTCTTAGCAGCATCAATTAGTTGATTACTGCCTCTTAAAATATTTATCATATGGTTACCATCTCAACTATTGGACTATCGCATTATTCTGGTGTTTCTCCTGTTTCTCTAGTACTCTCAGTCTCCTTTGGTAGCCTTTATTTCACGACCTGATCTATAAATGTTGGAGGGTGCCACAATTCACCCCTCATCCATCTTCTATTTATGCTCTCTCCCCAGATCATATCATGAATCACATGGATTTAAATATCATCTATTTTCTGACAACTTCCGAATCTTATCACCAAGTTTGACCTCCCTTTTGGGCTTCAGATTTATATGATCAACTCTCTCTAACATCTCCCCTTCGATGTCTCATAGCCATCTTAAACTCTTTGTATCCTGCCTAAACTCACATTTTGCCCCTCAGATATGCACGTCTTTCCATTTCTCCATTTAAGTAATATGACATCATTATTAGTCTTCTTGTTCAAGCCAGAAACTTAGATGTTAACTTTGACATGTTCCTCTTCTTCACCCAACAGTTAATCCATCACTAAATCTTGTTCATTGTATTTCTTAACTCTTTCAGCATTCTGTCCTCTTCTCTACATCCTGTGACTGCCTTATTATAGGTCACCATTAATTTTCCCTTGATTTCAACACCATAACACTGATCAGCAAAATGAATGCAGAGATGGGGAAGGGAGATGGTTAACTTACCTAGGGCATTGTCCAATGGGTGTGGTAAAAGTTCAGTGAATTCAGAGAGCTTGCATGAGCCGATCATTGAATATGAGCTTGATAGAAAGGTGGATGCAGACAGAGACTTTGGATAGCATGAAAGTAAAGGAATTTTTCAGGTGGTTCTAATGAGAACCTCAGTGTCTTGAGACTGAGAGTGCTTTTACAGGAAAGATAGGAACTTACAGTCAAAAAGTAGGATCATAAATTGTAATTTTTAGAGAAATAGTTTCTGGCACTGACAGTCAATGGTATGGATGTGAGAGGAATTGGATGAAGTATAGGGAGAAAGAGAAGATAATTGGAAATAGGACTAAAGGGTCAGGTTGTTGGTTGAATCATTCATATAGCATGTATGTCATCCAAGGTAATAGCCGAATTTTCATGTAGAGGAAGTTTAAGACCTAATGTTTTCAGTGAATGGCAGAGATGGAGATGGTGGTGAAAAAGTGAATGGGAAGTTGGTATATGATAACATGAATGGTTAGAGGGCTATTTAAATGGAATGCACCTCAGAGTAGCAGGAGTTATATAGAATCTAGATAGGAATTACTTAAGCTGGAATTTTGACTCCACCACCAAGTAGTGATTGTCAAGTTACTTAACCTCTTTGCTTCAGTTTTTCTTTTTCCTGTAAAGTGGGTATGGTACCGCATAGGCTTATTAAGAACAGATAAATTAATAGTTGAGGAGTATTTAGAAAAGTACCTGAACGTAGTAAATCACCATATACATACTAAATTTTCTCTGACTGTATTCAGGTAAGAAATCCCAAACCACAATAGACATCCCATTTGTCAGCTTGAGGTGTTTTATTCCTGTCATCTGTGACCTATTCTTATCAAGACTATGACCTCAGCAGCGAAGTCCTCAGACACATCCAGGTCAATAGTAGAGAAGTTAACCACATTGCTGAGCAAAAGGCTGATGGGAAATATATCAGCTGTATCATCAGAGGCCATATGGTTAATGAGTAGCATTAGCTTAAAGGCAGAGTGACCTCAGAGAAACCACATTAAACAATGTGGTATAACTATTCCTAACAGCCATTTTCTTATTTAGAAACCATATATGACACAGCCAACCCTACAGTAAGAAAGCTCTGCAGTGCATGAAAAAGCAAGGATATTGAGTGGGGAGGTTAGAGTGTAAAGTCACGCTCAGGAAGATGCTCTGTGAGACCCAATTACACATCCCTGAAATTCAGTAATAGTCTTGGAGGATTCACTTGTAGGTTGCCATTTCATTTGACATTTTAGGGCACGTCCATAGTAAGCACTTGGTCTCTTACTGTACTGCCCCTGCCCCCACCTCAGAGATGCCAAATTCAGGTAGTTCTAATAGAATCACAAACTGATGGTGGTGGGTACTCCCTGGGGAATACAAATGATGTCAAATATAATTAATTAAATTTAAAAAATGTACATGGAAAAAAATAAAAGAAATTAGATAAAAGAAAAAAAAAGAGATCAAGGTATGTTTTTGTGGCAAATGTTATAAATCAGGCTCTGTGATTTAAAGTGTCCTTACATGTTGAGGGAAGGTAGGAACCCTGAAACCAAATAATAACCTATCTTAACCGCACTCTTACATGCACTCATCCACTTATTTAACAGATAATTATTGTTTTTAAAATTTTCTTACACTTTTGTTCATTTTATTGCAGTTTTTTATTTCTCCTCTGAGGTGTAGTTCCTGTCGATCTACAACTATCATAGCACCTGTGAACTGTCAATATAGTCCCTTGTGCTTTTCCCTCCCCTTTAACAGATAATAATTGATTGGGATATTTAATTGGAAAAGAAGACAGAGGTCCCTACCTCTGTGAAATCTACAGTCTAGTTAATACAAGAAAAGGAGGAAGGACTATATAGCAGTGTTTTCAAGCAAACTTTTACTTAAAAAGTAATGAGTCACTTCATATATATATATATATATAATTTGTGACAAAGGACTACATTAAAAAAGAAACAGAGTTTCTGCAAAGAAACTGTGGTATAGGTTTCCCCCCATTTCCCTAATAAGTATCTAGTGCTGAAAAAGTATTTTTATATCCCTTTATCAAAAGGTGTTTTTTTTAATTGTCTGGTAAAATGACTATGAGCACTTCTGTCCCACCCCATTGATAAATACATGTTCATAAGGGTGAGTGCCTTAATGCAAAGGTGAAAACAGAATTTTGGATTTTAGCATGCTAAAGCAACAGGGTAGGTGTCTTGAGAATCAGGTGTCTTTTCTTTAATCTTGCTCTGGATGTTGGTACTTCTCTCTTTTTTTTTTTTTGAGCCAGACACTGTGCTAGGTCCTAGATTTGAATAAGCTCTTGCTTTCAAGAATCTCATGATGTATTGAAGGGAAAATTACACTGCAAAGGATAATCACAATATTGGTAGTGCTATATCAGTGATGAGGGCAAAGTAGTGGAAACCTGGAGGAGAAAGAGTGACTTGATCTATGGCAGTCAGGGAAGATTTCCTGGAAGAGGTGACGCTTAAACTGGGACTTGAAGAATTGAGTTTACTCAAAACAGATATTCTAGCAGAGAGAATAATGTGCAAGATTCTGGAACTGTGGGAGAATTTACTAAAAGCACATCTTTTAGTGGTGTGGGAACTCTGCCATAGCTGGAGTAAAGGACGTTTGTGGAGGGTGTGGTAGGAGATGAAGTGGGAGAGGGAGTGTGTCAGATTGCCAAGGACTTTGTCCACCATATTAAGGAGTTTGATAGTGGAGAATCAACAGATTTTTTAAAAAAAGCAAAGAGAATATGTGATCAAATATGTTTGGTTTTATTTTTTAGGGAATGAGGTTGGCAGTTTTTTGGAGGGTGATGGAGAGATTAGAAGGGCATGGATCTAGGAAGATGTTGGAATAGTCAACCAGAGACAATGAGTGTGTGAACTAAGGAAGTGTCAGATAGAGAAGATTGAAGAGACATTTTTGAAGTAGGATTGATAGGATTGGGTAGCAAGCTAGAAATACAGAATGAGGTAGAAAGAAGAGTGAAGGGTTGTATTAAGGTTGGCTATGTAGATACTAGCCAAAATGAGGTATACTGAAGAAAGCAGGCCTAAAGGGGAAAAAGATGAGTCCAGTTTTGAGATGGTTGTGGGATTTCAGCTAGGTAGTCAGAAATATGACTCTGGGTTTTAGGAAGAAAACGAAGTCTTGAGAAACTATAGTGAAAGTTCAGAAAGACATAGTGAAGATTGAAAGCAGACCATGGGAATTTAACAGTAAAGAGACTACAACTAGGAAGATTGGGATCAGAATAAGATTGCATTGGTATTTAGATGGGTTCCAGGATTTGGCTATTGGAATGTAGATATGATAGATGGAGTTCAAGTAGCTATTTTGGACTCTAAGGCAGTATACACTAAAAACAGTAAGACATGAAACCCTAGAATATCTACATTTTGACTTGTTTTTCACAAGGGAGAAATTAGTCTCTATCTAGTTTAAGACCCTGCTATCATATTTACATTCCATATAGGAGGAAAGAAGAGGAGTGTCCCGCCATAAGCACTGATATTACAAATCACAGTAGCCAGAACTTAATCAGATGGGAGCTGAAAAGGAGTCCAGAAAATTTATTTTATTTCAGGTGGCAATAAACCCTGATAAAATAAACCCAGGACTCTGTTTACCAAGAAGAAAGGGAAGAATAGATGTTGGGTTGGCAGGTAGTAGCCTCTGTAACTTAGTCTGGGAAGGTCAAGTAGAGAAAAAGAAAGAAAAAAATAATAAAATTGTCTCTATATGTATATATTTATCTACAACATTGTACTCTATAAGAATGTACCTTTTTACTAATTACTCATGAAACATTAATTTTATGACCATTTTGGAAACTTTTATATATTACAAAAAGCAGAAGTGAATAAGGACAAAAACTCATAGTCTCTGCTCGCAACTGAAGGTGCATCTGTATTAAAAACCAAAAGTAGAGTACCTGTACCCCCATGTTTATTGCAGCACTATTTACAATTGGTAAGACCTGGAAACAGCCCAAATGCCCAAAAGTAGAGGACTGGATCAAGAAGA
>JAGFMF010011865.1:4760402-4781574 GCA_019455555.1 Galemys pyrenaicus | reverse complement strand
ATATTTTTCTCTTGCCTTCTGACTTGTTTCACTGAGTATAATTCCTTCTAGTTCCATCCATGTTTCTATAAATGCCCCTAGTTTCTCATTTCTGATTACAGCCAACATTTTATTCAAAGGAAAAGCCACGTAATTTTTGTTAAACAAGAAACAGAAAAATAAATCATGAAACCAGAAAACAAATCAAGAAAAACTGATCAGTAAATCTAAAACCCATATTTTGAAATGACATAGTCCAGCCAAAGAGTAATCAAGAAAGTAGGGTGGGGGGAGGAAATACAGCATTAGAAATGTTACCTAGTGGGTTGAATGGTGGAATGTCAAAACGTTACCTTATTTAAAAGAGGGTCTTTGTAGATGTAATTAAGGTGAAGTCATACTGGATTAGCATGAATGCCTGATCTGGTGACAGGGAGCACATAGAGATGGAGACATACAGAATGGCACACAATATACAGTGGACACACAGGGAAACAGAGGCAAGAGAAGGCCGTGTGAAAATGGAGGCAGAGTAGAGGTTTGTTGACACAAGTCAAGGAATATGAGGAGTCTGAAGAAGGTAGAGGAGGCAAGGAAGGATTCTCCCCGGAGAAACTTTGAAGGAAACAGGGCTCTATAGATACCTTAATTTTAAAGTCTAGCTTCTAAAAGTGTGAGATCATAATTTTTAGTTGTTTTAGGCCACCCAATTTGTGGTTCTTTGTTATGGAAGTCCTAGGAAACTGATATATGAGAAAACTTAGACATTGAGGACTAAATATATTAGGATTAAAATATATGAGGACTGTTCCAGGTGCTTTATACTTTTACATACATTAACTAATTTTATCCTTACAACACCTCATGAAGTAGGTGCTATTTTGCAGATGAAAATACTGAGAGTTTAAGTAATTTGTAGAAGCAAAAGATTCAAGCCTAGATAGACTGATTTCAAAGCCTGTGGTGCAACCACTGCAATTAGTTCCTCTGAGACATAGTACAGATGTGGGTGGGTGTGTGGGAGGGGAAGATGGGCATGGAAAGAGAAGGGAGGGGAGGTGGTGGAGGGGAGGGAAGAGACTAGAAGAAGGGAGAGGAGAGGAAGTTATACATTTAAATTCCTGGAGAAATTACAAAATTTACCAAACAAAAGGAGAAAATTAATACTCATAGAAAACATTATCAAATAACAATCAGCTTTCCATCACAGACCAAAACAAAAAAGACAAAAAGAAATAATACCACGTAGATTTCCACAGTTGAGTTCTTTCAAATATTTGTGGAAGACAATTTGACTATGTGTTTAAGAATATTTACAGTCCATAAATGAGCAATGTATTATTTATCATCTAACTTATTATCTAGTAATTTATTTGAAGGAAATAATGCTATAAATCTACAATGTTAAAGGTACGGGTATACCAATTATAATCATAATATTGCTTGTAATTTGGAAACATCCTAAGTGTGTCATAATGGAATTAGGCAAATTATGTTTTATATTTAAAATAAATATGGCATTAAAAATAATAATGTAGGGCTTATCATTATGAACATAGAAATATGTTCTTTCAAAAGATTTTCTCCAGATTTATTGAGATATTATTCATAAATAAAAATTGTGTTTAGGTTGTAAGGCATTTTTTAAGGTAATGATTTAATATACATATAGATTGTGAAATGACTACCACATCAAATTAATTAGTGCATCTGTCACATCATACTGTTACCATTTGTGCATGTGTCGCCTGTGGGGTAGGGTTGGGGGGGAGGAGAACACTTAAAAATCTATTCTCTTAGAAAATTTCAAGTATACGACACCATATTATCAATCATAATCTCCATAATGTACATTAGATACTCAGTTATTAACTAAATGTTTGTACGTTTGTACCCTTGGCCAACATCTACCTACCCACACCCTCACAGCTACTGACACCCTCTATTCTACTCTCTGGTTCTGAGTTTGACTTTTTAAATTCCGCATATAAATAATAGCATGCAGTATTTGTCTTTCTGGCTTTGTTTTACTTAGCATAAAGTCCTCCAAATTCAAGATTTGTGCATGTTTTTGCAAGTGTCTGGGAGTGCTTACCTGGGTGTTTCTAGATGAGGGCTCCTCACACATTTGTTGATGAGATTTCAGTCAGTGATGTGGTCATATTAAAGCTTAACTGGGATTTGAGAATCTACTTCCAAATCCACTCACTTGAGTGTTGGCATGCCTCAGTTTCTCCATGGATATTGACCAGAGACCTCTTTTTCTTATTTTGTGGGCATACCAATAAGCTGCCTGAGTGTCCTCATGACCTGACAGTCTTCCTTTAGATTGTATGATCCAAATAAAAGTAGAGACAGAAAGAAAGAAGGAAGCTATTGTCTTCTATAACCTACTCTTGGAAATGTCATACCATCACTTCTGACTTCTGATATTTGCCACACATTCCAAACTTATAATATGGAAGGAAGCACACAAGTGTATGAATATCAGGATATGGGATTATTTGGGGCCATCTTGGAGGCTGACGGGAACAAATGTGCATAATAAGTATGTACATATATATGTGCATGGAGATACAGTGGAAAAAGCCATCACAAGAATGTTTCTATCTGGGTGGGTGGTGAGATTATGTATAGATTAAATTTTTTTCTTTTTATTGATTTTGAAATTTTTATTATGAATATAGTTAGTGATGTTAAAATCAGCAACAACCAATAGTTATTGTTAAAAGAATAAATAGGAGTTGAGGAAATAAAAACTACTCTTTCAACAAATTTGTTTGTCAAAGTAAGGTAAAATAATTAGTTGTATGACTAGACATAGTTAAGGAAATGGGGCTCTTCAATGAGAAAAATGTTAGTTAACTGAGCAAAAGAATCTGGAGGAGAAGTCAAAGTTAGAGGCTCAGGAAACTGAAGAGACCATTTTGGAGCTTTGGTAGATATGGGGGTTGTTAGTGTGGAGAAGGAGATCATTGTCATAGCCACAGTTAATGATAATTAAAGCATATGTATGTGAATGACTTGCTTTCAATAAAGAATGTGTCAGCCTTGGATAGAACATATTAACTCTGGCCAAGAACAGTTAATCTTGAATTGAAGTGGGGAAACACTGACCTCTGAAATATGAGAGCAGAAATAGATTGGTGCCATTATTAAAATTATAAGAGTTTAAAGGCAGGAATTTTGATGATATACTTAACAATACCTTTTATTTTCCTCTGACAAAGACAGTAAAACATTCTGCTGAGTCTGACTATTATAGTGTAAAGAACCTTTGTACAAGATTAAAACATTTGTTGTTTGGAAGTTGTAGGGTTAGGGTTAGGGTTAGAAGGCAAAAGAAAAATACCAGATGGTTCCTCCCCTAGGAGGAATATAAGGGAACCAAATAAGGATCAAGGAAAGGAATAATAATGATAATAATAATAACAATAACAATAAAGACACAAAAACCAAAACTGAAAAGACAAGGATAAATTGGGGACACTTGGTGGGGAGGGGGGAGGGGGAGGGCTGAGAGAAGATGGGAGCATGGGGAACTGAGGTGATGGTGCACTGGTGATATGATGATGGGGAATACATGGGAATTACAATTTATGCCAAATATATATAAATTAAAGGAAAAAAATTTTAAAAATTAAAAAAACATAAAAATAACAATGTGATCTTTGGCATAAAAAAAAAGAGCACCAATCAGGGAAAAGAATGTGGAGATATCTTAAGAACCCAGACAATAATATCTGTGATCTCTCATCATCTTTAAACTCAAAGAAACTCATTACCAGTTCTACTATATAGTAATGGTCATCTGTTGGTCATTAAAATTCTTTCTTTTATTTTAAAGGAAAACTTTATCTATATATAATGCTTCTGATACCAACTATGTTTTCTCCCACACTAATCAATTTTCAAATTCTCTGGATACTAACTGGATATCTGCTAATTTAGATAAAATTGGCACTAGTTACACAGAGTTAGTATCATTCTTTACATTTTAAGGACTCAATTGTACATGTCTTCCCTCACTTAAGATCCCATTGACAAATAATGGGTACCCAGGGTGCACACATTCTGTTTGTCTTGGCTATACTGTTAGGGGTTCCTACATAACCCTTTAAGTTTAATAATATGCTGGAATACCTTTCAAAACTCAGGGAATACCTTGAACAGTTATATAGAAACAAATCAGATAACCTAGGTGAAATGGACAAATTTCTAGCACACAATTTACCAGTTCAAATTCAAGAAGAAATAGAAATTCTGAGCAGACCTATAAAAAAAGTAAAGAGACTAAAGCAGTAATTAAAAATATTCCCAAAGAAAAGTCCAGAAACAGTTGGCTTCACTGGTGAATTTAAAGAAGAATTAGCATCAATACTTGTCAAGATGTTCTGAAAAATATGAGAGGAGAACACTTTTATTCACTATGTAATACAAACATTACCCTGAAATGAAAGCTAAAGAGATCATACAGTAGATCAATATACCTTATAAAGAGAGATGCAAAATTCCTCAACAAAGTATCAAACCCAATAGTATATGATTTATACACCATGACTAAGTAGAATATCAACCAGGAATTCAAGGATAGTTCAGTCTAAAAAAATCGATGTAATATATCACATTAATAAAATAAAAAGAAATAAAAATATGATAATTTCAATGATACAAGAAACACATTTGTCAAAATCTAATATCCTTTGAACATAAACACTCAACAAAAACTCAAATACAATTTCCTTAAAATGGTAAAGAATCCTTACGAAACCCTACAAACTGACATCATGCTTCATGGTGAACTGACTGCAAGCTTTTATTAAAATGATGATCAGGAAAAAGACAAGGATGCCTGCTTATATTGCTGCTATTTAACATTGTACTGGAAGTTCTAAACAGAGCAATTAGACAAGAAAAATAAAAAGCATTCAAAGTGTAAAGGAAGAAATAAAACCATTGGTATTTGCAGATGGCATGATTTTATGTTTAGAAAATCATAAAGAAGAGAAAACCTACTGGAGCAAATAAAAAATTCAACAAATTGTAGCATACACACAAACAAGTGCTGAAATTTTTGGTATGTTTCTGTATACCAGCAATGAACAATATGAAAGTAATTTAAGAAAACAATTTTTTTCAAGTAGCTCCACATATTTTTTATTTATATGTATTTGACATCAATTGTGGTCCCCATGGATTTCCCACCACCATTTCACCAGTGCACCATCATCCCAGTCCCTTGTGCTCTTTCTGCCCTCAACCCATTTCTTCCCCACTCCCCACAAAGTATCCACAATATATTCTTATCTTTTTGTTTTTGTTGTGTTTTAAGAAAACAATTTACTTTATAAAAGTATCCAAAAGAATTCGATGGTTTAGGTGGTAGGTGTGGTATGGTAACATACACCTGAAGAGGTATGAACCTGTTTCCCTAAATCATATACAGTGTTGTAAAACTGTATTACCTCAATAAAAATAAATTTAAAAAAGAATAAAATATATATGGGAATACATTTTTAAGCAAGGACGTGAAAGACATATACTGAAAATTATAAAACTTTGCTTAGGAAATTAAAGACCTAAGTAAACAGAAAGATCCCATATTCTTATATTGGAAGATTTAATACTGTGAAAATGCCAGTAGAAATTCAGAAAGTCTAGAGATTCAGTGCAGTACATATCAAAAATTCCCATTGACCTTTTTTTTTTTTGGTGGTGGGGGGAATAGAAAATCCATTCACTAAGTCCTTAAGGGCTTGCAAGAGGTATTAAATATCCTAGTCATTTTAAGAAGAGTCAGAGGAATAATATTCTCATTATCAAATCTTAATACAAATTTATAGTGATGAAAACATGGTGGTGCTGTCATTAGGACAAATATAATGACTAGTGTAATAGAATTAACAGTCCATAAATAACACCGTATATCTACGGAGATTTTTTTTTACAAGAATGCCAAAGCCATTCAATGGGAAAGAATGCTCTCTTCATTGAATATTCTTGGAACATCTGAATAGGCACAAGCAAAAGAATAAAGTTAGACTTCTACCTCATCCAAAAGTTAATAGAAAAATTAAATCAGAATGAATCAATGACCTAGATATATATAAGGATGAAATCTATAAACCTTTTAGAAAATAACATAAGGGTAATTCTTCATGACTTTGGATTTGCAATGATGTCTTAGATATGACATCAAATACTTGGACAATAAAAATAGATAATGGACTTCATCAAAATTAAACACTTTTGTGCATGAAAGTGAATTATCAAGAAAAGGACAATCCACACAATGGGAGAAAATATCTATAAATGATATGTCTGATAAAGTTCTAACATGAAGAATGCATAAAGAACTCTTACAACCTAACAATCAAATGACCAGTAATCCATTTAAAAAAGACAAATAAATTAAACATTTATTCAAAGAAGACATATAAAAATGCAAGAAGCATATGAAAAGATGCTCAACATTACTTGTCATTATAGCAATATATATAAAAATAACTAGGTAACATTTAACAGTCATTAAGACTAGTTAAAAAACAAAAGTGATATATAAATCATGTATCTTATTGCATTGGTAACAGGGCTTGTGCCATATTTCAATTAATTAGAAATCAAGCAAGTCCTTGGGTAAATATTGTTGGATATTTGGTTATTCGTTTAAGAAAAATCTCAAGAGCTTGGAGAAAGCTTCAAATCTCCATGGCACCCAGGGACTTATTTTCAGCTGAGTACAACAGGAAACCTGAAATTGGTTTTGGCTGAGATTGAGCCATTCAAAGGGACAGGGTAAGTTTAGATGTAATTGCATATTTATATATGATATTTTAGGTGAAGATGCAGAACCTCGATAATGAGACCTAGTATTTCCTAAAATTGGTTTACCAAATGCCATTTATTTTCCTTTCACTATTCATGCCTTACAATCTCTTAAGTTGCTTCATATTTTCCTCTTTCCTGACAGGTGGATAGGAGGAAATTTGTGAGAGGAAGAGAGAGATTAAAGGAAGGAAAATAGAAATAAATTGGAAAAGAAAGAAGAGGAAGTAAGGGAGAGAGAAGGAAGGAACCAACCAGGGAAATAGATAAATCATGACAGAAATAAATAGAGGGTATAAAAAACAGGAGTAGGAAGACTTTGTCTATGGTGATAGCAGTGAATTCAATAGGAATTTCCACTATATGCCCTTTGTATTTACCAAGCACTTTGCGTGTATGAGTTAATCTGTACGAAAGTGTTCTAAAAAAGCTCCTATTATCCCCATTTTTCAAGTGAGGAAACAGAGGCCCAAGGAAATTAACTAACTTTCCTCAGCATCATAGAAGGTCTGTTTGTCCCTAGAACCAATACTTTTTCTACCTTGCCAAGCTACCTCTATGTAATATTGAAATAAAAGGCTAAAGGCAAAAACTTACACTAAAAAGGTTATTTGGCATCTTATAAACAAAACACACAACACAAATAACCTGACTTTTGTTTCTCTTTGTTACCAATCCTCATGTTTCCCTCAAGGGACATAAACAGTCAGGCAGGTAGAGAAATACAGCTCTAGTCTCGATTTCACTTTTACTGTGCTTTCAGCTCCCTCTGATCTCAAGAAAAGGGTTAATGTCCACTTCACTCATTGAAACGCATTGCAAATCAGTGTTTTCCAACCTTTTGGGGTTTATGAAGCCTTTTGAAATTCTGAAGATTCTCATGACTGCAGAAATACACATACACAAGCAAAATTTTGCATAAAAACCCAGGAGTTTCACAGGTCCCCTCAAAGTTCTGAGGTTCACAGCTGAGACGAACACTTTAAGTTCTGGATCTGCAAAAAAAAAAAAAAAAAAAAAAGTAACAGTGATATCTGAAATCTGAGACAATTTGAGCCAAAAGACTTAGCACACTGGCTCTGGTCAGAACTTTATTGAGTCCTCTTCAAATGCAAGATTGGATATGACTGTCTTCTCTTCCATTTTAAGTCCTATTGCTATGAAAATTTTGTTGCAAGATGTTCAAGCTTAAATTCCCATGTAGACTCAAATTCAGTGACTGGTTTGCACTTAGAAATATAAGTCCATTAAATTTTCGGTACACACCAATGCCCACTGTTGCTCAAGAAAAATATTTGTCTTGGGTATTCAGAAATTAAGATGGCTGTTACTTCCATGGCTAATACTTCATGCGTTCCATGAACATATTGGTGCTTGCTGGGATTCATGGTGAAACAGTGCCCTGTAGGGGAAGAATGCTGGATAAGGAGTCAGGACCTGCCACTAAACCGCTATGTTATTGTTATAGGCCAAGCGTATACCCTCCTTGTCCTCAGTATTTTCATCTGGAACACAAGGGGATTGCATTATCAGCGCCTTTGGAACATCTTTACAGCATTTGTTTAGTAGTGAAAAAAAAAATTTCCTCAATGAAAATCTTGTGCAGAATGTGAATATCTGAACTGATAAAAGAGCTGCTTCAATTAAAAGAAATGATAATGGCAATGGTGAGGGATTAGACTACTCCCCTTCCATCCTTCCTACATGCCAGCCACACAGCTATGAAGCACGTCCATGGAGTACGGTTTGAAAACAGGTCATCCAGCGAGCAACAGAATGTAATGTAGTGTTAAAGAACATGTGCTTTGTATTCCAACTTATGGATTCTAGACCTGATTTCACCACTTAATAACTCTGTGTCCTTAGGCAAATGATTTAATCCCTCTATGCCTCAGTTTCCATGTCTGACAAGTGGGGATGATAAATAGCTCTTTTTCCATAAGGTGGTTGTGAAGATTTAACAAATTTGTACATGTAAAGTTATTAATTCAGTGTCTGGCACATGGTAAGTACTCCATATTTGCAATTGTTATTATATAACATACATTATTATAATTTTATTTTTATAAAGATTTTTAAAATTATGCATGTAAAAACTGCAGTGTAGGCTGGAGGCTCAGTGGATGAAAGGATCAACAGGGACAGAGTGGGGAGCAGAACAGGTGGATCTACTGAAATACACTGCTGAGGGGGAGCGAGACAAGAGAGGTCTGCTGGACCATGTGGGTCACCTCCCATGAGTCACCTCCCTGGCCAGTGATCCAACTTGTGCCTCAGTGGCTGGTGATAATTTGATAATGCTGAGACTTTAACCCCTGTGCCATCTGGGAGGCCCTATTGTTATTCTTGTTATAATTTCAAATAAAGACTTGGTTCATGAAAAATTAGGTCATCCAGCTTTCTCATTCTACTCTCTTGTTCAATAACTTCTTCCATCCTATTCCATGTTAGATCTGATGTAACTAGAATACTAAGCAGGACCTCCCAATCTGTGTAACATTTTAGCTACACTACAATAACTTTAATAAATGGATGTAGTAAAAAAATAGTTACTTAGCAGACTCTCAGTTATACCTGTGATTTCCAATTTCTTCTTTTTAGTTTTAGAGTGCTTTTATGTTTTTAAATAAAATATTACTATGAAATTCAGTATATAAAACAAAGAGTTGAGCTACTCTGAATTAGGATGGAAGAGGAGCATTACCTCCTCCTATGTCTTCTCATCTCCCTATAACACCCTCCCTGCCCCCCTCCCATGCACACTCTGAAGAACTCCAAGGAACTCCAGTGATCCATGGAGCATTGTCTGAAAAGGGCTGAACCACTAAAACCTTAACAAATCTTACGTTCTTTGGAAATAGTTTATTTCAGACTTGTGCATACAATTTGACATTTTCCATACTACCATCATTTCAAGAAAGAAAAAAATAGACATACTAGAAAAGGATATTTCTCCCCTCTAGGTAATTCCCCCCTACAGATATTTCCACCCTACAGATCATTCTTACATCCGTTGAATGGAGAGTTACATCTTCAGTCCTGCTGCTGTGATCGTCTTGAGTCTATGTACTCTGACTCCCGTAGCACTTCAAAAAAATTTATGAAGTGTAATTGGCATACTATAAACTTTACATATTAAAGTTGTACAATTGAATGTGTTTTGACATCTGTCTACACCTGTGAAACTGTTGCTACTCTAAAGATAGTAAACATATCCATCATTCTCCCAAAGTTTCAACAAGTCCCTTTCTAATTTCCTCCAGGCTTCAGGAAACCGATTTTGGTCATTGTACTTTAGTGTACATTTCCTGGATTTTTATGAATGAAATGATACAGCATTGACTTTTTTTGTCTGACTTTTATAACTCAGTACATTATTTTGCAATACATCTAAATGTTGTAATGTGTAGAATTAATTCCTTTTTATTTATGGGCAATAGTCTATTGTACGAACCACTACAGTTCGTTTATCTGTTCACATATGAATGGACAATTGAGTCATTTTTAGTGTTTAACTATTTCAAATGAAATATCTATGGGGGTTCATATGCAAATTTGTAATGGACACATGCTCTCATTTCTCTTGGAGAAATACGTGGGTGTACAATGGCTGAATCACATCATAGTTGTATATTTAACTTTTTAACATTTTAAGAAATTGCCAAAGGATTTTCAAAAGTGACTATCACTTTAAATTTCCAGCAACGTTGTATGAGAGTGTCAATTGATTTATATCCTCGCCAACCGTTAGTAAGGTTCAATTTTAAATTTGGGTGTTCTAATGGTTGTAGAGTAGTATCTTGTTATGGTTTTAATCTGCATTTCCCTAGTAATTAATGAGGTTGAGCATATTGTCATATGCATATTCATCATTTGTATGTTTTCCTTTTGAAGTTCCTGTTCAAATTTTTTTTTTGTCTGTTTAAAAATTGAGTCAATGTCTTCCTTGTTAATGAGTTTTGAGGGTCATTTATCAAATATGTTTTGCAATGATTTTTAGCCAATCTGTAGCTTGTCTTTTATTCTCTTACCAATGTCTATTACAGAGTAGGGGTTATTTGCAACTACGTGAATGGGACTGGGGTGGGGGGAATTGCACTAAGCAAAATAAGTCAGAAGGAGAAAGACAAATACTAGATGATTTCACTCATATATAAGAATATAGGGAAGCAGAACAAAGGAACTGACTACTAAAGTCAAAACAAACCCTAGAAATATGATTGCAGAATTGAGGCCAGAGAGCAGGAGAGAGGTTTGGGGTGGGAACGAAATAGCGATGGGGCCCGTGATGGATGGTAAAGGACTGTGGTAATGGGTGTGGTGTGGTGACATCCATCTGAGGAGGTGTGAACCTATTCTCTAAATCATATATGGTTTTGTAAACCAATATTACCTCAATAACAGAAACAAAGCAACAATAACTACAAAAATATAAAGAACAGGAGTTAAAATGTGTGGGTCTGATTTTTGCTCTTCTGTTCTGTTCCATTGATCCATTTATCCATTTTTTATTGTTTATTTCTTAATGAACACTGATAAAATATTCCATGTTGCCTTCACTTTTTATTACCTCACCAACATTCCCTCATGTCCCCTTGTCCACTTCTCTGCCCATACCCCTTAGATTCAGATGTCTCATTGTGTTTATAAATGACCACTAGTTTTGATAAATATTCTACTTTTTCACATCATCCAATGTAAATTTTCAGTATTTGTTTTTGTCATTCTGACTTGCTTTACAACATGTAATTCTGTCCAGTTCCCTCTATGTTGCTATAAATGGCTGTATTTTATCTTTCCTTATGGCAGAATAGTATTCCATAGTGTGGACAGACCACATATACTTGATCCAGTCATCAATTGATGGGTATTTAGACTGCTTCCATGTCCTAACTATTGTAAATACTGCTGCAGTAAACAATATAGAACACAAATTTTTTTGTGTTGATGAGTTCATGTTTTTTGGATAGATGCCCAAGTATGGTTGCTGAACCATAGGGTATTTCCACTTTCCGTTTTTTAAAGATGAATAAAATAATTTTACATAATGGCTGCACAAGTTTACATTCTCACCAATAGTGTAATAACGTTCCCCTCTCTCAAATCCTTCCCAGGACTTGTTCTTGGGGGACTTATTTTTTTTAAGAAGATTTTATTTATTTATTTTTGCATAGGAGAATTGGGTTGCAGGCCAGAGGTGCAGAGGGTGAGATTATTTACCAGAGACAGAGTGGGAAGCAGAACGGGTGGATCTACTGAAATACACTGCTAAGGAAAGCAGTGGGAGAGGCCTGCTGTGCCATATGGGTTAGCTTCCTGGCCAGGGATTGAACTCAGGCTGTCACAGTGATAGTGTTGAGACTTAGCCCCTAGGACACAAGGTAAGCGCTGTTGGGGGACATGCACCATTCTCTTGTGTGTAAGATGGTATCTCATGTCATTCTCTCCAGAACCTTTATTATTGGAAATAATGATGAACATCTTTTTTTTTCTTGCATCCATTAACCTTCTAGATAGGCTCTTTGGTGGTTTCTTTGTCTACATTTGCTGACCACTTATTAATTAGAGCATTTATTGTTGAATCATATAAGCTTTTTATGTATCATGGATAGTAACCCCTTGTTAGTTATATATTGTGTGAATATATTCTCCCATATTTATCCATTCTAGTCAAGCCAGAACACTATCTTGATTATTTCCACTTTATAAACAAAGTCTTAAAAATTTAAGTGGTGTTTGTCTTCTAACTTTGTTCTCTTTTCGAAACTTTTTTTGTTCTTTTAGGTAATTTTCATTTGCAAGTGCCCTTCAGAATTAGTTTTAAATTTTAGAATCTCCCATTTATTCAGTCATTTGTTTTACCTTATTCTGGACTCATAGATATTTTATTATTTATACTATAACCCAGTACTATAATAACATGTTCAAATTTTTCAAATTTTGTCCATTGGAAACTCTTATGTCAACTCCAGTGTTCCTTTGGCATAATTAAAGGTTTATTTGAGTGTACTTTTCTATGCATTTCTTAATTTTTGGCACTAGATGATGCTTCCAGTCCACCTTTTGTCTTCCTTGTCTTAGCCTTAAACCAGATGCTTCTGATCTCACTGATTGGGGAATGATGTTGGAAATAAATATGTTGGTCTTAGGGGTGTTAATTCCTATTGGGTATCACTGCTTCTAGTTCCTCTCAACATAGAAGTATAAAATGCATGTCTATCTATTAACTTAATTTAAATTTTTATAAAATCCACTGTCTGTGATGCACATTTCAATGAGATATGACAGCTGCATAGTTGTGTCTACCATCAAAGTGCAATATAGAATAGTCAGGGCACAGTGTTGTACCTTTCTAGAAAATTCCTTCTCCACATCTGGAATTTCATGTTGCAATTGTGTGATTGCATTGTTTCTATAGCTCAAATTAGGGAAAAGTGACATCTAATAATATTAAATTTCCTAATCCATAAACAGTATGCATATTACTTTTTTAGGTCTTCTTTGATTTCTCTTCACAATGTTTTGTAGTTTTCAGTGTATGGTTATTGCACATATGTTGTCATATTTATCTCTACATAGTTAATGTTTTCATGCTATTTAAAGAGTTGTTTCTTGAATACAGTGTACAGTTGGGTTTTGAAATATCTCATCTGATATTCCCTGTTTTTTAATTGGAATGCTTAGACCATCTACACTTATTGTAATTATTAGTATGGTTAGGTTTATATTTATCCTCTTGTTATTTGTTTTCCATTTGGACACATATTCTTTGTTTCCTTTCCTGTCTTTTTCTCTTAGATTTATTGAAATTTTAAAATTCCACTTAACCACCTATATTAGCTTATTAACTTTAACTTTTTAATTTTATTCATTTCTTTATGATTTAAAGGATACATCCTTAACTAAGCGTAGTCTTTTCTTTTTTTATGTGTAATATTTTATTTCTTCCTCTGTCTGCTAGTAATATTTTTGTTGTTTCCTTGTGAAAATTTATCTTACTGCACACTTAAGTATGTACTTTTCTTTATGTATATTATGATTTTTAAAAGGATGCCTTAAAAACTATACAACATTCAAAGTATGTTGCCCACTGACAGTAATACAGAGCTCTAAATCTGTCTCATCTTCAGATATCCCAAAAGATCAACTATACCTTGAACCAGGAAATTCCTCCGGGATACAGCGGGATTCTGTACAGCATCTACCTCTTGTTAAATTAGACATTGGGAATGTTTTTGTCAAGAGTTTATGGGGGCTGTTGCTCATACTTGTTCTCCAAGCTGTGTTAGGTATCATATCCAAAGTATATCACAAATGTAATCACCATCCAGATACCAAATTGGGCCCAGGACTAAGAAGTCATCTTAAGTATCAAGTAAACATTCACAAAAATGCTTATCCGTGGGATGGCAGGTAAAGTAGCAACCTTGAAGTAAAGAGGAGTGGGTTTTGGGACTGTCTCCAAATGGCGACTGTGAGCATGATAATGAGCAGCAGCAAAGGCACTGAGTCTCCGGAGAACAGATGTCTGCACAGTTTAGCCAGTCACATCGTCAAAAGGAGGGCAAGTAGTAAGGCATATCCACAGATAACACTGCCAGATTTCAGCGTGCAAGCAGTTCTGATAAGTTACACAAACTCTTTAGAGTCTCGGGTTCTTGCTTTAGGTACAGTTTTCTAAGAATGTCCTTCAATTTTAAGCTCTATTGCAATCATTTCTACCTCCATTTCTCTTTGTGGGTTAAACTCTGGTTTAGTTGGTATCTTAGGGCAAGAACAGAAAGGGCCACCAGGGAGTAAGCAGGTTCCCAATGGACATGAGGTCCACTAGTTTACTGAGCTTGAAGAGGAATGCCATTAGAATTCCAGATACTGTGGTGGCCATGAAGGGGGCATATGAGTGATTATAGAGTCAGGTAAGTTCCCAGCAAAGGAACTCACCATCTGCCATTGCATGAATCACCACAGGCATAGGGAACACAGCACCCAGGAAGTTGGAGAGAAGGGCACAGAGGGTGCCAACAATCACTGCATATTCTGCAGGGCCCTGCCCAGCATTTAGGAAATCCTGTAACAAGGGGCTGTGAAGCTGAATTTGGTGGTAGGGCGCCATCAGCTGCTGTTACTCAGACCCTAGGATATGCCGAAAGGCAGAGGAAGAGTAGTATCATAACGCTTAAGAGCTGAGGATTATGATCCTTCTCCTCCTGCAGTGGCTATGCAGTCAAAACCAACAAAGGGGTAGAAATGTGTACCTGCAGCACGGAAAATCCTATCAAAGCCAAAAGGCACAGACCCTCCAGAGCCCAGAGGACCCACACTATAGGTGCTATTGGATCCAGATATGACCGATGTGTAGTCCTATTCTGTTAGCTTCCAATGGTGCAGATCTCTCTTCTTGAAGCCATAAATCCCAGAACCCAAAGGCTGAGACCTGTGAAGACTTTGGTAACCACAGCTGATTCTTATCTCCAAGAACCAGTATTCCAGGGAGCAGCAGCCCAATGCAAAAAAGTCTGGGTACTTGGCCAGGGGCTGGGGTAAATACAGGGAGAAACTTCCTTCCAGGACCTGAGAGATACGGTTCCCAATCAGGTTGTCAAAGCTGGGACTCCAGGGCCTGGCCACATAGGCAGCTCCGAAGACATAGAAGATTATAAGGTTCCATCGTAACTAGGGCACACGGTTGTCCACTGTGACGCAACTGTAGAGATACGCAGAAAGGAACATGGTATCCGGGCACCGAACTCTGTATAGCAGAGCTCAGACATCGCAGAAGACAGAGCGAGGACCCAGATCAGATGACTTTCGCGGGTGCAGCTTTCTCCTTAGCCACCTCGCCAGCCCCTCACCTGTTCCCGGGGGCTGCCTACACCCTAGGCCATCAGATCTAGTGTTTTCAGACAAGACAAACGACTCTCAATTACCTACATTGGCTCCAGGGGTCGCCAGCACACCAGTTTCTGACTAAATTTTCGAGTCTAACACAGCGTCTTGATGACTTGAGGAGGTGGCTAAGATAGGACTGTGGAAGCAGATCAAGGGACAGTGGGTGACAGTCGGTGAGGCTGAGCTAAAGCTAACGGGATTGGAGCTAATCAGGTTCTAAAACTTCAGCTCAATTACAGTCTATTTTCAGCTGCTTTGATAGTACATCCCTTATAGCATTGCAGCTCTACAACAGTATCCTCCCATTTCTCTCCTCCGAGCTTTTGTGCAATTTTTTTATTAACATGTAAAATAAAACTCACAATAAGTTATTTTTGTTTAAACATTAAGTTATCTTTTTTGATAAACAATTTTAATAATTTGAAATAATCTAATTTTCTTCATATTTCCCCTTGTTATTTTCATCCTTCCTACACTTTCCTGATTCTCAAGGGGTTGCCTAGAACACTAATAAACCATAATTGAAGGGAGAAAACTTAATTGTCCATCATACAATGAATAAAATAAGGAAATTTACATAGATTGAGGTACAAAATCAAGGAAGAGAAATGCTAAGATTATATATAAAATGCAATTTCTTATCTCAGAAATAAATACCACAATTCTCAAAATTCTTGTGTGTTTTCAAACATTTCCAAACTTGAGTGACAGAAATCAAATATAAAACACATAAAATGTCAACATTGAGAAACACAAGTTTCATTTACTTTTGATGTACATACTTTGAATAGATCATAAGTGGTTGGGCCTCCCTGGTGGTGCAAAGGGTTAAGTCGCAACTCTATGAAACTATCCACAGCCACTGCAGCACAAGTTCGATCCCTCGCCAGGGAGGTGACCCACATGGCACAGCAGACCTTTCTTGTCTTGCCCACTGCTCCCCTCAGCAGTGTATTTCAGTTAGTCTACCTGCTCTGTTCCCCACTGTTTCTGGTGAATCCTCTCACCAGCCCCCATACCTCTGGCCTAGACCCCAGTTCTTGTATGCATTAATAAATAAATCTTTAGATTAAAAGTGTTTGATGTTTACACTTTTGTCAACCACAAACAGATTAAAAATGCATACACTCTATCAAGATTAACAAAGACTAAAAAACTGCAAAATAGCTGCGTGGTCACTGATAATTTTTCATGAATATGAATATTCATCATGGATAAAACAAAAGATATTGCAGCTTGAAATGTCAGTTCTACTGTACTCTAACAAATTTTTATTTGTATTTCTTTTTATATAGATAAACTTATTGTGATTGCAATCCCATTGCCTTACAATGATGTGTAGGTTTTAGGGGTGTAGATTCACACCTCTTCAGATGTATGTTATGACTCCATGTTTGTTACCCAAACACCACCATAGCCCATTGGGGCCCTCATTACTCCCCACCCACCTTTCTGCTGTGGTGGCCTCAGTTCTGCAGTCATATTTCAAGGATTTTAAAGAATAAATTTTCTTAAAATAGGAAGATAAAATTTTATTTACCCATATGTGTGTCATTTCCTGTGTTCTTTATTCCTTTGTTAGATGTTGGCATTCCTCTAGTATAGGTCTCCTTCTGCATGACAGACTTCCATTCACATTTACTGGTAGCATGCTGGTGATAAGTTATGGGGTGATAAGCATTTGTGTGACCAAATACTACTTTCTCTTCATTTTTAAAGAAATATTTTTATTATGATCAAATATATTTCACATAACATTTACCATTTTAACCATTTTAAAGAGAACATTTCAGTGGTATTGAGTACAGTCATGTATAACCATCATCACCATCCATATTCAGAAATTTTTCATCTTTCTCAATCGAACCTCTGTATTCACTAAGCACAAACCTCTCCATTCTCGCCTCCTCAGTCCCTGCCCTGGAAACCAGCACTCTACTTTCTATTTCTGAATTTGACTCACAAAAGTGGAGTCATACAATGTTTGTCTTTTTGTGAGTGACTTATTTCACTTAGTATAATGTGTTCAGAGTTCACCCACGTTGTAGTATGTGTCAGAATTTCCTTCCTTTTAAGGTTGAATAAAATTCCATTGTATGTGTAAATCACATTTTGCTTATCTATTCATCTGTAGGTGGACATTGGGGTCATCTCTGGAGCAGTGTGAGTAATTCTACTATGAACTTGGATATACAAATATCTGAATCCCTTTTTTCACTTCTGTGTGGTATAAAGTCAGAACTTTATATGAGTGTGTCCCCTTCATTTTTGGAAGCTATTTTCTTTTGACAGTTTTTCCTTTCGATGCTCCCCTGCATTTTTTTTAGGATAAATTTTCTGTTGTTCTTTTCTTTGTTTCTGTACATATTCTTTTCTTTGCTTCCATACATATGGTGTGTTTTCCCCCAATTAAGGTGTTTTTTTTTTATCACTGGCTTTCAGAAATTTGATTATGATGTACCTTGTTGTGATTCTCATACTTTGGCTTTCTTTTTTTTAAATTTCATTTTTATTTTTAATTATTTGTCTTACAATATTTGCTTTCTTTTCTGGGTATAATCCCATAGAATTTCCCCCACCAGTTCACCCATGTACCATCACCATGTCCCTAGTGCTCTTCCCGTCCCCACCTTAATCCCAATCCCTCCCTCTTCCTTGCTGAATGTCTCAGTTTTATAGCTGTTTATTTTCATTTTGTCTTCTTTCTTGTTGTTATTCTATTTTTTCCTTGATCTTCTATATGCCTCCTAAAAGGGAGACCCTCCGGTATTTTTCTTTTTCCTTCAGACATTTCACTGACTTTCCTTGAACTTCTTAGATCTATGGTTTTATATTTTTATCAAATTTGGAAAATTTTTATCCATTACCTTAACATTTTTTTAACTTCCTTTATCTCCTTTACCCTCTATGTTTTATTTCAGATACTTTCTACTGCTTTGTATTCAGTTTCACTAATATTTCAATGTCTAGACTGCCTTTAGTTAGATTCAGGGTTTTCTCTTGTATATGGTAGTTTTCATCTCTGTAGATCTGATTTAAGTCTTCTGTATGTCATCCATTTTTTTATTTAACTTTTAGTTTATGTGCAATACACTTACAATAATTTTTAATATCATTTTCTGTTAATTCCAATGTGTCAGGAGTTAGTCAGTTCTGGTGACTTTTCATTATAGGTCATCAATTGCTTCTTTGCCTGCATGAAAATTTTTAATTGGATGGCAGTTACTGTGAGTTTTACTTTGTTGGGTGTTGGAATTTTTTTTTTTTTTGCGTTCCTATAAATACTTTGAATTTTGTGTTGGGTTGTAATTATTTCACTTGGAAAGAGAATGAAACTTTCAGATCTTTATGACTTGTTAGGCAAAATGGGAGCTTTGTTCAGTCTAGGATTAATTATTTTCCAATGATATATATCCTAAAGATAGACCTTCTGTCAATAAAAAGCAAGTTTTTGACAGTTGTCTGGATTGGCAATACCAAGGCAGAATTCTGAAGAGATGGAAGACTAGCCCTAGTTTAAAACAATATATGATTTTTCCTTGTCCACCTCGACCACAGAATGGGAGACTTAAAAAATATATGGAGTTTGAAAGTACCATAATGTGTATGAAATTGGTACATCAACTGAATATTTTATTTAAACAGAATGGTAGCCAATTTTCCATGGCTTATGTGAACATATATCCAGACATACTCTTGAAATACAGAAAAAAAGGTTTATTTATTTATTTTTCTTAC
Source organism: Galemys pyrenaicus (assembly GCA_019455555.1). Taxonomy (NCBI): domain Eukaryota; kingdom Metazoa; phylum Chordata; class Mammalia; order Eulipotyphla; family Talpidae; genus Galemys; species Galemys pyrenaicus. Next base: position 4,762,143 of record JAGFMF010011865.1, on the reverse strand, counting down.
AATGTTTGTTTTCTTTTCTTGGTGTAGTCCCCATAGAATTTCCATCACCAATTCACCTGTGCACCATCACCATAGTCCCCTGTGCTCTTCCAATCCCTGCCTTGATACCAATCCCTCCCTCTTCCCTGCAGAATGTCTCTGATTTGTAGTTGTTTCTTTGCTTTTGCTGTGGCTTTGTTGTTGTTGATGTAACTTTTTCCCTTGATCCCTTATATTCCTCCTATAAGTGAGACCATCTGATATTTTCTTTTTCCTTCTGACTTATTTCACTGAGCATACTCCCTTCAAGCTCCATGTTTCTGCGAATGGCTCTAGTTATCTTTTTTGATTACTGAATTTTATTCCATTGTGTATATATACCACATTTTCTTGATCCAGTCATCTATTTTTGGGCATGTTGTGATAAATATAGGAGTGCATTTATTCTTTTGAATTAATGTTTTTGTGTCCTTTGGGTAAATCCCTAGGAGTGAGATTGCTGGGTTATCTGGTAGCTCCAATTTTAGTAGACTGAGGATCCTCCATACAACTTTCCATAGAGGTTGGACCAGTTTACATTCCTACCAGCAGTGGAGGAGGGATCCTTTTTCACCACATCCTCATCAACATTTGTAGTTGCCATTCTCTCTGGTGTAAGGTGGTATCTCATTGTGGTTTTAACTTGCATTCCGCTGATTGTGAGGGATGTTGAACATTTTTTCATATGCCTGTTGGCCATTTACATTTCCTCTTTGGACAGGGGTCTTTTAAGTTCTTCTGCCCATAGTTTGACTGGATTATTTACTTTGTTTTTGTTGAGTTGTGTGGGTTCTTTGGAGATTTTGTGATTAGTCCCTTATCAGTTGTATGGAGTGCAAACATTTTTTCCCCAGTCAGTGGGGTGTCTCTTTGTATTGGGTAATACCTCTTTTGCTGTACAGAAATTCTTTAGTCTGATGTAGTCCCAGCTGTTTACATTTTCTTCATTTCTTTTGCTTTAGGTGATACTTCTTTAAAGATGTTACTGAGATGTAGGTAATGTAGTATTTTGCCTATAATTTCAAGAAGAAAAGTTTTATACATCATTACCATTATTGAATATTTAGTGCTATGACTGGTAATGTATGGTATTGCAATGGCATTGGATAAGTCAGAAAGTTCTGATGCCTCTGACTTTTTAATATGCCAATATAGATATTTAATGACACCCCAAAATTATTGAGATGAACCCATGCACTTTGTTCATAGAGTTAAAATAAGTGGGTCTCAAACAAGAATTAAATAGAAAATATAAAACAAGTTGTAGTTATTTTTCATATGGGTCTTACTTTTGCCATTATTGTTACTCTGTAATTCTCAATAGGTGAACTCAGCTCTGTAGAGTCTCCTCTCAGCTAGTTTGCACCTAATTAAGATAATAGCCATCAGAGTGATGCCTGTAGGTATTTTCATTTGTAAGATCACATGATTTGAATCTACAAGACACAGCATTTTATCTTCCATCTGGTCAATGAACATTGGATTTCAATTGGAATTTGTCTTGATCCATTAATAAAATAAAATTCATATAGAAGAGCAATTTTTAAGTTTGGTGAAAGAAATGTCTATCACAGAATCATCTTAAAAGCTTACTAAAGATGTAGGGCCCTCCCGTGGTGGCGCAGTGGGTTAAGCAACGCACTATGAAGCAGAACGCAGACACTGCAGCACAAGTTCGATCCCTGCCGCCGGCCAGAGAGGTGACCCACATGGTGAGGCAGAC
>JAGFMF010011865.1:4734692-4760385 GCA_019455555.1 Galemys pyrenaicus | reverse complement strand
CTGCTCCCCTCAGCAGTGTGTTTCGGTCGATCTGCCTGTTCTGTTCCCCACTCTGTCTCGTGGATCCTTGCACTTCTGGCCTGTACCCCAGTTCTTATATCAATAAAAAAAATTTAAAAAAGCTTACTAAAGATGTAAATTTATAGGCCTCATACAAGATATACTAAATCAGAATCTCTGAGTTTGGGGCCCAGAAATCTACATTTTCAGTTACTGATGATAGGACTCTGTAACATACTAATAATATTTCAAAAGCACCTCTGAAGAACTCATTTTTTAAAAAGACTCTTCTAAGTACAAATCAGTATCTTAATTGTTAATTTTTAAATGCTTCCAGATATAGCATCTTCTAATCTTGGAGTTAATCTTATTTACTGAACATCTTGGTTCAGTGCTCATTCTTAACTAGCATCTTCTCTTGGGAGGGGAGCCCTACATAAAAAGCTTCAGCAATTGTCCTTCAGTTCAGTTTGGCGTCAAAGTAACTCCAGTTGCTCCTTTTACCTCCAGCTGTTTAGTTCTAATATAGTCAAAGGGGTTATATTTACTTTGCTTAATCTTTTACTGCTAGTTAAAGCAGTGGTTCTCCCACTTAAGGGTGCAGCATTATCACCAGGAGGACTTGTTAAACCACAGATCACTGGGTCCCACCTCCAGAGTTTCTGACTCAGTATATAATTTGCATAAATTCAATAGATAATTTGCATTTCTAGTAGGTGACTGGGTGATACTGTTGCTGCTGGACCCACATACTTTGAGAGCCACTGAGGAACAGATAGGCTGCCTACCTTAGAATTGGATCAGCTAAAAATAATTCTCGAACCTGATTGCACGTTGCACTCATCTGGAAGCTTAAATGACATACTAGTTCCTGGGACTTGCTCCGGATTAATTAAATCAGAGTCAACAGGAGTGAAGCCTAGCTATAAGTATATTTTAATATCTACAGATAATTCTAATATGTTTCAGTGTTGCAATCCACTGTGCTACAAGCGCCAGACTAAATTCCCTTCTATTCCTCCATATCTTCTCTCTCATTTAGCTGAAAAATGAGCAGAGAAAGTGAACCACTCCCCCAATTATTACTTCTTCCACTGAACAACTTAACTCACTGTGTAGTGTTGTCTAGGGCCAATTCGTTTTAATCCCAATTTTTACCTATTTTTAAGACTTTTCATGCTGCCCTGGCTTGGAACTGACTGTGCTCTTCCCTCCTTCCTGTGTCTATGCTTTTACAAGTCAGTTTCTCTCTGTAGCAATAAGCCATTCATCATCAGAATTATTGTACTGAAGGGTCTTGTGCAGGAGCTCATCTATACAATTTTTGCAACAGGTGATGTTTTTAACCTCTTTATTTATAGCATCCTCCTTAATTGAAATGTACCAAGAATGTGACACTAGTTGGAATACCTTAATCACTGTACATTCATCATGACTATAGTTAGGAACAGTACTTTTGATCATGATGGATTTTTTTTCATGAAAGTCTTTTTGTAGACTGGAGGAATAATAGTTTTGCCACAAAAAGGATACTTTCAGAGAACTATATTGATACTTAATTCACATGTCAGGGTCGAGATGGGATAGAAAGCAGGTTCTTCCCAGACTTCCTATGGTCTTACCTAGAATGTAAACCTTGCTTGGGAAGAAAGGGCTTCACAGAGGCAGATGGGAGTGTTAGACCAAGTCAGGTTGAGTGTCTAGTCATGTTTCTACTTTCACTCAAGTACTCAGCAAGCAGTTTTTGAGGCCTACTTTGCCAGACATTGTTCTAAGTGCTAGCTCTGGACCAATGGTAATGTCCCTGTGTTCATGGAAATCATATTATATTGGCTAGTGTGTGTGTGGAAGACATTAAAGAATATAAACAAAAAGAACATTATATATATATGTGTGTGTACATGCAACTTTAAAGAGTTGTGAATACTAAAGAAACAGGATAGTGGGACGAGGACAGGGCTATGCTGCTTTCCATAGGGATGTCCAATGAGAAATCATTGCAGGACGTTTTAAGCAGAGGACTCACATTATCTAAATAATGACTTTAAAATGTCACTGACTGCTGCACAGAGAAAATCCTATAAGGGAGTAAGAGCAAATGCAGGGAGATCAGATTGGAGGCGATTGCAGTAACTTAAGCCAAAGATAATGATGGCTTAGCTTAAGATTTTAGCAAAAACATGGATGAGAGGTGAGTAAATTTATGAATATCATGAAAGTCATGAATTCTAGAGGCATTGTCAATTGATTGCATATGGGATGAAAGAAAAAGAGGGGAGGTGCCTGGGTTTTTGTTTGAACAATTGGAAGATTGGGGGCATTCATGGAAATGGCAAACAGTGGGAAAAGGAACAAATTTGAGATGAAAATCAAGAAATCTTTTTTTTGTCCTATTTACTTTGAGATGTCTATACTGAAAGAGATTCTGGGTTGATATCATGAATCTAGACCTCAGGAGAAAGGTCTGACCTGGAGATATACATTCGTGAGAGGGTCTGGGTGAGATGACCTAGGGAGTGAGAGTACAAAAGAGAAGAGATCTAAAATACTGGATGGTTTCCCCCTAGGAGTAACATAAGGGAACCAGATAAGGATCAAGGGAAAGAATAATAACAACAATAATAATTATTATGATGATAATAAAAACACAACAAAAAAAGACAAGGTCAAATTGGGGACATTTGGTGGGGAGGGGGGAGGGGAAGGGTTGAGGGCAGATAAGAGCACAAGGAACTGAGGTGATGGTGAAATGGTGATGGGGAATACATGGGGATTACAATTTATGTCAAATATATATAAATAAAGAAGGAAAAAGAAAAGAAGAGATCTGAAGCCTGAGACCTTGAGCAACATAAAGATTGATGGTCAGGAAAATGCAGAGGAAGCAGCAGGAAAGATTAAGGAGGAATAGCTAGTAGGGTAGGAGCACAAATACAGTGAATGAGTTTCCCAGTAACCCAAAGGAAAAGTGAGTACAGGAAGAGGGGGTGGTCAATGCTGACCTGGTTTGTGCCAGTATGATATAGGGAACAGAATGTTAGTTTGAAAAGTAGGAAACTTAAGTTTTTAGAATTAATTAGAACTACTTGAACCGTCATTATCATCATCATCATTGTTGTCATAATAGTAATACTAGTAGTAGTCAATATGATTTCCATATCTAGTATGCTTCAGGCATTGACCTAAGTAATTAAATGTATTATTTCAATGAATCCCCAAGGTAACCATATGAAGTATAAGCTATTATCAGTTGCCTTTCACAGAAAGGGCAACTGGGGTTCATAGAAAGAAAATCATTTCCATTTCACAGTGTCAATTGGGGAAAAATATTTGCCTTCTTTTAGCCTCAGTTTCCCTCATTTGTAAAACAAAGGCAGCTGTAGAAGCACACTATATAAATTGGCAGAGTTGCATGTTTCAAGCTTGGGTGTAGGGTCTTGGACTTCTGCCCACCACCCACTTTTTGCCATGTGGTTTGCAAAACACTCAGCTGCATGGAGTCTCTGTTTCCTTTCGCTTTTAAAACTCTAGAATTTAGATTCTAGCCTGTACCCTGCCCCTGTGACCCAGGGTTTGAATTTCATGGTTACTGATCAGGAAATTCTGTTGCTCTGGATTATATGCCAAAGAGCCGAGCTGCCATTCCCCATGACATGCAGATGTAGTCATGACTTGTCCTTCATGAGCTGCCCATGGTGTAAGCTCCTCACTGCACCATTTCAAAGTAAACATGTGAAGAATAAAGTCCAAATCTATACCTTGAAAAATGGAGTGTTTGTATTTAAAAATTGTATTTAAAATAAGTAATTGTGTGAGTCTGTCATCTCTTTAGGAAAACCTTTCTGTATACCTCTAGGAAAAGTCAGGTGTCTCCCAACCCCATGTGTTCCGTGCACTCTTTTCCTATCTCCATGATAGTCATTGCCACTTTAAGCAGTCACTTATTATCAGTCTAGCTGTCTCTTTCTCCCACTAGATGGAAACATACTCACCTTTATGTCCTTGGCACTTGACCACTATGGTCATCAGTATAAGTTGAATAAATAACAGACTTTCCTTTTTGGGAAATGGTGGCTGTAGAAGGTAAAGAAAATTATTTGGCAGACCTCAAGGGAGCTTAGAATTCCCTAGATCATGTCAAAGAGAGGAGTGTACTTGTTCCACTTTTCCCAAATGTGACCAGACTACTATGTGACACTTGGAGTGCAAAAATCTGGTTTTGACTTTCCAGCTCCAACTCTGTTAGTAAAAATAAAATATAGTCAGGGAAATGTAGTCAACAGCCTGCAAGGCAGAAGAGTAACATTTGTTATGATGTACTGCAGAGTGGGACAAGGCAACAGTTCAATTGCTGTCAGCATAGTGGCCTTTAGTAGCTGGGAACAGAAAATGCTCACTATGAATGCCAATTAATGCTAAGTCTCATACAAATTTCATTCTGTTGGTTAGAATGAACATAACTACAGTAATATTAGTACTCTCCACCCTATGTCCAAAAGTAAAACACTACTATTTTATATAGTTTGGTAGGTTATTTTTTGACTCTGGGAATATTATTACCATTAGCATACATGCAAACATTTCTGAGAGTTCCAAGACTCAATAAATAACCTACTGGTGTGGAGAAAAATGAGCTCTCTTACACTGTTGGTGGGAATGTAGACTGATCCAGCCTCTGTGGATAGTTCTATGGAGATGTCTCAAACGATTAAATATGGATCTGCCATATAACCCAGCAATTCCATTTCTAGTTATTTATCAGAAGAATACAAAAACATTAATTTGAAAGGAAACTTGCACTCGTATGTTTATTGCAGCACTATTTACAACAGCTAAGATGTGGAAACAACCCAAGTGCCCCAAACAGAGGAGTATATTAACAAGATGTCATATATATATATACACATTGGAATACTACTCAGCCATCAAAAAACAAACTCATGTCATTTGTGGCAACATGGATGGAGCTGGAAAGGATTATGCTAATGAAATCAACCAGAGAGAGATAAATACCAGATGGTATAACTTTTATGTGGACTATAGAGAAATCACACAACGGGTCAGATAAAGACAAACTTTAAAACCAACCATGGAAAGTGACCACAGAACTGAAGCATCAAGATGGGGAGGGGATGAGGGAGGGTGAGAAAGGACTGGGGAGAGAACACAAGTTACTGTGGTAGAGGACTACAAATACTTAGGTGGTGGGTAGGTCATTGTAACTACATTGGAGGGTGTAGTTAAAGGAATTAATAGAAATGCTGTTTTTCCAAAACACTAACAGTGGTGTAAACCAATAGTATTTCAATAAAATAAAAGTAAAATAAAGTTTTTAAAAAAGTGACCTGCAAAATTATATTTAAAAAGTTCTAATTTTGAATAACGAGGGGAACCTGTATGGTAGATGAGAAAGAACAGAATCTCTGCGTGTTTTTCATCTGGGTTTTAAATTGCAGTTCTGTATATTTCTAGTCATGTGACATTTGGTGATTTACTCAATTTCTCTGTCTTATTTTCCTTTTCTGTAAAATGATACCTACCATTACAAGTTTGTGGGGATTTTAGGTAGCTCTATAAAGGGTCAGGCATATAGTAAATTCTCAATTTAGTATCTTAAAAAGATTTAAAGTGTTTCACCTCTTTCAGAAATAGTCCTTGCATCTCATCTTATTGATGTGTATTTTTTACTACCGTCTCAGGTAGAGAATGGGTGATGCTAGTACATCTGAGGGCAGGTGGGGAAGGCAGTCTCCCTGCCCTCACTTCCCTCAGTATTTTCTGCATCTGACTGCAAATGCAAATGTAGACATACGTATTTTCACTGATGATGCCATTCAATCATTCTTTTCTCCTGGAATGGATAACTTTCAGTTGATGATTACATCGGTTTACTCTGTAGAATTAGTCTCATTCCTTCATTCACTTATTAATTCCTTTAATAGTTATTTTAATAAGTGTCTATTTGGTGTAAGTGAAGCTCATTGTTAGGACTAGCAATACAAAACACAAAAATCCTCACTTTCATAGAGCTTATAATCTTTTGAAGAGAAACCCACAATAAGAAAGTTAAGTAAAATATATCATTATTTGTTAGTGTTAAATACCAGGGACAAAAATAAATCAGGAACGGTGACAGGAAGAATCAAAAGTGACAGAGTGACAGAGTTGCAGTATTAGACAGATCAGGGAAGGGAATCACTGAGAAGGTGACATAAGAGTAAAGGGTCAAAGAAATGTAAATATTTGGGAAAGAGCATTCTGGGTAGAGGGTACAGGGCAAACGCAATGGTTCAAAGCAGGGAAATGATTGATTTGTATATAGTAAAATCTCATTTAGCAGCACTGATAGGTTCTTGGAAACTTCAACTTTAAGCAAAATGTCATATAATGAAAGCAGGTTTTCCAATAACGTCATTAATTTCAACATCCTGCTGGGATCCTTTATTTTTCTCGTCCCATCAACGCTATAATGAAATGATGCTGAATGAAATAATATTATGCCAGGGCTTTCTTTGCAGGGTAGCAAAGGCTAGTGTGGCAGGAGATAAGTGAACAAGAAGAACAGTAGTAGGAAATGAGACTAGAGACTTAACTGGGGAGTCAGGAGGCAGATGGTGGGGACTTTGTAGATAACAGAAAGTACTTTGCACTTTATTCAGTATAGATGGGGAGTTATGAAGTATTGGGAAGGACCTGCTGGTTGCTGTGTAAAGATTGGACTTTGGGGTAGGGGCTTGAGGCAAGACACCACTATTGGAAGCTATTGCCCATTTTGCCTACTGTTACCAACAAAGAAGTTGGTTGGGAAAAGAAGTTAGGTGACAAGAAAGGGCATTTAGGAGAAGGACACTGACCTGGCAATCTGAAAGTGTCACTCCTTGAGGGTGTAACTGAGGAGCATAAAAAAGGGTAAAGATGTATCAAAGAACCAACTGACTTAGCCATGGTTTTCTTGGAGTGGGTGGGGACATTTCACCAACCTCACGGCATTGCCTTAGCTTAGCTGTCACAGTCACTGTGACAACATCTTCATCTTGAGTCTCACTCTGGCTCTGGAAAAAGGCCCAAACGCATAGTGAAATGCCAAACTGCAAATGCCTCCTCCCTGGTGTCATTTTTTCATCATGTTTCTACACCCCACCCTGCCCCCCAGATTTAATCGTAGACTTTTGCCACGAATTCATCACTAGCTTCCTTAGTATAAACAACTGGGTGTCTGAGAGATCTGGGAAGTTTGTTATATATGTCATTTCTTCTTTGGATGAAGATATTGCCGATTACAATCTCTGCAAGCTTTAAGATTTTCACATTGTCTCTCTTCTTAAATTGCATTTGAGTATCTAGAAATACGAATATGGGGTGATTTCTATGTTTCCTGTCACCTGAGAAGTGTTCTAGATACTAATGGTAGGATATCACGTCCTGCTTATTGCTAATTGCACCCAGAGGCAGGGAACACATTTGGCAAATTTAGTAAATAAATAAATAGGCGCCAAAGAAGGATGAAAGAGTGTTATGTTCTTAGCCATCAAGTGGCCATAATGAGGGCAAAGCTCAGGTTGTGTCTATATAGGCTGAGTGATGTGACTGTGGCAGAGCTAATCTGTTGATTTCCACTGCCTTAATGATCTACTGCTTGCTTAACTAGGGCAGTGCTGAATACAAAAATGGTTGAGATGAACCAGGCTATCTCACCCCACATATTACCTATGATCATAGTCTTATCATCTGCCTCCTGATTTTTTAATGCAGTATTGCTAATATACCTAGCCCTATTCATGTTATTTTCATACACGGCTCATTTTGTCAGCATGGATAGCAATTAGTATACTTGTTTTGGAAGGAGTAAATTGAGATCCAGAGAGGATAATGGTCTTTCCCATAGCCAAAGTGTAACAGCCCTTTCCTTAAATCCATTCTTTATTGCTTCTTTCTATACAGGAAACACAGTGTCTATTATGGAATTATTAACTGGACCTTATTAAGTGCCTAGTTATTCAAGATGGATTCAGTGAGGCTGGATTCAATGAGGAAGAAATGCTGTATAGTGTTATTTTCTCTAAATCTTTGTTCTTCATAAGCAAAGGGTATACTTATTGTAAGTGTGAGTACAGGGATAAAACCTATATTAAATTTGGTGCCATAAAATTTGGGTTCAAGTATGGATACTGTAGGGTAGAAGGGAGAGTGAGTGAAGTTGTAGATATAATCTGAGTGACAATTGGGGTGATGCATTATCCTAGTTTAGTTTCAACTCAATGGATTCCTGGGACACCGGAATTTCAGTAGTGATACCAGCAAAGACCTAGGAAAACCTGGACAAATTAGTTACCCTAAGGAACCAAACTTCCCTGCAGGTAAAATATGGAGAGAAGGCTGTCATGGAAGGCACACTGGATTTGTGGTTAATAATTTAAAATCCTGAATCTGTGCTCTATTAGCTGTGTAACCAGGGAAATGTCACTGCCTCTCTCTAGGTCAAACTTACTTAGGTAAAAATGGGCATATCAATGGTACCTATCTCCCAGAGTAATGAGCATTAAATGAAATAATCCACATAGGTAAGAATGATAAAATTAAGAGCCAGGTTTTATTTACTTTATGGTAAATCAAAAAAAAAGCTAAAGAAAATAGTAAGAGCAAGTTTTAAGTTTATTCTCATGTAAGTTTTAAGTTTATTCTCATGTATATGCTCTGTACAGGAAAATAAATTTTCTTACAAATACCACACACTAACTAATTGTGCTGAAAATAAATTTTCAATGAGCTTAAGAGTAATTTGAAGAGGCAAAGCAGCCAGCAAACCTGTCAAATCTAAAACAAAAAGTTTAAGACTGGAGTACTTGTCTGCTTCTTGCATAGATCTGGAGAATGGAACATTAGCAATTATAGATGGTACTTATCTTTTCTTCTCTACCAAATCAAATATGAGAAGGGATCCTTCTCACACTTCCTTCTGTTGGCCAGTTTTCTTAATGTCTATGGCCAGACTGTACATGAATAATGACTACATAATGTGAAAAATAGAAAAGAAAATATTCACGTTATGGGCTCACTTTCCTGTAGGTTGCTATTACTTCTCCAAGCCTCAAATGGTGATTTTGAGGGAATTATCTATTTTTAAAACTGCATTCCTTGTATTGGTATTGGAACACTGTAGCTACTGTAGAAAAAGGAGAATTTAACTCCTCATTTATTCATGCAACTCATTTATTCAGAGTCTACCAGCTCTCCATTGGTGTACTTGGGGTCTTATAAAACAGGCAATGGTGGGCCTCCCTGGTGGTGCAGTGGGTTAAGCAACGCACTATGAAGCAAACTACAGCCTCTGCAGCGCAAGTTCGATCCCTGCTGCCGGCCAGGGAGGGGACCCACATGGTGTAGCAGACCTCTCCTGCTTCACCCATTGCTCCCCTCAGCAGTGTGTTTCAGTCAGTCAGCCTGTTCTGCTCCCCGCTCTGTCTCTGGTGAATCCTCTCACCGCCCTGGACTCTGGCCTGTACTCTAGCTCTTGTATGTATAAATAAATAAATTTAAAAAAAAAATAAAATATAACAGGCAGTGGTGAACAAGGTGTAGCAGGTGCCTACCCTTCTTATGAGCTTCCATCATAATGGGAGGAAACAGTTATTAAACACCTTTTAAAAAATTAAATACACAATAATTACACGTGCTAAATAGTGCTATGAAAGGAGAGGGAAGGGAGTTTTAACAAAGAATAATGAGAGTTTTAATTTGGATTGTAGTGCTTGGCAGTGAAAGTTCTACTTTAAGATTTCATCTGACCTTGGAATAGAAATAAAGTACATGGTTAATACAGTTTTTATTCTTTTCCCCTAAATTACCAATAAGATGCTCAGTTTGGAAGCTTTGATACTGAGCTCTCAGCTTATCATTCTCTGTTCATTCTTAACCAATATTGAGTAGCAACGATATGCTGGGCAGTACAGATGAGGGAGTACAGTACAGTACAGCAGGGGAGGAAATAAATGTCAGGTGGTGAGACATGCCAAAATGGAAAGGGAAGCCTGGGGGAGGGGAATTAGTCTCTGTTTTAAGTAAGGTGGTCAAGAAAGCCCTTTCTGATAGGTGACAGTTGAGTAAAGACTTAAAGAGAGCCAGTTATGGGGATTTCTGATAGAAGATCATTTCTAGATGGAAGGAAAATCAGTGCAAAGGTCTTAAAACTGTAATATGTTTGTGTGTTCCAGGGACGGTGAGGAGGCCTCTGTGGTTGGAGGAGGGTGGCAGAACTTGAGATCAGAAAAGTGGGATTTACAGCAGGGGTGGAGAGTGGAGTTGTGCAATCATGTAAACCTTGTAGTTTGTTGCGAAGAATTTATTTTTTGTTTATCTGATTGAGAGAAATGATGGTGATCCTTTATGAAAATAAATGATCTCTTAAACTGGGAAGGAAAATTCTATTCTACGAAGCAAAAGGTATGTATAAAGCATTGAAAACTAGATTAATGCTAGGACAGCACTAATTAAGGCATCCATATTTTAAAAATTGTAAGACTATAGCTTGGTAGATTTGCTTAGAAAGTTCAGTTTGGTACATGAAAATGAATATAAAGATCATGAGATATAAGAATTCCAGGGTGGACAGTGTCTTAATCTATAAGTAAAGGAATCTTGGGGCCAAGGATGAAGCACTTAGAATAGATTTGCTAATCAGGTAGTGTTTTTTAAATTGGAGTTTGAGGTTTAGTCACTTTGGGAAGGAGCAAAAGGAACAAAGAAGACAGGGAATCGTGAAGAGATTAAAAGATGTGGCAGGAAAAATAGAGTTAAAAAGGGAAGGAGAGAGAGAGAGAGAGAGCATGCGCGAGCAGAGACCTCTACAGTAGAGCTCCTTTTAGCTATTCCAACCAATTTCTCCTGATAGATGAAATGCCCACCCCCAGATATAGCCACTTTTCATTTATCTCTTTTCCTCCTTGAATCTGCTGGAATTCAAGAGGGAAGATACGTAAATATTTGATAGTAGCAACATTTATAACGGTGATTTTTTACCTTTTTAGATTAAAAGATCCCATTGAGAATCGGATTAAAGCTGTGAAATCCCTCCTCAAAAATGTCCTATGAGACTGACACACTGAATACCATAAATAAGAAGATGAATGTTAGCTGAACCTACTGTGGTATTCACTTTACAGCATACATTAAGCATCATGCTATATGCCTTAAGCATGCACAGTGATGTATATCAATTATTTTCAATAAGATATTGAAAATCACATTCATACGTGATTCTGAATGATCTTTCCATAGCTTTACAGGCTCCCTGATACTTATCTAGGGAAAATGGAATTCAGGTCCAATAACTCTGTTCTAAAAGAACAACCAGGATTTTGCTTTAATTGAGGCAAATGTGGGACATGGAAGAAGATTATGAGAGGAAACAGTTGAGAACCATGATAGCATTAGTGATGTTGCTTTTCCCACCGTCCTATTTTCTCTGGACTCAAAATGCCTCTTTGTTTCCACCCATTTGGTTTACACATAGAGGTATATTAGGCAGGGACTTATGAGGATCCTTCTGCTTTTTCACCCTTCCATGGGGAAGGGATATGATATCATTGTCTGAAATAAATAAAGAGTAGCAGTTGGGGTACATTAAGGAATATAAATCTCTTTTCATTTCTAATTCTTGCAAAAGTAAGGATGTCGTTGTTAACCAGGCTTAGACACCAGACTGGTTGTGAATGCTGATGTCAGTACATGGTCTCACAGAGATTTGTCCCATTGGGACAAACTTCTCGTTGTCTGGAAGCCTTCCTTTTTGTGCATGATTTTTAAGCTTTTCAGCAAATATTCAAAGGAAAAAGCTCATGGCTGAGCCAAAGGCAATTTTGAAGCACTTATAGAGCTGGAGACTGACAAGTGGTAATTATTTAGAAATGCTTGTTCCCCTTGCCTCTTCACTATTCTCTCCAACACCACCCCACAACCTGGTGTGGACCAACCATTCAGTTTATCTTGGCTCATTATCAAAGTGTGCCTTTATCACTTCTATATTCTGTGGAGAAATATCAGTAATGAAGTGACTTCAGCACTGAAGTTAGTTAGAAGTCTAATGATTTCATGCCAATACCAAATGTCTCTTTTTTGTTTTGTTTGTTGTTTCATTAACCACTGGAATAGGAAGAAACATTTCTGATGGTGTTCAGTATATCCTATAATTTCCCCAGATTAAAATTAATTTAATTCATTACTACAGTCTTACCTTTTGTCAAATGGAATGCTAGATGGAAACAAAGGGGAAGGAAGTAGCCCCTGTGGATCATCATAGTTTATAAGGTGCTTGTTGAGCATTTGATTACTAAACACTATTTGGGAGGGAGTGGGTCTCAGATTTTTAGACTTCCAAGGACCACTTTATAACTTTAGTTATATTATCTTGTGCAGGGTACTATCTTCTTTAGTGAAATAAAGTGCTATCCTCAGACTGGTCCTAAGAGGAACAAACACAAGAAGAAAATGTCATAGTTGCCTGTTGCAGTATTGAAGGCTACAGTAATATGAAATTTAGGGTATTGGATGTTTCCAGTTTTTACCCAATAATCTGCAATTTGGAATCTTCTTTAAAAAATACTTCATTCTTGGTTCCAACTTTGAATGATTTTTGTCTAACATAGAATTGGAGTGGACTTTGAAAGGCATTTAGGAAACTCAGTGGAAATTTGTATAATTGGGGGCTTGGAAAATAATAATTATTCCTCTCTAGATTACAACCTCCATAAGAATAGGCCTTGTATCATTCGGTCAAGATGACAGCAGAGTCAAGATGTTAGGTTCACCTCTTCCATATACTCACAACTCACTTGCAGAACAAAGTCAATAACTCTTGAAAGATAAAAATACAACTGTACTATACATCAAGAGCAACTGTAATATAACATATGACAGCAAAATTGAGGCAATCAGAGGGTCATGGTGGAAGGGTGGGACAGGGAAGAGACCCAGTGGAACCTGGTGGAAGATTGTTGGGGCACTGGTGGTGGGCAGGGCGTGAAAGTACACATTTGTAGAGGGTTGAACCTATAACTCCAGGAGCAGGTACAAAAATGTAAGTCTACCTCAATAAACATAATTTATATATAAAAAAAGAAAAGCATTTTAATTAGAAAAAAAACAAGGAAAAGGTCATAATAACCACTAAGTAAGTAGGTTTGCAAGAGATCTTCTGCATGTGTGAAGCTTCAATGTCAGTAAATCAAGTCAAAGAGAGAACTTCTGGGATGCATTTCTACTGGGTTTTCACCTAAAAAAATGGCATTTTAAAAGGTAAATATGACTTACCCTTACTAGAACAATGGCTTGTACTAAATGTGATCATATTTAATAGTTTTCTTCTAATATTAGTTTATTTTAGTCAAATAAAGCTTTTTCTCTTTATGTGAAAAAAAATTCCAGGAGCATGACACGTTTGCCCACTATCACCATTTCTGTTTAACGTAGTATTAAGGGAATTTGGCCAGAGTTATCAGCAAAAACAGGAAATAAAGTGAATGCAAGTCAGAAAATAATAAGTGAAACTATCATTGTTTGCAAATATACTTTATACAGAATCCTTGAAGTCTTTGACAAAGACATATAGAAACATCGATGGATACAGTGTTGGAAGGTAACAAAATCAACATCCAAAAATCCATGGCAGTTTATATACAGTGAATGAGAAGAACTTAAGAAAACAACTCCATTTACAGTTACTTCAAACTGAACCAAATACCTTAGAGTTAACATAACTAAGGAGGTAAAGTATCTGTACAAGGAGAACAATAAGATGCTATTAAAAGACTAAATTAGTGAGAAAAGGAGCTGGAAGGAAATTCCATGCTTATATATGGGAAGAATCAATATAATACAAATAACTATCTTGCCTAAAGTGATATATAAATTTAATGCAATCCCCAACAAAATAGCAATAATATTTCCAAGGAAATTGAACAAAAATTATTAAATTTTTTATGGAACCACAAAAGGCCTCAAATAGCAAAAAAAAAAAAAAAAAAATCCTGAGAATAAAGGAGAGAAATGGAGGCATCACATCACCTGACTTTAATCTTTATTATAAAGCAACAGTACTAAGAACAATGTGGAACTGGCACAAAAAGAGATGTGTGGGTCAATGGAGCAGAATTGAAAGCCTAGAAATAAATTTACATATATATCAGTACCTAATTTATAATAAAGCAGCTTTGACCATACAATGGAGGAAAGGACAGTTTCTTTAATAAATGGGGCTGGGGAAACTGGAAGGACACATATAAAAGAATGAAGTTGAATCACTCCTTAATTCCATACACAAAATTAAATTCCAATTTAATTTAACGGTTTAGATAAAAGACTTGTAATAAAATAAAATATGTAGAAGAAAACACTGGTGGTATATTCCATGACATCAGTGGTGAAGATGTTTCTGGACACTTAACCTCTATGGCAAGAGAAATAAAAATAAAAATAAACAGTTGGGATTACCCCAAGATAAAATATTTTATACAGTAAAAGTATATCAGGAGATTAAAAAGATATCCTACTCAATGGGAGAAAATATTCATACAACATATAATTGATAAAAGATTAATATCAAATATGTATAAAAAAGGTTTATGATTCAACAATAGAAAAACAAACCCAATTAATAATAGAGTAGCAGGTCTGACAATTCACCAAAGAAGATATCCAGAAAATTAGTATATATGTGAAAAAATGTTCACTATCATTTCCAGTTAGAAAGATGCCAGTTAAAGCCACAAGATATCACCTCACTGCTCTGTGAAAATGACTCATGTTAAACAGTCACCCACAACAAGTGCTGGAGAGGATGCAGGAAAAGTAACCGTGTTACACTGTTAGTGGGAAAGTGAAGTAGTGCAAGCATGGAAAGTGATCTGGATTTACCATAAAAACTAAAAGTGAAAATACTTTGTGATTCAGTAACCCCACTCTTGAACATCTATACAAAGAACATGAAACCATGAACACAAAACAACTATATGCTGTCCAGTGTTTATTGAAGCACTACTTACAATGGCTAGGACATTTGGAAGCAGCCGAAATTTGGTTTTAGAATTAGAAAGTATATCTGTATGCAGATATAAACACATTCTGTCAGCTTTATTTATTATTACTGATTTTTTGCTCTTAAAATGCAAACAATAATTGATAACCTCAGTGAAGAAGAGGGATGCTATTTATTGGAAGTTTTTCAGCACCCAATATCCATCATTTTATTTTTATGTCTGTGCACTGGAGAAACAATCACATGTATATACAAGGAGACGTTTACAAACATATTTCCTACAGATTTCATTGTAAGGGTAAATGATACAAATTTCCCTCAGTAAAAGAATGGACAAATACAAATCAGTAGACAAACATGCATCAACATGTCACAAAACATTCGGAGTGAAAACAATAAATTGCAGAATGATATGTACTGTGAGACTATTTAGATAATATTTTAAAACAATAGAATGATGGCAGACACTGTACAAAGACACGGGAAGAAGAAATGTACAAAGAAAACTTTTAGAGTGAGTATGCCAAGTTTTTTGAGAGACACAGATTTTTTTTTATATCCTTTTTTCAATCAAGACAACTTTGCATTGTAACGTTATCTAAGTTTCAGGGGTGTGACATCAGCATGTGTATACTACATTAAGGTCACCACTTAAAGTCTAGTTCTATCCTTCACTATATAATGTCCTTATATCCATTTCTATATTGTCAAATTTCAAGTCAAACATATACTTCACAAAGATCATCTGAATTCAACAGATGCTACTTGAGTCCTGCCATGGGCTACAGTGCTCAGGATACAGAGACATTCTCAACAAATGCATTCCCCCTACATCCCCTGTTCTCATGCAGACACACAGGTGGGGGAAGCTCATATCAATCTTTCATTAAACAAGCATTTGCAGAGTGATTGCTGTGTGCTCTGTTAAGTATCTCTGATTCTGAATTTTTCTTTTGCCTTCTTACAATAGAATGGACTGGAGCACACATTCTCTTTGTTCTGCATTGTGTGACTTTGTGAAATTACTCATTTGCTGCATGGATGTAAATGGGCCCTCTAAGTGAACCAAGTAGTTCCTGAGGCAATGATATATTCTTATTGTCTTTAGACCAGGTAATTTTGCAGTTAAAAACCCTCAAAATCTCAATTACTTAAATACACTTCTAACACTCAACTTTCTTGCAAGTTCAGTAGTACCCAGACAGCACTCTTCTAAGTATTAGGGTCAGAGTCCATCTCTGACTCTGCTGTTTCAGCATTTAGCTTACAGTGCTTGGGGGGTAGAGGGGATAGACACAATGAAGAATGACATTGCTTTTCCTTTCTTTACCTTTAAAAATCATACTTTTTATTGAGGTAATGTTGGTTTACATCACTGTGTATGATATAGGGATGTATGTTCACACTTCTTCAGATATATATTACCATACCACACCTACCACCAAAGCATCTACAATCCTCTACCATAGTCCATTGGAAACTTCCCCCATTTGTTCCCTATGTCTCTCTACTATCCTCAATTCAATAGTCATATTTCTAGAGTTTGTTTTGGATTAGTTTTGTCTGTTCCTTTGGGTTCCCCCCCCCTCTGTATTCCACATATGAGCAAAATCAACTTGCATTTGTCTTTCTCCTTCTGATTTATTTTGTTTAGTACAATCCATGTTGTCATAAATGTCAAGATTTCATCTTTTTCATATCTGGGTAGTATTCCATTGTGTGTGTACCATATCTTTTTATTTCATTCATCTGTCTTTGGACATTCAGGATGTCTCCATAACTTGGTTATTATAAATAGTCCTGGAATGAATGCAGGAGTGCATATATCTTTTTGAATGTTTTCATATTCTTTGGTTAGATACTGAGGAGAAGAATTTCTGGATTGTATGGTAAATCTGTTTTTAATATTTTGAGAAACCTCCATACTATTCTCCATAAGAGCTGAACCAGTCTACACTCTCACCAAAAGTGTGGGAGGCAAGGGTTCTTTTTTCTCCACATCCTCACCAACACTGGTTGTTTCTGGTCTTTTTATGATAGGCCATTCTTAAGGAAATAAGATTGTATATTATAATGGCTTTGGTTTGCATTTCTCTGATTATGAGTGATGATGAACATTTTTCTCACATGCGTTTTGGCCATCTGAATGTCTTTAGAGAAGTATCTATCTTTTCTGTCTGTTTTTTGATTGGGTTGTTTATCTTCTTGTTGAGTTATATGAGTTCTTTGTAGATATTGGATATTAGCCCCTTGCTGGAGGTCTGATCTACAAATGTTTTCTCCCATTGCAGGACCTTGTTTTAATGTTAGTTTCCTTCACTGTGCAGTAAGTAAATAGCATGTCAGCCATTGTGTTGCCAGGTAGAAAAGGGAGTGAGAGTAGGAGAACCTGCAAAGGGAATTTCAACTGTATATGTAAAACTGTGTTTTTAAAAAAGATCCTAAGTAAATCTGGTGGTCTATTAGAACTTGTTAGATCTGGGGGCCTCCCTGGTACTGAAAGGGTGTTAAGTTTCAGCACTATGAAGCTTTCCGCAGCTACTACAGCACAAGTTTGATCCCCAGCCAGGGAGCTAACCTACATGGTGAGGCAGATCTCTCCTGTCTTGCCCGCTGCTCCCCTCAGCAGTGTATTTCAGTAGATCTGCCTATTCTGCTTCCCACTTTGTCTCTGGTGAATCCTCTCACCCCCAACCCTGTATATCTGACCTACACCCCTGCTCTTGTATGTGTAAATAAATAAGTAAATAAATAAAATCTTTAGAAAATGATCTGGGTGGCATTGCATACTTATCATATTGTTTTTCTATTTAGTCTGTTTTCTATTTACTATATTTAGTTTTTTTTCCCATAGTTTAATTATTTAATAATATATGATACCCTGGAATATTAACTTTAACATACAAACCTCAATTTATTGCTTAAAATATTTATAAATGTCTCGACCCTGAATACAGACAAGGAGCTACTGATAAGTTTATTTTTTCCTGTTTTGTTGTTACTGCTGTTATTTTTTAGTGAAGCCTTAAGCATATCCCTTCATTTCTCGGGAACTGAATTTTCTCACTTATAAATCAAAATACATTGGGCTAAATATTTGATCCCTAAGTATATGTCTACATAATTCTTGCTCTGATTTTCTGAGATTGGGATGCTTTCCACAGGGCAAATATTGAAAGAATGGACAGTTACAGAGCAGTAGCCTATGAGCTATATGATCTTTGGGAAAACCTATAATCTCCACTACACCCAAGGCTTCTCAGGTATCCTTTCTCATCTCTACACTGGGTTTGGTTGATACCTGAGCTTCTCTAGCTTCTGCTGTCAACTTGTCTGATTTCTATAGAAATGATCTCACATGTGTGAACTAACAAGCACTGCAGTCCTCATACAAGCAATACACATCCGGGGATCTTCTTCTGTTTTTGCAGGGAGGGTTGCTCAACCTCCACAGTCACACTGCATTTCCTCCTGAGCTACTGTCCCTGTTCTCACTGGCTAATCTTCACTCTTTGGTTATTCCTTTTTGCCTGATTTGAAACCTCAACACTACTACTCCCTTAAATGGAGACTCTTCTTCCATCCATGAACTTCAGCTCCATCTGGCACTGTAAAAACTGACCTTGGCTGGGCTCCCCTCCTAAATTCTTGCCTTTAGCTTATTTCTTCTGGCTCTGTGGGACTCTATTAACTCCCTTGGATAATAACCCTGTCTCCCTATTGCTCTAGAGCTTCTCAAGCCTTTAAAACACTGGCATGTCCCTCATGCTCTGACCTCCTGCTTCCTAGGTGGCTGCCTTGAAAGGCAATTTGAATTATCACTTGGCTGCAGCCTCCCACCCTAAATGGAAGCTGCCTGCTTGCCTCTGATAAAACCAGAAGTTATAGTAATCCCAGCCAAGGCCAGAAAGTCTTCTGAATTAGGTAGCATCTTTTCTAAAACAAACCATTTAAAATAAATATTTAATACACAATGTGATTTTAAAAATATTATTTTGTAAATATAAAAGCAATGTTTATTATGTAAAATGTAGAATACAGACAAGCAAGAAGATAATAAAAAGTGCTTGCAATCTCATCACTCAGAAATGGCTACTTATGTGCTGGTGCATATCTCTCTCAAATTTTTCTCTCTCTTCATGCACATGTGTATATATGTGTATATGTGTGTATATGCAAACATGGAAGTCATAGATACACATAGACACATACATGTACAACTACATGCATACACACAAAATTAGAATTTTCAAAGTCAAACACGATCAGATTACATGAGATGTTGTCATATTTAACAGTATATGATGACCATCTTCCAAGGCATTATATATTCCTTTACAACATTTGTGATGTCTACATAGTATCCACTATGGATATATAACCATATATAATTTAACCATTCTTTGTTGTTAGACATATTTTTGCTATTATAAATAATACTAATTGCTCTCCCTGTGTTTAAATCTTTGTGCCACACTCTGACACTTTTCCTGAATGTAAAGTCCCAGAAATGAAAACATTGGGTTAAATAGTATACATAGTTTGAAAGCTTCTGAAATGTGTAGCCATAGTGCCTTTCAAAAAGTTTACACAGAGGATATTTATTTTCTCTTTACCATAGCTATCAAATGTTAGAGTTAAGTTTATTGATCTCAGATTTAATAAATATTACAAATCAATAAATATTTTTGCATTAAAAAATAAGTTTGCACAAACATGTATAACCAGTATATAGGGGAAAGGCTCTGGAAACGCTTTTCACCTGTCACACTGGGCATTGTTGTTTTTCAGATATTTATCAATTTGTTAGAAAATACTGCTTTTTCATTCTTGCTTTAATTTGTATCCTTTGATTGTCATTGAGATTTTTATTTTACTGGATGCTTATTTGTTACTTGCATTTCTTTCTCTATAAATTGCATGTTGGTGTCCTCTGCCCATTTTTGAATTAGTGTGTATATCTTTGTCATATTGATTTGTAACATCTTGTGAACTGTTTATATTATCCTTGTTGCCTAATGAAAAACATGTATTCCCTATTTCTAACTCAAAAATCTCTCCCCAATTGCCGAATACTCCAACTTAACATGTAAACACCAGAGATTCATTCCCTTGGGAAAACACCCTTTTTCTGCTATCCTTTCTTCAATACAAATAATTCTGGGGGCAATAAACACTTCAAGCCCCTCACCTTTCAGTGTGAAGGAGGTTTTTCTTTCTTTCTTTTTTTTTTCTTGCCAGAGTATCAGAGAATAGCAAGAGGGAAGACAGGCCAGGTGGACAGAAAACAGAACTGTCCCTGCGATAGAAGTAGAAAGAGAGAAGGAACAGTTTAAACACACATGAGAGAGACAACTGAAACTCTAATTTTTGACCACTTACTAAGTGCCAGGAAGTGTGCTAAGCATATATACTTTATCTTAAC
Source organism: Galemys pyrenaicus (assembly GCA_019455555.1). Classification (NCBI taxonomy): domain Eukaryota; kingdom Metazoa; phylum Chordata; class Mammalia; order Eulipotyphla; family Talpidae; genus Galemys; species Galemys pyrenaicus. The sequence goes on along the minus strand of JAGFMF010011865.1, from coordinate 4,739,932 downwards.
ACACACACAATATAACATAGGTATGAATATTAATCCCATTTTACAAATGAAGAAACTCTGGCACATAGTAAGGTCTAATCACTTGCTCAATGCATACTGCTTCTAAGGGGCAAAGCCGGTCTAGAACCCAGCACTCCCTGGTTCTGAAGCCTACATTTTCAACAACAGTGACAATGCAACATTATATTCTCCTAGGATATTTCCCTGAAGGAGAAGTCAAATTGAAATTGCAGTACTTACTGAGTTTTGCCTATGTCCCAAAACAGAGCTAGGCTCTGTACAAACGTATAGTCTAGTAGGAGAGTTACGATTAAGCCACATAAAGTAATCGCACTATGAAGTTGTATATGTGGTTTCCTTGCCGCCACTTCATTCCCTCAAGCCCATTAGACATCAGTACATTGTCACTTCATTCTTTCTCATTAAGCCTGGACTCAGATTCAGAATACCTCTCAATGCAAATCTCTAGTCAGTCACAACTCATTAGATTTAGTGTGCAAAATGAAACTTATTTTACTCTCAGACAACAAAGATTTCATGGGGGACTGCCACTGAGAGGATTCGATTTGAATTGGGAGGAGAGTACACTTGCAGTGATTATTGTGAATTAAAACAGAAATGAGCAAGAGCCTGGCATATTCAGGCACGGTGAAGCTCTTCACAAATGACCATGGCGGGTGCCCATGTATAGAGTCAGGCAACATGGTTGGGGAAATAAAGAGAAGCCAAATTTTGAAGACCAATGAAAATTACACAGAAGTATTTAGACTGATATTTCTGGCTGTAAACGTTTTAGACTCTGATGAATTTAACAAAGAAATAACCTGATGAAAGGTGCTTTAAGATTGGCACAATGAATTAAGGCTTGCTTGGCCCCAAAAGGGAGAATAAATTAACAAATATGGAAAGAAAAAAATGACTTACTAACTGGATAAGGATAAGGAAGAGTCATATGCAATGACAAGGATGACCATGTGCTCTTATTTAAAGTTTTAATAACAATCCCTTTCAAGTATCCTTATTTGATGATAAATTACTAGGTCAACATTGTTTTGGGCCTACGGGGCTAGGAGAATGGCATACCTATGGCATAGACATTTAACTAAGGGAGCTGATTTTTGTGTGATGGAGAAAGTTTATGATGACTTGCTATGCTGAATGTGAGGTGACAGTGAGATATTCCCAGTGAAATGGATGTTCAGAGGTAAAGATTACTCTCTACTCTCTGACTCTAGTCATAGCTTAACAGAAACTAAAATTGACCTTCCTGTTACACTTGCCAAAACTCATTCTCGCTTAGGCTCATCACTCTCAGTTGCGAATTCCTGGTCTTCTTTTAATGTTCATTTTAATAGTCATGGAAAGAGATTCTAAGGAAAATGTAGATGTAAACCAAGAAATCAAATAGCCAATCAGAGACTCCCTCTACTACACTGAATCACTTACTAATTATGCAATTGATATCTACCATGAGTATACCATTATGCTAGCCACTATTATGGAAAATAAAAGCAGAAAACAAACTCCTCTCTTTCATTTTGTGTCTTGTTAATGACTTAGTGCTATCTTTTAATCAGTTCAATTGATCTTTACATTTTAGATTTAGAGACTAAATACCAATTGCAAGCGTGACTTTTCTGTTGTCACCTAAAGCTCAAAAATTTGAATATTATAAAGGTTATCTCTTTCACTACACCTGATCCTGCTATTTAGTTACTTGGAATTAGGTACATAGTATATATCTTGACTTGTTGGTCTAACATATTTTAAATTAAAGTACAATAGTTTACATCTTTGTCAGTATTTTGGAAGGATAGGGTCTCCCCATTCAGATGTAGTCACTGTAGCACCCCCACCACAAAAGCACCCAATAAATAATCTTTTACCATAGTCCATCGTTCTCTCTTCCACCCTGTTCCCACCCTCCCTCTTCCTTTCCCACTTCTCCCTCTGGGTGCCTCAATTCCTTGGTTGGCTTTCAAGGTCTTGTTTAAAAATGTGTCTTTGGTCCTTTGTTTGATTTCTCTATATTTCACATATAAGTGACATTTGAGTATTTATCTTTTTCCTTCTGTCTTATTCTGCTGGCCATATTACTATCCAGTCTCACTCATGTTGCCACAAATGGCATGACTATCTTTTTTGATCACTACTAGTATCCCATTGTGTGTGTTTACCACATCTTAATCCACTCATTTGTTTGGGGATACTTGGGTTGTTTCCATAGCTTGGCTATTATAGCTAGTGCTGCAATAAACACAGGGGTACAAGTTTTCTTTCAAATTAGTGTTCTTGTGCTCTTTGAATAACAACAGTCTTATGATCTCTGAGATCTAATTACAGCTATCATTTGTTGCAACATATATATCTGTCTTCTCTGTAGCTATGGCTCTTAAAAGAGCTGAACACAAATGAGTAGATAAATTTTTAAAGCAAACTTTGGCAGTACTGAACACGTAGACACAATATGGTACCTTTCTCATTAACCCTTAATCCTATATGATAATTAGTTATAGCTTGATTACTTTGAAATTTGTCCCAGACATAAATTAGAACTAGAAATCTATCTTTACGCTAATTCGCATGAAGTATAGTTAGAACTTCAGTGCTGATGTCTGTCAAAATAACAGTTGATTTAAAAAAAAACCATTCTTAGTTGCCAACTAGAGCACGTCTGCCCACGGGGTCATTACATTGTTGTGAAATGCAGTCCCTGCACATTTCACCTTTTGCTTCTCTCTGTTCTATGGGCTGAAGAAGAGAGTGAGGGCGAGCCTTGTTGGTGTGACTCAGAGCACCATCAGGCCTCGTACTCGCCAGGCTTACTCTACCAGGTTGTTGTTCTTTCTTTCTAATGTTCAGGAAAAACTCATTCTAATGTCCCCTTGTCTTTCTGATCAAAAGTTTTCTTCCACATGCAAACCATGAGTCGACATGGTAATGACCTTGTGACAAATAACTTATATAATCGACTACAATGTGAGATTTTTAGATAGTGTATTTTTTCTAATTAAAGATAATTACATTTTCTGTTTACAAAAGAGGGTTTGGGGGAGCAATTTTAGATACTTGTGTTCTGGGGAGTATTGGTAAATGGTCCATGGATAACCATATCAACCTAGTTTAACCATGATAATAACCACAAAATAAAACTGTATAAAATATTTGTTTTACATTAAATCAAACTTGATTGAGGAAAATATTTCTGGGGCAACAAACTACCCTCCAAGGAGATGGATATTCTGCTTCAATGTTTATTTTTCATTTTTTCCTCACTCTTTTTATTGTTGGATTGGTTTGTGGTATGAATGTTATAGGAACAGGGTTTGCATGAATGGTTATAAAATTACTAAAATCTGTCAGATATCCTTTCCCAGTTGAGAGTATGTTAGCTTTGCACATTTCCCCCTAGTAGAGAAGAAATGATTTGTCTGACATCGTTAGTGATAGAACTTGCTTTAAAACCTCCTGCCCACAGTATTTGCTTTCCTAACAGGCCTGAGCTGTCCTGATTAAACCGAAATAGTTCTTTAGATAAAAATGTATGGTGAAGGGTAAACCTCAGGACAAAAAGTGGCGCTTGCACTAAGCCAGTAGGAGACTTTTATTATGGTTAATTGTCATGAACTTCAAATCTGAGCTTCATGGATTCACTTCATTTCCTTTGCCACATAAAGTGGACAGCTCTCTGCTAAATGTAGTTTGTTCAGGGATTCCTACTGCTGATTTGTTTTCTCCAGTTTTGCTCAGTGTTTTCTGCTCCAGAGGATCCTAAAGAGATGGAGTTTCATCTTGAAAAGTCAGGAGAATTTATTACTATTATTGTCATACCAGGGAAAGGAGATGAATTTATTTAGCGGTGTCTCAAAATAGATTGCCTCAACGTTGACGCCTGCTGCTGATGCTAAATGATGAATACTAAGCACCTGGCACACACTTCACACTTCTCCTCATTTATCTGTTCTTCATATTCCAGTACTTTAAGATGCATGGAGCGCATTTTCACTGTGTTCTACTCCTGGTTGGGAGCCAAGCAGTAGATGTCATTGATTATTTGTTGAGCATCCATACCATGTGGGGAACTGTACAAAGTACAGCATGGAATTGTAGAAGGAACACAAGTGTATGAAATCCAGCTGGAAATTCTGAATTTGAATGCTAGTTTTGTCAAATTCCTAACTTTTTAATCTTGGGGACTTAACTTTCCTGACATTCATTATCCTTCACTCTGTAAAATGGAGTTGATAACTGCAGTCCTGTGTGACTTCAAGAGTTTATGTGTATTTCCATTTTGTTATTGCTTGGTCAAGAGTTCTGCAGACTGCGGTGTGTCTCTGCATGCCATGGGCAAAGGGGAAGTCCTTACCATAGGTATAGCAGGCAACATCCTACTTGCTTCACAAAGCACTGCCTAATACATCTACCATGGAACCCTTGAGGCATATATTTTTTTGACTTAAGGGTAAAGTCTTTCATTGCACAAGCAGAAACTGTGTTTCAAATCATGGTCTCATTTGGAGTGCAAAGTGTGTGCATGAATTTTGGAGACAGGCCCATTCAGATATTAACTATGTGATCTTGGAAAAGATAAATAACCTTTCTGAAGCTCAAATTCCTCAACTGTCAAATGGAGCTAGATAAAGGTACCTAAGTTCATAAGGTTGTTGGGAGGTTTGAATGACATAAAGTATGCAAAGTATGTAGCAGAGAGTAGACTTCTCTAAATGGTAGCTTCTCTTGAGAACATGACAGTATGGTGCTGTCCACAGTGCTCTCCCACTGGTAAGTTTTAGTTTCTTAATGTTGCAGGATTTGCAAGTGTCTCTGGGAATGGAAGCAGCTACTTGTCTCTCTTTGCAGTTATAGGTATATATCTTGGTGAAGGATTAAAACAAATATCAGGTCTCCTTTCAAAGTCTCAGCTATCCCATCAGTAATAATAATTTTATCATTGAGGAAACTAAAGTTTGGGGTGGGGGGTGACCTATCCATAGCAAGGAACTAGTAAGGGATAGAGCTGAGATTAAACTCTGACTGTCCAACTCCAAATCTTGTATGATTTCCACTGATTCCAAGCAGCTTCATATAGCTAGAATTTCATGACAGAGTTGACACTGAATCAACTTGGGGGCCAGTGGCAATTTGGAAGTGAAGGACACCCACCACCCACACAATGCTTATAACTTTTTTTTTTTCTTTTCACTGTTCTCTATTTTTTTCTTTTTTTTTTTATTAGTTAT
>JAGFMF010011865.1:4704979-4727309 GCA_019455555.1 Galemys pyrenaicus | reverse complement strand
GGTCTTACCAATTACAAATAGTGCTGCAATAAACATGGGGGTACAGGTGCTCTTTTGGATCGGTGTTTTTGTGTCCTTTGGGTAGATCCCTAGGAGCAGGATTGTCGGATCATATGGTAGTTCCATTTCTAGTAGACTGAGGAATCTCCATACGGCCTTCCATAATGATTGGATTAGCTTGCATTCCCACCAGCAGTGTACTAGGGGTCCTTTTTCTCCACATCCTCGCCAGCATTTGTTGTTTCTGGTCTTTCACTTTTAGCAAAAAGTGATTGTATAGGCAGGAGGGGTGGCACACTGGGCAGACTCAGGATGGTTCTTAGCAGACGGGGGTAAAGGAAGGAGTCCTGGAGCCCTCGGTGGCTTTTTATGCTTTTATTGATCTCTACATCAAAGGTGGCATCAGGTACATGGCAGGCATGGGTGCCGGGGGGCCGGGAGGCTGGCAGGCCTTCCCCCCGGCGCATCTCACCCTCTCGGCTGCTGTGCTGGTCTTCTGCTCTCCCACTGCTCTCACTGCTGCTCGTTGGTGCTCTGACTGTTGGTCCGTCCTGGAGTCCTCATGACGCCGCCCGTTTAAGCCCGTGTCCAACTCAGGTGCATGCCCACCCTGGAATGCTCGCAGCACCACAGGTGTCCATCATCACACCAGTGGTGGGAGGGTGGAAAGACCTGATTGTTCTCTGACCCTACAGTGATGAAGGAGGATTTATAGAGGCTCAGAAAAATGTGGTAGGGGAAATAATGCTACTCCAATCATTCCAAAACCGGTGTTCAATTTGAACTCTACCATTTATTGGCTGTGTGACCTTGGGCAAGTTACTGGCCTCTCTAAGTCTCTGTCTTCTCATTTGTAAAATGAAGACAATAAAAAGCAATTTTGGTTGTATGCATTCTGGGGTATAGGAAAGTGAGTAGCCTGTTCTTGAGAATGAGAGGGAACGCAGGAAGCTTGTGGTACAGCCAGATTCCACTTAAGCCAAGAAGTGTTATATGAAGAGGCTGAGCACGTTGGAGAGTTTGCTTTCCTTGAAATGTTGGTTCGAGAGAGCACACTAGGAAAGACTGAAAGGATGATATAGAGAAAGGAAATATGCAGTACTCCTAGGAGCCTTTCTCTTTTGTACTTTATTACAGGTAGTGGAATGCATATATTTTCTTCCTCGCTAAAATCATAAAGGCATAGATTGTGCTTAACCTCTTGTTGTAACCCCATAGGATTACAAAGTATTCAATGATTTAAAAAATACATTCTTTTTGTTTTTCTGATGATAATCTAGTACTTTAAAGTCATCCTGAAGTTAGAATTTTGTCAAAGGAAAGTACTACGTAGTACTACACAGGGTTTCCTTTCTTGCTGTTTCTCAATATTTCCTTACTTCTGCAAAGATTTCTTACAATATTCATCAGGAGTGATATCTCCTCTTCTATAATCTTCCAGCCTTTTCATGTTTCAGTGCTCTACCCTTCATTAGAGATCCCAGCAGCTGGGAGGAGCTGGCCTGTGGTCAGGTGTTCCCAATCTGCAGCAAAGCCTCGATTATTACTAAGCAGGTCCCTGAGGCGGACCTCTGACACAGGTAACACATTTTGACTGATAGTTGCCCCACTTCCAGTTGGAAGAAATCATTCAGGCTCTTGTTTCATTACATGTGAATTAAATCTAGATCACTTTTTCTGTATAAGGCCAGAGAGTAAATCCTTAGGCTTTGAACACCTAAAGGTCTCTGTCACAACTAAGCAACTCTGTACTTGTAGCGCAAGAGCAGTCTTAGATGCTAAGTAAACAGAAGTGACTGTGTTCCAATAAAACTTTATTTACAAAACACGGCAGCGTGCAAGATTTGGCCTGTGGAGCTGTAGCTTGTAAGACCCCTGGTCAAGAACATTCCATGTATTTGCCACACTTTTGTTTAGTGACATTAACATGGCTACGTAACAATACAGATTTGTCATTCTTGATAGAATTGGAGGCAGCGAATTTGTTCAGTGTGTCAGTGTGAATGTCTGACCATAATGCCTTTTCACGCCTGAGCACACCCTTGCCACCGTGTTCATTATAGACTCCTACTGAATTCTTGATGATGGTTCCTTCTCCTTGAAACTGACTGTTGACTTTGGAATCTCTGGGAAAATGATCAATGAATTTCTTTTTATTCACCTAATCTCTTTTTAGTACCTGGTGTTCTTTTTCTTTCCCCTCTGCTTTTCCATTATCTGAAAGATGTCCTTTCCCTTGAAACATCCTTTTTTATTTTGCCATTTAGCCATGCTCTCTGTGGCTGTGTCATACTGTGTGGGCTAACCAGGACTTGCAATCAAGAAAAAAAAAAAAAAGAGAGACCAAGTGAGCAGTTTTTCCCTAATGAGCTTGGCCAAGGCTTGGCCTCCTGTTGAGATTTTCTCACGTTTTATTAAAAGCTGTCTGTTAAATGCAATGTGGAATCCTAGGTTGGACCATGAAACAGTTAAAGGACATTAGTGGAAAATTGTTGAAATCCAGTAGTTTAGTTAATAGAAACGCACCACTTTATTTTGACAAATGTGCCATGACTATGTAAGATGTTATGTTAAGGGACACTGAGTGATGTATTTGTAGAAACTCTCAGTACTATCACTGTAACTTCCCTGTGAATTGAAGACTATTCCAAAGCACATAGTCATTTTTAAAAAACTATTTGCTCTTTCTGCCCTCATCCCCGTCTCTACTCCCTGGGGAATACAAACGATTTCAAATGTAATTCATTAATTAAATAATAAAAAATAAAATAAACTGAGGGAAAAAAAAGCTATTTGCTAACTGATCTCCCACCTTCACCCCTTTCTCTTCATTATTAGATAGTATGACCATCTCATTTGTGCTAGCTCGTGCAAAATAAGTATAACTCTTCCCACCCCAACCTCCATTTCCACATTGCTTCTCTGGAATTCTATAACATGTGCCAGGTACTCTTTTGGAGTAGACAGGATTGCAATTCTCTTTGTATTTCTGTCTTCTGACCACACACTTCTTAGGGAATATATCCTTAACATGGTGGGAGCGGAGAGTGTGCAGAGCCTCTTGAAATGTCTGTAGAAAAAAGAATCTTCTTGGATTCCTGGCCTAGTAGAGACAAGCTGTGATAGTTAGCAAAGAAAAAAGTAGTTGGATGGAGTGATTCCTTCTTGATGAATAGATTTTACGTATTAATCCACTCTTTTCCAAACTCTTTTTCAAGCATGTCCTGCCCGATGAACTAGAGGAATAGGGGCCAGATAGTGACATGACAGGAAGGTAAAAAGGTTATGAGTTTCTGTGGCCTCCTCATTGCTGTACCCCACAGTTATTCACTGCTATGAGTTAGACCTGGGGCATTAAAGTTATTTTCTATTAAAATGCAAATATTGTCTATGATAGGAAATAAGTCAAATAAGGCTAAACAGAGCCTGAATGGAAGACAAGAACCTGGAGGGGGGACTATAGTGTACTTATGTTTCTGCTTTATATATTTAGTTAAAAATCATTTTAAGTACTCATGTATATGGTATTATAAAAAAGACAGCTTTAAAGAAAAATGAATAAATGAGTAGCTTTGTGGTGGGCCTTCCAAATACAAAAATGCTTTGATTTAGTTATTTCCTGGGCTATATGTGGGTCCTGTTCACCAATCAGAATCTGGTTGATATGTGGGATAAGCAAAGAATTGATGCCCTAAGAACAAGAAGATTAATTTGATGCTGCAGATCTAGATGGATGGAGATTGAGGCCCAAAGGGTCAGTTAAGGCAAAAAAAAGCATACAGCTATCACTCATTCTTGCATTTATTAAATACGCCTTTTAAGTGCGTAACTATACTATTGCGAGGAACTATTCTGGCACTGAGTGAAAAAAACAGACAAATTTCACTGTCTTCATGGGACTTACACAGTCAAATTTTGTTTTTGAAAGAGATAAATATATATTAAGAGGTGATAAGTGCTATAAAATAAAAAGTAGATGAAGATCCAGTCTCAGAACTCGATGAGCATCAAGACAGTTCTAGTGAGTTAGGTATGCTAAAGACAAATGCTGATTCTGGGGCAGATGCATTTGGTTTATCCTTTGTTGGCTGTGGCACATTGATTTCACAGATATTGCTAAGAATCCTATAGGAGTCCAAGGACCAGGAGTTTATCTTACCTCTGATTGACAGCTGGTGAGTGCTATATATGGTCACTGCATGCCTTGACATTTGGAAACATTCCTGTGTATGCCAACTGTGGCTAACACTTATGCCCCCCCCCCCACTTCCACTTTCCTGATACTACCTGGGTTAAGTGGATGAGTTACAGGAAGACCAGAAAGGTAGGAAATTCCAAAGCAAAGTTGAAAATCTTAAAGTAGACATTGTAATCCCAGCCATGGATGTTTAACATCTACATATGGTGCTTAAAAGCCAATGACATACGACAATACCTAACATAATACTTGATATTAAATCCCCGCTTAACATGCATTTTGAATGAATGAATGAACTGAACAAATGCCACAAGAAAAGGAGCATCTGGAAACAAAACAGAAGTGATATGAAATTCCCACTGTGGGTTTTGTATCTTTTAAAATAGTACCATTTACAAGCAGTTAATTAAGCCACTTTCCCCCCTAAACACCACTCCATGGTAGTTAATCGAGGTCAGTTCATTTCTCTTACTTAAAGAACCAATTAATGTACCTTAGAGATTTGTAGATCAAAGCAATGTGATCTCATCACACCTATATACTTTCATGACTTTGGTCTTCATGGACCTAAGAACAAACTCTTTAAATCTTATAATTCTCATTAAAGATAAGAGAAAGACTTTGCCCCTGCACTTTATCATTTATCTGAATCAGATGCTTTAGGATATAATGCTAAATTTGTAGCTGTTGTCTTTTTTCATTTAAAGATGGCTGCTTAAATTATAACCTTAGCCATGATACCTGAACTGCTCACTTATTTAAAAACCCAACTATTTTGAAATTTAATTAGAAAAATGTATCCAGGTCAAACTGAAGAACAACAAACATAATTGAACAGGACACCGCATTTTATCTCTCTTAACTCCTACGTATCAAGAAAATGTAAAAATGTGAATCCAGATTCTTCCAAATGAAATTTCTAATGCCCTCACTTCCACTGTCTCCCAAGAGAAGAGAACAAATCAATTCTAGTCCATGTTTTCTTTCCTAGCTAAGGAGAAAGTATTCATCATTTGCTGGGCAGAAGGTCATATGGTTTCCTTGAATCATGCTTTGCTTTCACATTTGCTGTTTGATAAAAGTTCCCCTGGAGACTGTTTGGATGAAGAGATCACCTCTCCAAAATGAATTTGTTCATTTTTTTATTGCAACACAAGAATTCATTTGTGATCTTGGTGTGGGATATGACTTATACCTTATAACCAGTGACTGCAAGACTGTTTTATCACCAGAAAAGCCCAGCCATCCCTTTTTAACTTTATGCGCTCCAGTAAAACTCCATGTTCTGACTATCTTTTTCTATTAAGTGTCTGCAAATAATCACCCTGGAGTCCCAGGCTTATTCCCCAAGAGTTTTCTTAACTGAGCAGAAAACCTGGATAGATCCTAATTTCATAGGCTCTTGGTTATGGACACCTCAAAAGAGAAGAAATGTCAGAGATTATAACTCCCAATGATACCATCTCAGAATGGGGAAACCGAGGCTCTGAGAGGGGAAGTCACATGCATAGAATTACATACAAGTTAGTGCTAGAGTTAGCATGATAAGGCAATTTTCTTGAAAGCCAAACTATTTTTAGTATGCTTTATACTATCCTCTCATCAATGTTCAGCACTACAAACAACTTCTACACACCTATGCTCTTGGTATGTTAGTTTCTGTGTTGTGGAGTAAGCAGTCACTGTATACCAATAATGGTGTCACCTTTGCCCATATTTAGGTAGGTTGGGCCTTTCACTCTACAAAAGCTATTTTATTAAAGACACTACTTTTCTCAAAGCACATAGATAGGACTGATAAGGAAACAAGCTTATATAATCTCCTTCGGCCTCCTTTTCTCTAGGCTGTGCTGTCATAAAATTGTATTCTTTTTCTCACAGTATTTATTTACCATGTGTGCATACTAAACCGAGGCTTGAGAGGTAGATAGTATGGTGATTAAGCTCGCTCTCTCTCTCTCTCTCTCTCTCTCTCTCTCTCTCTCTCTCTCTCTCTCTCCCTCTCCCTTCTCCCCCCTGTCTCTCTCTGTCTCTTTCTCTCTGTCTCTCTTGCTCAAACACACATACACAATCATACACACTTACTAGATACTCTTGAGTCAAACGGTGAGTCAAAATTTGACTCATCTCATTTATTCACTGATTTGAGTCAAATTGCTTGATCTCTCTTTGCCTTATTATCCCCATCTTTAAAATAGGAATAGTAATAGTACCCACCTCAGTCTCAATTAAGGTTCAATCAGAGAAGCAGAACCACTACAGGTGACAGAATAAGGGCGTTTATTATACAAATTAGATATCATGCAATCGTGAGAGCTAATTAAATCATTTCCTTAAGACTCATTTTAGCATTTGGTGTTGAGACTAAAGTCAGCAGGAAAAGTGGAGGAGAACAAAGACAAATTGGAACCTAAGCAGACAAAATGGATCTCATCTCAGGAAGACAATCTGGAAGCTGTGCCTATCTTATCACCATTTCTAGTCTTAATGTTGTGGGCAATCTGCAGAAGTGGGTACCCTTCACCATGGAGCTGCACGTGGATATGGCCCAGGAGCCAGAGGAGCTAAAAGAGGAAGTCCTTTGGGAACTGGAAGAGCTGTGGGCCTGGCTCCTGTTTAATGCCAATGACATGGGCCGGTGGAGACGCAGCCACAAATACAAACTAAAATAGCACTTGGCCCCACACTGACCTTCAGGGTTTGAAAAATGGCTGTTCCTTCACTTTTACCTTTCAAATCTATGCAGATTTCTCCTGTGGCCAATCCAATTTGTAACCCTACAACAAAAGTAATTCTGGGAACCATCTCCTTAGATCGTAAACAATTAGACATAATGCAAATATGCAGTGCCTGGCATATTTTAGGCACTTACCAGATATTTTCTTTTATACTTGCTAGTAGGGTTCTTAGATCAGTGTTTTTCTCTTCATTAGATTACAGGTGCCACAAGAGAGAATGTGTATGTTTTGTGTATCATTGAATCTCACCACCTAGCACAGTGCCTGATATTTGGTGGGAACTTATGCGATAATTGTTGAATGACTAGAAGGGCAGGTAGAAAGATGATTTGGAGAAATTATAACACTTGAAAAACAATCTATCATCAGGTATTATGATGCTGTAGGGTCAGAGAAATCAGGTCTTTCCACCCTCCGGCCACTGGTATAATGATGGACACCTGCAGTGCTGTGTGCATGCCTAGGTGGGTATGTGCAAGTGGGACACCTGGGATTAGACATGGGCATATAAGGGCAGCGTCATGAGGACGCCAGTACCAACAAGCAGCAAGAGTAGCGAGAGCAGCCTCTCAGGTGAGCTGTGCTGGGGCCTGGGAGGTCTGCCAGCCTCCCGGTTCCCCGGCATCCATGCCTGCCATGTGCCTGATGCCACCTCTGTAATAAAAGCATAAAAGCCACCGAGGGCTCCAAGACTCCTTCCTTTACCCCCGTTTGCTAGAACTATCCAGAACTTGCTCCAGTGCCCCCTTCCTGCCACTGCAATTGGCATTAGTCAGCAGGATGGTTCGATGCAGATGGGTGCAGAGCCCTAAGAAGACTGCAGGAGGGACTGAGAGGTTGCAGACCACGAGCATATGTAACACTGGAGGCACCACAGCAGCAACAGAGGTGAACAAAGTCCAGGAGCTGCAGGAAAAGCTAAAGACGCTGTGGAGAGAACCAGAGATGCCACAAGAGCACAGGAGGTGGACAAAGTCTGGGAGCCACAGGACAAGACCTTGAGTGGAGGAGGAGATGCCCGCGAGGTTCAGCCCATGACCCCTGAGGCAGCAGACTCCTTGGAAAAGAGGACAGCGATTTGGAGCTCACCCACTGCTGATGAAAGGACTGATGAACTTGGACTGATAATCCTGCCAGAAGGCTTGGAAAATTTGGCAGTTTATGTTTATGGGACCCTGGGGGTGGATGGTATTGTTTGTACACCCCAGGAGATGAAATAGAAGCATGGCCAGTGACCCTTGGTGACCAAAAGCAGCCAGGGTACAAGAATAGCCCAAGAGTGGCAGAGAGAGGAAGCCCTCTGCAGCCAGGCATAGGAGAGGTATCAAAAAGCCTAGAGAAGGCAAAAGCTGGCACTAAGATTGGGAAGCCCTGAGTGGCTGGTAAGCAGCCTAAGTCTGGTAAAGGAGGTGAGTGAGTGTCTTAAAATCACCTGTGAGTGATGCCCTCTTTGTTGTAGAGTGAGGTTGAGAAGCTGAGGAATCATCCTTGAGGAACGGGAAGGGAACGTGGTTCGTGGTGGAGCCCACAGCCGAAGAGGGGATCCAAGAGAGGCCGCATGTGGAGCTGGTATCTACGGATCCCCGACCCGTGTGCGCGTGCACAGGGTTGGCCTGAGTGCAGTGCCTGTTTGTCACATTGGTGTTAGAGTGACGGCAGAGTACCTTGGGGATTGGGCAATTACCCCCTGTAGGGTAAAGGTTGATCAGGTATTTCCAACCTCCCACCACTGATGATGGACACCTGAGGTGCTGCGAGCACTCCAGGGTGGGCATGCGCAAGTGAGCGCACCTGTGTTGGACACGGGCATAAATGCGTGGTGTCATGAGGACGCCAGAACTGTGAGCACCAACAGACAGAACTGCGAGAATCAACCGACAGTACTAATGAGCAGCAGCAGCAGAGAGAGAAGAAGCAGCCGAGAGGGTGAGATGCGCCGGGGGCTGGGAGGGCTGCCAGCCTCCCGGCCCCCCGGCCCCTCTGCCTGCCATGTACCTGGCCACCTCTACTAAATAAAGCATGAAAAGCCACTGAGGGCTCAGAGACTCTCCTTCCTTGACCCGTCTGCCCAGAACCATCCCGAACCGTGCTCCTGCGCCACCTTTCCTGCCGCTACACCCCCTAAAAACTTCAGTATCACAATTCTGAGAGTGAGCATCCTGAGGGTGGGTGTGGTGTGTGGCTTGTGGCTGAGACCACAGCCAGAGAAGGCCAGAAAGCCTGACGGCTCCTGGTGTGTGACGGCAGGTGCCGTGAGTGGTTCCCGCCTCATATAATCAGTCGGCAGCAGACGTGGTGGATCATCTGCTAGTGCCAATAATCTTGTCTTTTGCCCCTGGGTTGGTGCCCTGCCTAAGTTTATTTATATTCTGTTATATTTTGTTGTGTAGCTGAATTGTGTTGTATTTACTTTTGTGGTTCATGGTGGCAATGTTCACATTTGCCCAGAAAAAACTTACGTTTAATTTGTATGGTGGAAAAACCTGAGGGGGTGGACTGTAGGGTCAGAGAAATCAGGTTGTTTCACCCTCCAGCCACTGGTATAATGATGGACACCTGTGGTTTCGCTCATGCCTAGGTGGGCACGTGCAAGTGGGCACACCTGGGATTAGACATGGGCATATAAGGGCAGCGTCATGAGGACGCCAGTACCAACAAGCAGCGAGAGGGGCGGAGCTGCGAGAGCAACTGAGAGGGTGAGATGCACCGGGAGCTGGGAGGCCAGCCAGCCTCCCGGCCCTCCGGCACCCATGCCTGCCATGTACCTGATGCCACCTCTGTAATGAAAGCATAAAAGCCACTGAGGGATCCAGGACTCCTTCCTTTACCCCCCGTCTGCTAGAACCATCCAGAACTTGCTCTGTGCCCCCTTCCTGCTACTACAGATGCTCTTGTGGGTATGCAGACAGATATATAAGGTTTGATCTCTGGTATAACTGAAGTTTCAGAGTAGGGAAATGGACATAGGGTGGCAGGATACTTAGTAGCATAAAAAAAGCTTTAGACAAGTAGGGTTCGTGTAGCCATTGGTATAGTCTCCAACAGAACATCCACCTATAATATTTTCCATCAATTACTCTAGATTTAGTACTTAGCAGCTGCATTCTGCTCTGTGTCCCAGGAGGCTTACTTTTATTGACATATCAACTAGGTTATTTTGCTTTATGACCTCTCAGCTGGGTATGGTCAATGGGAGGCAGCAACAGAATATGAAAGAAGATGGACATCAGGATTTATAATCCCAGGTTGATGTTGGTTGAATGCTACCAATAAAGACCATAATTTGTTGAGTGAGTCTCTCCTTGGGTTCCAGTAACTTCTCCTCAGTTGTCCCTTTTGACCTAGTGGTAGTAAAGTTTTCTGTGCTATTTCTATCTTTAGGGTGCTTCACCATCCTGTTAGTTTCTCCTAACCTTTCCCATACTACTTAAATAGACCCTTTATTAAGCTCTCCTTAGTTACCCCCTTTGAGTGTACCTAATATTTCCCCCTGTGATGCAGAGACATCATCATTGCAATATGGTATTTAAAGAAATATACTGGGTATTGTGAGGCATTGGAGCAATAGGGCTTAGGTGACAGCTATCACTCAAGTCCTGGTGTGGGGTGACATCCTGGTTTTCAACTAGTCTGTTGTCATAAGAATCCTAGCCATAGTTGAGGGTGCCATGATATAAAATCTAGGTTTCTAAGAAGGAACTGGTGAGAACTAGGCAGGCAGACAAGATAGCCTTCATTGTCACTTGTAAACTGAGGTAAAAGCTCAATCATTTGGACTGATATTCATGGGATAAGGGACCGACATAGCACAGAGACATGAGTCTAAGGGTTACTCCAGGCTCATATCATGGACACCATGTATGTGGGAAAACAGGTAAGCTCAAGCCTACCTACTTCAAAAATCCTTCCAGATATTGTTAGGATTTGTAGAGTAATTGAAGAGGCCTGGAATTGGAGGTAAATTGTTTCAAAGATTAACAAAGAGGGAGAGGCCAGATATGACCAAATTATGGAGGCTATTAAGTACTAAACATTGAAGTTTGAAATTATAGGAAATTATGAGCTATTATATTTTACCATTTAATGTCAGTGATCTTTGATTAGTCATTAGATATGTGAATTTTAGGGATGTCTTTACTGCCAGTCTTGAAAAAAATTGATGATGATGATGATGATGGCGATGTTAGCAGTTACATCTATTGATCACCTGCTATGTGTCAAGCACATGCTCCATTCTTCAAGATATACAATATCTTATTTAACCTTTGCAATAATCCTTACATGTGTCAGTATTATTATTCTCATTTTACACATTAACTCACTGAGACTCTAATGATTAAATACTTGGCTCAAAATCATGAAACTAGATTTGGGTTTAGGATTAAAAGGCACCTAACCCTGTGCCTCTAATCTCTGTAATAGACTATCCACATTCCCCATTCCATTGTCTCCTTCTCACCTCCATTCTACCTATGACCTTTCTTAAAATTGGCATTGTCCCCTCAGTTACAAAGAATGACAATTTGCCAGGCTTATTCATAAGCACCAAATATTGCTTTCATTCTCAGGCAGACACTGGACTCTCTGCCAAAGTAATGACCCTGAAAGGAACCTTCTTTCAGTCTTCTTGAATTTGGGCAGCAGATGATGAGAAAGGAGGATCTGGAAACTGAAGTTGACTTTGGAGTTGTCCTCTACAGTTTCCCTTTGGAAGTCTTAGAGTGAGTCACCAGCTTTCTTGACTCCATTTACTGACCCTTAAAGAAGAAATGGTACCTAGCCCTGATATTGGACTTTTATGACCCTCAGCTTCCAGTGATTCCAAAGCTTTGTGAAGATACCTGTGCTGTTGGATTAGAAAATATCCTCATCTTCAGAAAATCAAGACTCTTGCTAGCATGGGTTGTTCACTTATCTTCTCTCTACTTTCATACATTCATTCCTTTTTTAATTGATTAAACCTTTTATTTCCTTACGTTGTTGTTCATATTTGCATAATATTTGATTTCTTCTCTCAGGTGTAGTCCCCATAAGTCTCCACAACCACATCACCCATGAACCATCACCATAGTCTCTTGTGCTCTTCCCTCCCCTGTTTTGACCCTTCTTCCTCCCCTTCCCCTGCTGTATGCCGCAGATCTATAGTTGCCTGCAAGTTTTAGCTTTATTTTTTGACCTTTTGTTCAGTTTCCCTATATTTCTCCTTTAAGTGAAACTATCCAATATTGTTCTTTTTCCTTCTGATTATTTGACTGAGCATAATCCCTTATAGCTCCATCCATGTTGCTGCAAATGGCATAAATTTATCTTTTTTGATTGCTGAATAGCATCCATTGTATATACTCATTATTTTTACGTAAATGTCTATGTTATAAAAGTCCTTATGGATAAGGTAAATTCCACAGTTTACATATAGAAAATGGAAGCTTATAGAGCACAAAGATCTTGTCCATGGTCACATAATAAGTTACTGTTAGGACTAAAACAATAGCCAGTTTTCCTGAACTCTAGCTCAGTTGCTCTTTCCTGATACTTTTTTTCTGTCTATTCTTGTTTTATATTTTAAATTTTTGTATCCTTAGAACTACTTCAATTTTATTTTTATATATTTTAAACATTTTTTATTTAGTAACCTAGCTTACAGCACTATATACTTCCAAGATTATATTTTTCTTACCATGTTTACCATTAAATTTCCAGTCACTATCCATCACCAATAATCAGTTGACCCCTTCTACTCATTCCCCCCTACCCCACTTGCCCCTCTAATAACCACCATTCTGCTGTCAGTCTAAAGGTTTTCTTTCTATTCTACAAATGATTAAAAGCATGCGGTATTAATTTACTCATATTGCATATAATATGATTTACTTTTTATAGCTAGTACGTAAGTTCCTAAATATAGTAACCTGATATATATTTGTTTTGTATGCCTATGAAATGCTTAAAGGCACTTAGCATTAAGTCGAGTCTCTGTGAATGTTTGCTGATTAAACCTTTTTATTTAAGTTGACTATGGTTGGATCAAAGCAGATCTCTTTCAGGTTTGGGGCATTGACTTAGCTTGGATCATCTTTCCCATTTTAATTTTATCTTGGTAGTTGAAACTTTTCACTTAGAAAAAGGCCCATGAGGTCCAACATCCCAAAAGACATTGTCTAATCTTCAGAAAAATTCCTCAGGAAACAAATTTCCTAACAAAGTCTGATTCCATTTCTTTCTTTGAGAGTCAATCATTTGTAATGTCTCATTGGTGATTCAGTCTCAGATCATATGGCAAAAGAGCCTCTTCTGATTTTCTTCTCCATATGGGAAATTCATGAATGCTATTAACACTTCACAAGTCAATTTTACCTTTTCGTGTAAAGATCCATAAATAGATATGATATCAGTTTGTTTTTCCCTTTCTGGGGCTAACAAATGTGAGATTGACTTAGATGCACAACCAGAGGTACTGGAAATGAAACTTCCATGTCTCAAAGGAGGCTCTTCTTTTTTAGAATCAACTTTCTGCATGTGGTTAGTTTCTGATATCTAAATTGCTTGTGGGTAACTCAGCACTATGACTACAATGTCTGTGCTTTGATTTTAGACTCCTGAGAGGGGAGAGGGTAACTTTTTGCCTTCCACCAAAATTGGAAAAATCCTGTTTTCCATACCCCAAGAATACACTGGTAAATGTCAACAAAATGTCAGAATGCTCAATCTCTATATTGGTCAGGTATGGTGTCTTAGAAACCTGGGATGGTATATAATGATGAACCAGTGGTTGGAAAACTCGTAAAAAGAATAACAGTGGCCTTCATGTTCTCTTGATTGCCATTAGTCTCTCTCCTTTTCCAAGTACCCATCCTTGTCTGTTCTCTGGGAGATTGCATGTGTCCTTTCCTAATAATCCCTTACTATCAAAAGTCTTGATTTCTGGCGTAGTTCCATTAGAAGGCATATGTATGCTATAGAATGAGCAATGGACTTGAATTCAGCGTATCTAGACTTTTCATTAACTTTAAAGACTGATAGATAATCATATGGTCGATATATTTTTAATGTTTTGACAAACTGCCATACTGTTTTAGGGGGCCTGGATTGTCTACATTCCAACTGTGTACTTATTTTTCCAAACAAAAGAGTTCCTTTTTACCACATCCTCACCAAAATTTGTTGTTCTTTGGTCTATTTGATGTGGCCCATTTTCACTGGTATGAGGTGGTATCTCATTGTAGTTTTCATTTCCTTGATGATAAAGGACAATGGTTATTTTTTCATGTGCTATTGGCAATCTGTATATTTTCTTTGGAGAAGTGTCTATTTAGCTATTCTGTCCATTTTTTGACTTGGCTATTTGTTTTCTTTTTGTTGCATTTTATGAATTCTTTCAAGTGGTCCAGCAACACCACTCCTAGGATCTACCCTAAGAATGCAAAAACACTAATTTAAAGGGGAACATGTGCTCCTATATTCATAGCAGTTCTATTTATAGCAGTTACCAATTTATGGAAACAATGTAAATGCCCAACATCTGATGAAAACGCTCCCACCCTCCACAAGATAGGGAATGAGATACCTTTCACATTACTTCTACTCAACATTATACTAGGGGCTCTAACTAGGACAATTGGACAGGATAAAGAAATAAAAATTATGTAGATTGGAAACAAAGAAGTAAAATTATGTCTGTTTGCAGATGACATAATCTTGCATAAAGAAAATTGAAAGGTACCCACAAAAACTGTAAAACCAATAAAATCAGCAAGTTTGCAGGACAGAGGATCAACATGCAAATATCGATACTGTTTACATTTGCTAGCAATTAACACTCCAAAAATGAAATTCAGTAAATAATTCCATCTACAATGGAATGAAAAGTGATAAAATACTTAAAAATAATTTCATCAAAGAAGCATAAGACGTGTACAATAAAACCCTGAAATATTGAAAAAATTAAAGAATTCTTAAAAATAAGGGACAGAAATCCAAGCAACCTTCTCCAAACTGATCTACAGTTTCAGTAAAATCCATATCAAAATCCTAGTCACATTTGTGGTAGAAATGCACAAGCAGAGCATGCATCTTCACCACCACCCTTTCCTTCTATGATGGGTACAGACAAGACATACTGCCAACCAACCTAATCCAGGCTCACCAGGATTACTTTGGGGCTCACACTTAGCCAAACTGGGACAATTTATTGACACTAATTGGACAGGTCATGGTGGCAACATTTTGTCTTCTTTATACAATGCTGAACCCCACTGGGTCCTTCCCCACATGTTCACAACTGGGATTCAGCAAAAAATGTAACTGGGCCAAAAATGGAGTACCACTAAAGAGATCTGGGTTGTGATGGCTCAGGAAAGGAGGTGTGATCTGAAGAAGATATGTGCACGATAGATAAATGGTGTAGAGGGAGAGAGATTTGATATACTAATTTCTAATACATAAATTACTAATTTTGTCTAGTGGCTGCTCTCTTCCCTGCTTCCCACCAAATTCCCCACTAATATATAAACACTACTAAGGGCAAGAACTTTTGTCTGATATTTCCTAATGCATTCTCAGAGCCTAGAATGTTGTCCGGTACTTAATCAACTGCCAATAAATACTTGTTGGATGACTGTATTGGTTGATAGGCCTAGATTCTGGTCCAAACTTTATCAATAAATAGAGATCTTAACCAGGTCACATTCCTTTCTCTGGGCTTAGTTTCTAAAGTTATAAAAGATGAGCATTGCTCTAAAATATTCAGGTCTTTTGTCCTCTACTATTCTGTAGTTCTGGGAATATACCTTTTCTGTAATTTATCTATGATATCATTTTACTCACCCATGTATTCATCCATACACTCATCCATCCAGTATTTCTTGGATATAGTCCAAGGACTTCAGGCTATAGAAAGATTTGTGTCAGAGATAAATCAGATGATTAAAGTTACACAGTGTTACTATGGAGAAATGTATAGAACATGGGTTGTATGACTATGTGTAACCTATAATTTAAGTGGTGAGATGTTCTTTGTGCTAAAACTCAAAAGAACATTGAATTAACAAGATGAGAACAGTAGGGTTACAGAAGTGGGTAGAACATTACAAGCAGAGGGAGCAAGAGCTACAGAGGCCCTGAGGCAGAAAAGGCTTTACTTGCATAAGAAAGAGGGAGAGGAAGAGTGTTGGAGGGATATAAGGAGCTAAGAGTTAAGTGGTATGCAATAAGATTCAGGAAGTATCTTAATACCTGTAAAGCCTTAAAAGAATTCTAAGAAACCAAAAATGTGTACTTCTCTGGAACTTTGAGCCACTAGTGCAAGAATGGTGGGGTCTTGGGTGGGAAAGGTTCCATTTATCTCTTTTCTCCCCTCTTTGCTTTTATATTCCCTTAAGGTTTTTTATAGGTTGAAAGAGTAGTAAATGACTTTGTTAGATTATAGTCAAGAAAGTATTATCTAGTTAAGTTATTAGGCTTGTCCCAAGACTGTCTGCTATGTTGGAAACTCCTCATAAGAAACTTTCAGATGAATCTAAGTTTCCAGAAGGGGTCCTTAAACTAATCAACACAACCAAAAATTGCTCTATCAATTTTGCTGAAATACTAGATGGGATTGTCTATCACATTGCACAGCAAAGTTCTGCTGAAGGTCATCTTTTGCAGATTTTCTCATAATTTTCTTAACTATAAGAAGAGTAGTATAGTAGGTAATCATAGCTGTTATAATTTGTGGAGTGTTTTCCATGCATCAGGCACATTTCAGTGTAATTTTATTTATGTGCAGGCATTTTTCTAGGTATTTTACATAACGTGGCATTTACAGTACAACCTGAAAGTAAAAACCATTATTATACCCATTTTACAGATAAGGAAGCTTAAACCTAGAGGAATAAGTTTGTTGTTCAAGTTCTCACAGATAGTGTGTTGGGAATTCAAAATTCAAAAATAGGCAATTTAACTTCAGGCATTGCACATTGAACTATTGGCTGTGTAGTGAGCTAAGTCAACCGGGGTTGCTAATGTCAGAATATAAGAGCATGGAGGTCAAATCATGCCAGAAGTCAACAGATAGACACCCAGATCCATTTAGTGAATTAGGAAGTGGAAAGAAGGACAGGTTAAAATATTGAGAACACTTATTTTAGCAGATATATGAAGTTATGTTCATGTAGCAGACAAGTGTATGTATACCTGAGTGAACTCAATTTGAACTCCAAAGTTGATGACATGATATTCATCAAACAGCAGGGACAAACCATAATTTGGAACATCATTCATGAGTGTGTAGTCATTCTGATTGGCTCTCGTAGTTTGAATACACATTTCCTATAAAAATCTGATAGCTCTCCCTCCATAAAATCTCCCACACTCAAGGTAAGTTTTTGTAATTATTAGGGATAGGATGGAGACTTGAGAGTGGAGAAAAGCAGGAGAAGGAAAATAAGTAATGAAGAATGGTCTCTTTTGTTACCATTATTTGAATCCCACACCTTCTTTATCCTACTGTTCTATTTTTTTCTGTCTTCATATAAAGCACTTGTATGCACTCCCATATTCCTCAAGGGGAAACTCCTCCTCTCATCTGCATCCCAAAGGCATCTTTAACAGAGTAAGTTCCTTTCATCAGTGCTTACGGTTTCAGTTGAAACATGTCAATGAGGAGCAAAACACAAATAATAAACAGTAAGGAGAGGAGAGTAAAAGACCTCTAACCCATGGGCACACAGCTAAGAACCAGGTAATAAGGGGGAGGGAATTGTTCAGAAAAATAAAAAAAAGGTTGAAATGAGAGTCTACAAGAAAGTCTCCTTCTGTGTAAGAATATATTCAGTTGGACATGACTTGCATTACCTGTTTACATTTATTGCTTATGTTGATTATTAAACAATTGAGATTATTAAAAAATTGAGATAATTTTGCTACATGCAGTTGTATGAAGTAATGCAGACATATTCCAAATACACTTTACCTAGTTTACCCACTGATAACTATAAAACTGATCACACCAGGAATAATGTAACCCAGATTTGATGTAACCCAGATTTCATCAAATTTAATTGTGTGTTTTCTTTTTTTACTGGAATATTTTATTTTATCTATTTAAAGTTACAATTGATTTATAACATTGAATATGACTCAAAGGTATAGGAACACACCTCTTCAGATGTATGTTACCACCCCATACTCACCACCAAGACACACATCGTCCACCATAATCCACTGGACTCTGTCCATAACTTGTTATCCATTCTCCCCCCACTACCCCAATCTGGTAACCTCAGTTATACACTCAGACTTCTCAGGTTTGTTGTCGGCTTAGTTTGTCTGACCTTTTTGTGTTTTCTTTTTCTATATTCCACATAGAAATGACGTCATCCAGGACTTGTCTTTCTCCTTTTAATTTTATTTTGTTTATTTTGTTTAGCATTATCTTGTACAGTTCCATGTTGTCACAGATAGGAAGATTTTATCTCTTTTTATAGCTGAGTAGTATTCCATTGTGTGTATATAACACATCTTCTTTTTAAAATTTAATTATATTTGACATCATTTTTTAAAATTAATTGTATTTGACATCATTTGTATTACCCAGGGAGTACCCACCAAAATTCCACCCATGCACCATCACCTCAGTCCCTTGTGCACTTTCTGCCCTTAACCCCGTCTTTGCCCTCCCCTCTTTCCCCTCCCTCCCCCATGGTCCCTTTGGTTTATCTTGGCTTTTTGGTCTTGTTGAGTTTTTTGTTTGCTTTTGCCCATTTCCTTGAGCTTCTTCTTTTTGTTGTTGTTGCTGTTGTTCTTTCATATTCCTCCTAATAGTGAAGCCATCCAATATTTTTCTCTTGCCTTCTGACTTGTTTCACTGAGTATAATTCCTTCTAGCTCTATCCATGTTTCTATAAATGTCCCTAGCTTCTCATTTTTGATTACTGAATAACATTCCATTGTGTATATGTACCACATCTTCTTGATCCAGTCATCTACATTTGGGCATTTGGGTTGTTTCCAGGTCTTACCAATTACAAATAGTGCTGCAATAAACATGGGGGTACAGGTGCTCTTTTGGATCGGTGTTTTTGTGTCCTTTGGGTAGATCCCTAGGAGCAGAATTGCCAGATCATATGGTCGTTCCATTTCTAGTAGACTGAGGAATCTCCATACGGTCTTCCATAATGATTGGATTAGCTTGCATTCCCACCAGCAGATAACACATCTTCTTAATTCACTCATCTGTTGTTGGGCACTTGGATTTTTTCCATAACTTGACTATTGTAAACAGTGCTGCAGTGAACATCAGAGTATGTCTATGCCTTTGAATTAGTGTTTCTGCATTCTCTGGGTAGGTACCTGGGTGTGGAATAGCTGGATAGTATAGTAAGTAATATTTTTAATATTTTGAGAAATCTCCTTACTGTTTATTTTCCATAGTAGCTGGACCAGTCTACATACCCATCACAGTGCACAAGGGTTCCTTTTTCTTCACACTCTATCTAACATTTGTTTTTTGTCTTATTGTTATGGGCCATTCACAGAGAGGTGAGGTAGTACCTCATTGTGGTTTTGATTTGCATTTCCCTGTTGATAAGTGATTATGTTGGCCATCTGTATGTCTTCTTTAGATAAATGTCTGTTGAACTCTTCTGCCCATCTTCTGATTGTGTCACATTCTGCTTAGTTATATGAGTTCTTTGCAGATCTTGGATATAAGCCCCTTAACAAATATGTGCAAATATTTTCTCCTGCTGACTGGGTATCTCTTCGATTTAATGATATTTTGTTTTATTATATAAAAACTTTTTAATTTGATATAGTCCCACGTGTTTGTATCTCTTGTTTCCCTTGCCACTGGAAATGAATCCACAAAGACGTCACTAATGCCAATGTTGTGGAGTGTTTTGCTTTTTTTAAAAAAAAGATTTATTTATTTATGAATACAAGATCTGGGATACAGGCCAGAGGTGTGGGGGGTGAGAGGATCCACCAGAGACAGAGCGGGGAACAGAACAGGCATATTGACAGAAATACACTGCTGCGGGGAGCAGCAGGCAAGGCAGGAGAGGTCTGCTGTGCCATGTGGGTCACCTCCTTAGTTGGTGGCAGGGATTGAACTTGTGCTGCAGTGGCTGCAGTTTGCTTCATAGTATGTTGCTTAACTCATTGTGCCACCAGGGAGGCCCCTGTTGTGGAGTGTTTTGACTGTATTTTATTCTATGCATCTTATGGTTCAGGGTTTATATCCAACTTTTTAATCCATTTTGAGTTAAGTTTTATATATGGTTTGAGATAGTTTCCTATTTTCATTGTTTTGCATATGACTGTCCAATTTTCCCAACAACAGTTATTGAACAGACTTTCCTTTGTCTAGTGTATACTCTTAGCTCATTTGTTATAAGTTAACTGTCCGTGTGAGTGTGGGTTTAATTATGGGCTCTTAATTTTATTTCATTGGTCTATGTGTCTTATATTTGAGTACTACACTGTTTTGATTACTACAACTTCATAGAGTAGTTTGAAGTCTAGGAATGTGATGTGTGTATTGATTTCTATGCAATTCTATCACATGAGCAGATTTTTGTGACTAGTACCATAGCCAAGATACAGAACAGTTTCCTAACCACAAAGATCCTTTGTTTTGCTCATTTATATACAACTCATTCTCCCTAATACATACCCTACCCTGCCCTTAATCCCTAGTAATCACAATTCTGTTATTTCTATATATTTGTCATTTTACAATTTTTTATAAATGGGAATGTGCATTATGTTAACTTTTCATGATTGGATTTTTGCATTTGGCATTATTTTATAAAAGGAATAATCTAATACTTTTCTTCTATCAAAAGTTTGTCCCTTTTCACAGCTTAATATTCCATGGTATGGTTGTACTATGGTATGTTCATTTAGCTGCCTGAGGACATTTGGGTTGTTTTTATTTTTTTGGATACTATGAATAAAGCTGCTCTTGATATTTACATGATAGTTTTTTATGTTTGTACTTGAAATTTTGACACTCGAAGCTAAATGTCCAAAGTGCAAAGACTGGATCACATGGAAATCACATGGTTAGTTGTGTTTTTTTTTTTCAAAGATTTATTTATTTATGCATAGAAGGGGTTCAGGCCAGAGTTGCAGAGGGTAAGAGGACTCACCAGAGACAGAGTGGGGAGCAGAACAGGTGGATCAACAGGTGGAAATACACTGCTGAGGGAAGCAGCAGGCGAGGCAGGAGAGGTCTGCTGCATCATGTGGGTCCCCTCCCTGGCCAGCTGCACAAATTACATGGTTGGTTTTATTAGAAACTGTTTTTCAGAGTGGCTGTATGATTTAAATTTCCAGTGGCAATATATGAGTGATTCCTTTTCTCTGCATGCTCCTCAGCATTTGGTACTGTTGCTATTTATTTTTTATTAGCTATTCTGATAGGGGTATAGTGATATGTCATGGTGATTTTAATTTACATCTTTCTGACACTTAATTATATTGAATATTTTTATGTGCTTATTTACCATCCGTACATCCTCTTCAATGAATTGTCTCTTCATGTCTTTGAATATTTTGTACCTGGATTGTTTTACTCCTGATAAATTTTGAGGGTTCCTTATGCATTCTGGTTACTAGTTCTTTGGTGGATATATATGTGTTGCAAGTATTTTCTCCCCATCTATAATTTGTCATTTTATTTAACAGGGTCGTTTTTTATTGTATTATTTTTTATTTGTTAACATTGGTTTACAATGTTATGTGTTTCAGAAGTACGCTTACATCCCTTCAGATGTATTAGCACAACAGACCTACCATCAAGGCACCCATGTCCTCCACCATACATTAAAAGGAGCATGAACTTCACATAGCAAAAACTCAAATTTTTGATGAAGTCCAGTTTATCAAATTTTCTTTTTCTAGATCATATTTTTTGGTGTCAAAGTTAAGAAAATTTTGTCTTTCCCTAGAGACTAAAGGTTTTCCCTTATGGTATTTTTCTTAAAAAATTAGAGTTTTAGATTTACTTTTAAGTCCATGATGCATCTTGAGATATTTTCTGTACAGTGTATTAAATTCATTTAGGTCTAAGCTCATTGCTTATGCCTACAGATGTCCACATGCTCTGCATCATTTGTTGAAAAGGCTACTCTCCTTCCATGGAATTGGTTTTGTATCTTTGTTAAAAATGAGGTGGACATATTTGTTGTTTTTTTTAAAAATTAATTTATTTAATTGTATTTGACATCATTTGTATTACCCAAGGAGTTCTCACCACCTTTTAACCTGTGCACCATCACCTCAGTCCCTTATGCTCTTTCTGCCCTCATCCCCGTCTTTGCCCTCACATCCCTCCCCCCACCCCACCATGGTTCCTTTGGTTTATCTTGGCTTTTTGGTCTTGTTGAGTTTTTTGTTTGCTTTTGCTTAT
>JAGFMF010011865.1:4674874-4704929 GCA_019455555.1 Galemys pyrenaicus | reverse complement strand
CATCTTCTTGATCCAGTCATCTACATTTGGGCATTTGGGTTGTTTCCAGGTCTTACCAATTACAAATAGTGCTGCAATAAACATGGGGGTACAGGTGCTTTTTTGGATTGGTATTTTTGTGTCTTTTGGGTAGATTACTAGGAGCAGGATTGCCGGATCATATGGTCGTTCCATTTCTAGTAGACTGAGGAATCTCCATACGGTCTTCCATAATGATTGGATTAACTTGCACTCCTACCAGCAGCGTACTAGGGGTCCTTTTTCTCCACATCCTCACCAGCATTTGTTATTGTTTTTTTTTTTAAATGTGTGCCATTCTTACTGGTGTAAGGTGATACCTCATTGTGGTCTTAATTTGCATTTCCCTGATTATGAGGGGTGTTGAGCATTTTCTCATGTGCCTGTTGGCCATGTGTATGTCCTCTTTGGAAAAGTGTCTTTTAAGTTCTTCTGCCCATTTTTTGATTGGGTTTTTTACTTTATTTTTCTTGAGTCTTATGAGTTCTTTGTATATCTTTGTGATCAGACCCTTGTTTGTTGTGTGGAGCGCAAAGATTTTTTCCCATTCAGTGTTTCCCATTCAGGGGTTTCTCTTTGTTTTATTTAATGTTTCCTTTGTACAGAAGCTTTTTATCTTGATGTTGTCCCATCTGTTTATCTTCTCTCTCATTTTTATTGCTTTGGGGAATGCAACCTCGAAAGCGGTATTGAGATGTATGTCTTGCAGCATTTTACCTATGTTTTCCTCTATATATTTTATAGTTTCAGGTCTAAAATTTAGGTCTTTTATCCATGTTGAGTTGATTTTTGTACAAGGTGTGAGATAGTGATCCAGTTTCATTTTTTTTTGCATATGGTGGACCAGTTTTGCCAGCACCATTTATTGAATAAGCTGTCTTTGTCCCATTGCAAATTCTTTGCTCTTTTGTCAAAGATCAGTTGTCCATAGTTGTGTGGTTTTGTGTATAGAAAATGTGCTTTCTATACGGTTCCATTGGTCTGTGTGTCTGCCTTTGTTCCAGTACCATGCTGTTTTAATTACTGTTACTTTGTAGTAGAGTTTGAAGTCTGGGAGTGTGATACCTCTGCTCTTTGGTTAATTGGAGGTGGACATATTTGTATGGTTCTGTTGATGATTTCTATTAGTCTATCCATTGATCTGTATGTCTGTCCCTCCACCGATATAACATTGTCATCATTAATTATCTGTATAGTAAATGTCATTCTTACATAGAATGATTTACTGTACTTTATTTTTCTTTGTCAAAGTTGTTTAGCTATTCTAAGGCCTTGGCCTTTCCATATGAAATTTAGAGTACTTGAATATGAATATCATGACTTTTGTAATATTTTGATAGGGGACCTTATATCCTGTTTTAATGAATTTGGGAAAATCTTTACTTTGTTGAGCCTTCCAATCCATGAACATGGTATGTCTGTTTATTTAGGCCTCTTTGATTTTTTTTATCAGCATTTTGTAATTTTCAGTATGCATATCCTGTACATGTTTGTAAATGCATATTTCAGTGTTTTATTTTCACTGGGGCAATTGTAAATGACATTGTTTTAACTTGAACTCGAATGTGCTCATTGTTAGCATATGAAAATGTGATCAATTTTTCTGTGTTGATCTTATATTCTGTAACCTTGCTGATATCTCTGTACTTCTTTTCCTTTCATATTTCTAAGTTTTCTGAAACTGGTTTTCAATTGTTGCTAATTAGGAGGGGAAAGGATTGCTTTAGGCAGATGCACTTATAGAGTATATGTGATTTAACTTGAGGGAAGGAAGCATATAATTTAATTAGGTAGACATTAAAAAAATCCAGAAGCACAAGGCTTAGGGCTCTTTGGAAATGGGCATACAAATTACATTCCCCCAAAGCATCCTTGTATAATTGATGTTCTTTATGATCTAAAAGGTCATAAAATGAGTTCTTAATAGACTTCAGTCAAAGAAAAAATGTTGAAACTATACAAAGGTATTTAGCATTAAAGAAGAGTACATGTAAATTTTTTAATAAAGATATTTATACAAAGTAAAATTTGAATCAAATTATTAGTCCTTTAATGGAGATAAATGCAATGGGGCTGAGCATCCTGAATAATTCATTTCTCAAATGTACAAGTACATTCATTGATGTACTTATGTACACATATACATGCACACATGCACAAACTCATCACTTTTCAAAGAGTAAATTGATCTGCATTAATTTTGACATGAGGGACTTAGGTCAACAGTTTTAGAAAGACATTTTATTTTGAAACTAGGCAGACAGTGCTTAGTGGTAATTATAATTTGATTTATCCCATTTTAAGCCTTTTTTAGCAAAAAAAACCACACAAATATTTATCGAGCATCTATTATATGTGAGGTCCCTTTGGTGCTGGGGATATAACACTGATCAAAATAATACAAGTCTTTTGTGGAGTTGACAATCTAGTGGTGAAGGCAGAACGGTGTTAGTGCCGAGTTCTGTAGAGAAAAAATAAAGATGAGAAGAGAGTCAAGGAATACCTGGAGAATGAAAAATTGTTTTCAAGTTTACAGCTTGGTGGAGGAATGCCTCATGAGATGACAGCTGCCTAAACACAAGATGTTGAGAACCTGCCAGGCCTCAAGTACAGCACACATAAAAGTCCTGAGGTGGGAGCCTGTTTGAGTTGTTGGATGTGAAGAGGCCAGTGTGACTCGGGCTGAGCCATTTAGTGATCAGGAGTTGAAGACTATTATTAACTACAAAAACATCTGATTCTTGAAGATGTTGATAGGTACCTCCTAGACTGTAAAACATATTTGTTCCAACAATATTACAGGTTTGTCTTGAGAATCAAAAGAGAAGGTGCTAGGAGAGCCACTGACAAGGCAGCAAGTGCTCAGGAAGGGCCCCAGATGTTTCCATACAGATCCTGTTTACAGGGCCATTAGATGTCATCAAGCTGAGCCCAGGGCCTACTATTCCTGACCTAATGCACTGATGCTTTGGTTTCAGCTCCCTAGTCCACCTACTCACCTCTGGGCCACCTAAAGCTCAGACAGGCAAGTTCTAAGCCCCAGTCAGGACCCTAACCCTAAAGCCCCCTTTCTGCTGAACCGCTTCCCCATGCCCACCTCCCCAGTTGCTGGAATCTGTTCCATCACAGTTTGAAGCCTTAACTATACTATATATTGAAAGTTATATACCGAGATAGGGTATTGTCACTTGAATGTTGGTGGAGGGTAAGTAAATCATGTGCATATATAAAGGTATATGAAGCTGTACTCCTAAAATTGTGGAGTTAAATAATTGGAAAATCAATAACATGAGAAAAAAGATATAAACTGGGAAGACAACCAAGTCATGGGAAAAGGTCTGGCTAAACATGGGCTATTAAAATAGGCAGTGCATCAGAGGAGTGTGTCATCATTATATGTTGCAATATTCAAAAGGGAACTAGGGCTTCTAGAATATCTTCTTTAAATGTAGTTTTAAATTGCCTACACATCTTTCTACTGAAATGATTTTAATGGTATTTGCACAGGGTTAATATTGGCAGTTCCCTGTGCACACTTTTAATCGCTTTATTGACTCTTACTCTTCTCCTGAGGTGGTAGAGGAAGCACATTTTTCTCTGGGCACATCTGTGCCCATGTTATTACCTAAGCTCTGCAGAAATCAAAGGCTTGATCTAATAAACTTACTGGGCCAGATCTCGTGCCCAGCTACAATTTTAAGCAACAAGTAGCAGGCAAATGTTTGTTTGAATTGCTTTCTCTTTACAATTTCCTCTTTGGTTCTATTATATATTTTTCTACTACCTGTGGATATTCTTATACCTCTAAAGTAGGGATCAGCCAAGTGACAGGATTTCAGAAAAGCAGGGAAGATTGTACCTCCCCGAATCTTCCTAATTATTGGCTAAGTATGAAATTCTGTACTCAACTTTTATGTCTTTATCTCA
This sequence comes from Galemys pyrenaicus, assembly GCA_019455555.1. NCBI lineage: Eukaryota > Metazoa > Chordata > Mammalia > Eulipotyphla > Talpidae > Galemys > Galemys pyrenaicus. The sequence goes on along the minus strand of JAGFMF010011865.1, from coordinate 4,700,984 downwards.
CTCTACTTGGCAGAAACTTTGATGCTATCCTTTCTGAAACACTCTTTTCTCCTGACTGTTATCACCACACTCTCCTGGTTTTCCTCCAACCTGACCAAGTACTCTTTCTCTACTACCTGTTGATGCTTCCTTTTTCCCAAGGGATTAAGTTTATATTGACTTCTCTATCTATACACATTAACTAGGTGATATCATTTAGTTTTATGACTTTTATACCATACCAAGTTTGATGATCTCACCACTGCCACAAAATCTGTTATAAAACAAAATGCAGCTAAGTAAATTTAGAGATTTATATGGCTTTATTCATGATCGAGCTGCATCCCATTTAGCTAGTAGAAGAGTGCTGGCTCTAGATATATTTATTTATTTCTGTTTCAATTTCCTCTTAAATCTAATAACTATTAAGCAACATATTGTTTTGTCTCCATGTAGTCTTGTTTTGTTTTTTATTGTTGATATCTACCTTTATGGCATCATGATTAGAGAGAGTACTTGGTAGGATTTCAATCTTTGTAGTTTTATTGACAATTGACTTTGTATCCCAACATATAGTTTATTCTTAAAAATGTTTCATGTGCACTTAAAAAAATGCCATATTTTTTGGGTGGAGTTTTCTATAGATATCTGTTTAAGTCTTTTTGGTCTAGTTTTTCATTTAAGGCTATTGTTCTCTTATTTATTTTATGTTTTATTGATCTGTTCATAGTTGTAAGTGGAATATTAAAATTCCCTAATATATTGTTATTCTCAATTTATCTCTTTAGTTCTATTAATAATTCTTACATATCTTGGTGCTTCATCATTTGGTGCAAAAATTTATGTGTTATTTCTTCTTGTACTATATCCTTAAAAATGACGTAGTATCTATTCTCTCTCTTATTGTCTTTTTAAGTTGGAAACCTATTTTACTTGTTCCTGTTCTTGACTTTTTTTGGCTTGCCATTTGCTTGTAGGATTGTCTTCCAGTCTTTAACTCTACATTTGTGCTTCTCTTTACTAATAAGAAGTAACAACAGAAGGTCGGGCTTTGTTTTGAAATCCACTTAGTCTCTCTATGCGTTTTACCTGGTGAATTCAAGTCATTTACATTTAGAGTAGTTACTGAGACGTAAATACTTCCTACCATTTTGTATTAAAAGTTTTTTTTTTTTTGGTTTGCCTTTTTTTTTTTTTGATATTTTGCTTTATGTTTTGTTTAGATTCCATTTACATTGTCTTCTGTGTTACTTCTATTGATTCTATTTGAAGATTCTGCTTAAAGTTATTACATGATAGAATACTTTGTGGTTTGTTAAATAGTCTGATTACAGATTTGTTCTCCTGGGCCATACTTTTACTTCCCTCCTCCATGTTATGTAATTTAGGTGTCCATTGCAGCTATAACTGTTTTTATGTTATTTTATCATGGTTTGGTGGTGTTAAATTCTTTTAATCAAAAGCTTTTGCTTTCCAGTGAAACTCTTTTCCCCTTCTGTCTTGAATAATAATAATTTCTTTGAGTTCTTTAAATATCTCTTGCCATTGTTTCTTGTCTGTATGGTTTCTGCTGAAAGGTCCACAGATATTCTGATTGGTTACTCTGTATAGGTTAGTCTTTTATCTCTTGATACAATTTTATTATTATATCTATTAGAGTCTAGTCTAGTATTATTTTGTTAGTAACTCAGATATTTGGTTCATTTCTCAGATTGAGTTGGTTCTTAGCAATTATTTTTAAAAATAGGTTTCTATGTCTTTCTCTTTCTCTTCTCCTTCTGGGACCCCCATGATACCTGATTGTTATTTCTGTTTAGGTTATCCAAAAGAGCTCTTCCATTGATTTAATTTTCTTATTTCCTTTTTTGTTCTGGTTATGTGCCCACCAATGTGCTATCAGCTCACTAATTCTTGACTAATTCTTGCCATTATTTATATGTGCCTATTGATCCCGGTATGACAGATATGTCCCATTTATCAGATATTAGATTAAGGCACGATTCAGTTTGCTGAGAACAAAGACTTGTGGCAATAAAGTTAAATATTAAATCAAAACACTGACTATAATGCCAGCAGAAATTACCCTTGAGATTAATGAATGTTGCTATGATTCCAAACTGCTATTAATTGATGAAGAGTTCAGCTGAGAAGGTCATCAAATAATTGTTTGTGTAGAGATGTTCTTGTTCTTCTTGTTTATCAATCATTGGTGCTGATACAAATGATGATTTCTGCAATGTTGGGGCAGCCAGTTCATGCTACAAGTTTGATTTGAGAATTACTGATAATCATTAATCATACTGAATATTACCCTGCCTGCAGGGTGATGTTCCTATAATAATCGGTAGTTCTCAGGCCAAGAGGTGACTTGGTAACCATTTATTTGTATTATTTCATTAATTAGAAAACAAAATACCTGAACTCATCAAGATTACTTCCAGGAATCCAGAATATATGCAATAGCACATTACATTTGAAGAAACTGGAAGCGTCAATGTAGCTATCATCTACCTATAGTCTCAGTTAAGTTGGCAGTCTAATCAAGGAGAAAGTCAGCTTTAATACCTGTCCTTCTAAATAGGGAAAACTTTTACACTGCTTAAAAACAGGCCAAATTATCTGAAATGCTAAGTGTGTATATGAAGACACAATCATAGGTATTCTGACCTGTATTTAGGCCAGAGACTGACCTAAGGAGGATAATTAAATTATTTTTTGGAAATTCCTGGAAGAAAGGACAATTTTTTAGCTTCTTTCCAGAACCAAGTACACCAAACCTTTATGTGATGCCACAGTCTAAAGGACTATCCTGTAGTGTAATCTAGGTCCACTAGCACTTTTGCTAGTAGTTCACAATACACTCTTCTTGGGTTCTTCTTGATGACCTCACAGTCCTTCACACTGGTGCACCAATCAGCTTGTTACTAACAGGATTAAGTCAGAAATAAGATCAATCTGTTTATGAATATACACTTAAAGAAAGAAGGTTCACTGTAAATGTGTACCCTTTATTCACCCATTTCCACTATCATATACAAATGACCAGAAGGAGGTACTGTACTGTGACCAGGTAGTGATGCTCTCTTCTATGTGCTCAGGAATGCTTGAACATAGGGCTCCTGGTGTTTCCAAAGAGGTAGGTAACACATGACCTTGAGCATCCAGTCCTTTTACATCTCCTATTTTTGAAGTGAAATACTGCCAACATGTATTTAAGGCTTCTAAGTTCATTCTCACCGCTTGTTGTTTTAATAACAGCTTTATTGAGATATAATTCATACACCATAGAATTCACTGTTTTAAAGCATACAATTCAGTGATTTTTAGTATATTCACAGAGTTGTGCAACCATCACCACTATCTAATTCCAGAACATTTTCATCATCCCCCACAAAAAAACCCACACTTGTTAGCAGTTACTCCTCATCTCCCCTCCTCCTAACTACTTCTGCCTCTATATATTTGCTTATTTTAGAAATTCTCCTCTTGTTAACTACATTCTTTTTTTCCCAAAGGTGTTTTTCTAGACATTAGGGTATTTTTCAGTTCTCTTGCAAATTTGGCTTAGAATATTTGAATTCTTGGAGTTCGCTTTACTGTAAAACAGCCCAATCATGATCATTACATACTCTACTTTTTTTAAAAAAAAAAACCCAACCCTCTTAAACCCTTACTCCTTTTCTTATCTCAGAGACAATATGTTAGTGGATAAGAGTATGATATTTGGATTCAGATACACCTGTGTTGTAATCTCAGCTCTGTCTCTTGTGTGCTTTGTGATCCTCAGGCAAGTTATTTGTTTCTTTATACTTAAGCTTCTCCATGCATAAAATGAGAATACTAATAGAACCTACATCATAGGGTTATTTTGAAGATTGACTAACTGAATAAATGAAGCACATGGCACAGTACCAGACATATATTGAATGCTTATTTAATAATAGATTTTATCATGTCTAAGCTACAGAGTATGACATAACCCGAATTATGTGACAACATTCTGCTATGAAAGGTTCTGTATGAAAGATTCAGTGATAACAAAAACATTGAAGATACTGAAATACAAACTAAATATTTTAGTTTCTTAAACATTTCTATATTTTTATTATAACTTATCAGAAATTCATGTTGATTACTTTCCTATATATTAGAAATTCCTGTATCTTTCTAGTCCAATTTCACAGTGACCTCTCCTAATTCAGTGGGTATGTCACAATAGAGAGAAACACAGTGACCTCATCAGTTGAACTGCATTCATTAAAGTCCCATCTGAAACATTCAGATAGGTTTTAGGGCATCACAACCAAAGAAAAATGGCTGTTCTTAGCAGAATTTTTTAGTTCATGTGAAAACTTGAGAAAAAATGTTTGCAATTTAGCTTGGATTTCACCAAATCCTAGAGAAAATCAAGTTTTCCCTGAAGGAGAGTCATTTTTCCTTTAGAATTCTCTCCACTGTGTTTTGTGATGTGTATTCATTCTTCATCATCAGAATCCAGTAATAGGAATGGCAGAGACATAAGGGAGCGATTCCTTCAAAAACAGTTGGTTTATGTGTTCTAAAACTCTATAAAAAAAAAGAATACTAAGGCATTGGAGATGAAACTTCACCCCCTTCTGAAAATGACACCACATGGAATGCTGAATACATCTTTCTCTGCATGAGATGATATTAGTGGCCTAGAAATAGAACTTAGTAAAATGAAGCTCACAGTCATAAATAGACAACTGAAGGTTTGGAAGTGCAGAGAGGGGATTTAATCAGGAAAGCGTTCATTTAATTTTAACAGTTTTTCATAGCAAAGCCACAGAGGAGCTTAGAAAGAGAACTAATTAAAACATAGGGACAGAGGGTAAAATAGATGATTTTTGTACCAAGGCTGCTGGAATGCAGGAAAAGTGCATTGGCATATCTGTCTGTTTCTCAAGAAAACTGTGGCTCTGCTTGTGTGAACCACAACCCAACCCGTCTTACATGATAGTATGCTTTGTTAGAATGAGTTCCAGTTGGAACAGTGCTGCTTAGAATTGGACCATGGGGGTGGCAAAAAGAGTGAGACAAAATTTGATAGACTTTCTTAGGATCTCTGCCTACTGTTGATTTGGCGGCTTCAACACAGCACATGGATCTGGGTTTGTAGTGAACTTTGCAGACGACTGAACCAGAGTGTTAGCCAAAATTTGGTGCTGGCAGCCTATAATTCAGTAGTGGTTAAGAGCACAGGCTCTGGAGTTAGATATACCTGAGTTTTAGTTTCTCTCTTCTTCTTTGGTTCCCTCCTTCCCATGATTGTTTATTGAGTGCTAAGTAAAATACAGGCACCATGCTAGGTAGTGGAAATATAATGTGGAACAACACTAGATATGGTTCTTGGCATTTAAGATTATAGCCTGCTTGGGAAGTGAACAAAAAGATAAAATACATACGAATCATAGGAATTGATGTGGAAGAAACAGAGTCTTGTGAGAGTGGTGAATGGGGACTATGTAATTATGTAGTGTGGCAAGCTTACCTACCTATTCACTGTGCAAATGTACCCTCTCTTAGCCTAAAATTTTATCAGATGTAAACTAGAAATAACAATAGTAACTTCTTTATAGTTTTTTTTTTGTGTGTGTGAAAATGTGAAGAGGGGGTGCCTAGGGAGTACTTAGGTCATTTATAGGCACTGAGTACAACTCTTGCTATTGTGATTATGAACAAGGACTAGGACATAAATAAAACCTTCTCCTCGTCAAACTAAACATTCTAGGTCCTTTGACCATTTTTCTAAATTGCTCTCCTCCTGATCTCTTGCTGTTGGGTTTTCTTCTTTCCAGATACCAAGATTGGAATTGTGAGCAGCAATTCCACTATTTCATAAGCTAATATTGGGACAGGATTTGGCTAAGGTTCTGAAATGTGGTTGCTGGTAGCTAGATTAAAGTACCAGCATATTGACTGGGTGGACATGAGGAAAATGACTAGGGAAATCATTGTTGTTCAATATTTCCATAGTCACTCAGCATCCTTCACTTCTCCCTATCAGTACTTACTTACATAGAAGCTGTACATCTAACAAGGGTGATGTGTCATTGACAAAGAGTTTACAATGTGGGTTTGAACAGGCTGACCCCCACCCACCTCCTAAGCCCCCACTATTGGCTTTAAGCACCAATTGCACAAGAAATGACATATTAGTATGCCATGTGAGTAACAGTATTCTTTTTCAATATCTTTGTTCAGTGAGAAGACTGGGCAAGTTCATTTCTATGTCTTTACTCCATGTTGGGGGTAAAATACAGTAAAACAAAAACAATAATATAAAAATAAAAACAACAAGTAAAATTCGGTTTTCTAAGAGAATAGTTAGGGCAATTGGGGAGATCTAATGAGGCAGTAGTATCTAGAAAAAATATCTTGGGGTTTGCAGTGGGCTGTAAGCTTACTATGTAAATGTTTTAGAAGTCACATAATACTGTTGGCATGCTTTAGTTTCTTCCTCAGGAAAATAAGGCTAATAACATTTACTTCACAAGGTTGTGGGAGGATTAAATTAGTTAATAAATGAGTGGTGCTTGGAGCAATGCTTTTCATATTATAAGCATTGGAAAAGTGTTACTATCTTAGTATCAGATTAGATCTGTGTTTTAAAGTCTCTGATCCAGATCAAGGGAGGTTACAGAGTTGGTTGTACTTGGTGCTGGCCAGAACATAGTTGGAAGTTAGTTCCAGTTTTTAGTGCCATGCAGACATGTTTTGTTTGTAGCACCAACTATTTTTCCTTTTGTTATTAATTAAGCTCCAGACTTTTATTCAGATTTTAGCAGTTTTTTTAACTGAAATAATATATACTTAACAAAATTACTATTTTAAAGATATTTTCAAAATTAACTATGTTGAGGTCACATTAGTTTATATCACTGCATATGATTCAGAGGAATAGGTTCACACTTCCTCAGATGGCCATCAACATACTCTACCCACCCCAGAGCACTCACTCATATCCCCTTAGTGTATACCATTAGGCCCCCTTCCCACGTGATTCCCATTCTGCCCTCTTGTGACCTCAATTCTGAAGTCATCTCTAGACTTTGTTTTAATTCTGTCAGTTCCTTTTTTTCATTTGTCTATATTCCCCATATGAGTGAAATAATCTGGTATTTGTCATTCTCATTTTTGTTTATTTCACTAAGCACAATCCCCTCCAATTCCATCCATGTTGTTGCAAGTGGCAGGGGGTCATCTTCTTTATCAATAGTATTCCACTGTGTGTGTGTGTGTGTGTGTATCTTCTTCTTAAGTCAGTTATCTGTCATTGAGCACTTAGGTTGTTTCCATAACTTGGCTGTTGTAAATAGTACAATGAACTAGGAGTGTGCATATCTCTTCAAATCAATGGTTTTGTGTTCTTTGGGTAAATGCCAGAGAGTGGAATTACTGGATCATATGGTACATCTATTTTTAAAATTATGAGAGCTATCCACACTTTTCCATAAGAGTTAGACCAGTTTACATTGTCACCAACAGTGTATGTGGGTTCTTTACCAATATTTTTCTTGGTTTTGTTTTGTTGATATGGACCATTCTCACTAAAGTGGTATCTTGTTGCAGTTTTGATTTGCATTTCTCTGATGGTATGTGATGCTGAACATTTTTTCCTGTGCCTGTAGGCCAGTTGTATGTCTGTTTAGCTACTATGCCCATTTTTTTGATTGGGTTCTTTGTTCCCTTCTTTATTGAGTTGTATGAATTCTTTTGAGAGCTTGACTATCAGCGCCTTATTGGATGTCTGATGTAAATTGTATAGATATACCATATTTTGTTTATTCCTCTGTTATGGGAATTTGGGTCATTTCCACCTTTTGGCTATTGTGAGTAATACTGCTATGAACATGTGTGCAATTATCTGCTTGGGTATTTTTTGGTATACTCTCAGAGGTGGAATTGCTTAACCATATGGTAATTCTCTGCTTAATTTTTCGAGGAAACGCCACACTGTTTTTCACAGCACATGTGCCATTTTACATCCCTACCAGTAATGCATGAGGGTTCCATTTATCAACACTGAGTATTTTTAAAGACTTTCAAATTAATTGCCAACACATAAAAATCAGAAGACTTCACATCTGTCAGTGTTGTTTTCCTTTATGTCAAGGACTGAAGAGATAGTGTAATTTGCTTAAATTACAGATTGTAGCACTAGGGGGCAGCACCAAGGTGAAAAAGTGGAGGTTCAGGGAGCCAAATTGTAACACCTGCTGTATGTTGAGCTGCCTTAAAAAGAGGAGAAGGGAGGGGGAGGGTTGAGGGCAGATGGGAGCACAGGGTATAGAGGTGATGGTGCACTGGTGATTGGGTGATGGGGAATACATGGGGATTACAATTAATGTCAAATATATATAAATTAAAAACAAACAAACAACAAAAAAAGAGTTCCTAGCCATTTATGGAACGCTGTCTATCAGCGACATTGCAGAAGAGACTGGTAAGTGAAGAGAATATTTGAAATAGAAGACCTCTTTGACCTCATCCACATCTAATACTCCATTTTGTTGAACTCTAATGCTACAATTAAGCAATTCCATGGAGTCTTTAGAACATATCATGACTTTATAATTACCATACCCCACCCACAGGCTATTTATATTTTAGTAGTTCTAGTAGCCTTAAACCCCCAATAATCAGTCTCTCTCCGAGGATGGTATTTTAGGAACTAGTATCTGGGCATTGGAGAAATATTTTGTCTGTCCTAGTAGATTACTATTCCATCTGTGAGTTGTGGTTACAGTAACTTATTTAAACCTATTTTAATATTCCATGTTAAATTTATGTATAGATTCCCATTCCACTACTTCCTTTGCTTCCCTATGAAGAGCTTTTCTACAATGATGAATAACCCCTATTTTCAACAAACTTTTAAAGATCGGAAGTATGGGTGATTTAGAGGGCCCTGGGATAAAATTGTCTTCTCAAGTATATTTATTTTAGTACAGAGGGGTAAGAAATCTTCTCCAGTATCTGTAGGATAAAAAATTGGCTCATTTCTCCCAATAGCACTGGGGCATCTAATTAACACCTATCCATAAATTGGGGCATGTTGTTGCTTATTCCAAAGTCTTTGGCCTCTGTACACTTAATGAGATTATTTAAGGCAGGAGTCTTTCAGTAGCTATGTGAAGAGTTAATGATCCATTCTTGACAACAGGAATCCTCCAAAACTTTATGATCCTTGAAATCAATAGCTCTCGTTAAACATTAAAAAATTTGGCATTCTTTGGCTAGAGGTTAGCACTGGTCAGTGCTACCATAGGTGAAAGATTACGGAATAAGATGGGAGCAAGAATAGACGTAAAGTTCTCATTGCTGGTGATCCCAGGGAAGCAAGGCAATCTGTGCACTAACTCTGAAGGACCCTCCTGTCCTGCTACAGGAGTCTGAACTAGTGGCAATAGGCTGTGTCGTAAGTATTCTTAGAAAGTAAAAGCCCTTAGGATGCAATAAGTCCAAGGGGCATATAGGAGACAGTGGCCAGAGGAGGCATACTTCATGACCCCAATACAGACCCTGCTCTTTCCATTATAAGTGGCCTGACATCAACACTTGGAATTGTTTCTTTTTTCTTTAATTCCCAGTAAGCAGAATAATATGGCTTTAGGAACATGGGCTCCAGAGATCACCTGGCTTCTAATGCCAACTTTGCCAATCCCTATGTGTGCTCTTAACCTCTTTGAATTTTAATTTACTCATCTGATAGTCGGGGAAATCGTCACAGCAGACCACATCAGGTTGTTGTGAGTATTAAATGTGACAAACCACATAAAACCACCCAAATGTTGGCTAAGGAAAATGAATATTTCAATAATGCTTCCTCTCAATTGTATATACACACTACATATCTAATTGTTCTGCTTAGTACAGAGTTGCCCTTAAAAGAACCTTGGTATAATTCAAAATTGTTGGATGGATCCTTCATTCCCTATTACGGTGTCTGAAATTTCATTAAGATTACATTTTTTTTAGATCTATGGTTTGCCTGCAAGTTTTGTCATTTTCCTCATCCTTTACTCCATTTCCCTATATTCACACTATTTATGAGACCATCTGATATTTTTCTTTTTCCTTCTTATTTTTTTCACTTAACATACAGGAGGGGAGAGGGAAGGAGAGGGGTCAAAACAGGAGAGGGAAGAGTACAAGGGACTATGGTGATGGCCACGGGTATTGTGATGGTGGGAGAATTATGGGGATTACACCTAGAGGAGAAATCAAATTTTGTACATAAATGAACAGTGATGTAAGAAAATTTAAGAATAATTTAAAAATAAATATTTATAGCTTAAAAAATTCATCTTCTTGCCTATGGGAGATTCTAGTCTTCAGGAATGCCTTGCAAACATGGAAAGGAAAAGTAAAAAAAGAAAACATTTCTGTGAAAGGAAAGCAAGCCATTACTAGACAGTTATCAGCACGTTTTATTGAGATTTCATTGGGAGGCTTCTAGAACTAGCCTTTTTGGAATAATACCTAAGCTAGGTATAAGAGGAAGGAGCTAGGAATACCAGAAACAAACGGGAAGTTGGGGGGGATGGAGAACAAGGATTATTAACAATACAATTTTTCTCAGTAACTCATAAAAAAATTCAAGTGCTTGGCAAGTATCAAAAGTGGTAACTTTGGTAGCGTACACACTGAACAACAACCTCTATTTCAGCCAGGGCACAAATTCTGACTGTGTTCCTTCTTTGAGATGAACTCATCATTCTGTGTTTGGGTTTCCCTGTCTCTGTGATACCAGTTTGCATCAGACCATCTGCATTGCTGCCAAGTACTCAGGCCTTGTGCTGCTAGCTGATAGCAAAGTCAAGCTCCTTTTCACATTTCTCCATTTGGGTAAAGGAAGCAGCTGTACCAGGACAACACTGTGAAGCCCAAGAGCCAGTCTCTGATCAGACTGCTCAAAACCCTCACCCCATAGGGTCTTTCTCAGGAATGGTATTGTCCTTTATTTCTTTCCTGGTTTTCCATTGTCTGTTTACTAGCAACTGACGTTCCCAGTTCTTGTGCACCCAAGTTCAGTATCCCTCAGATAACCAAGGGCTCTGAAATAAGTAGTTCAAGCCATTTAAGCCTTCAGCCATTTTTTGCCCCTAGATATCATGTTCTGACATGCAACTCTTGGTGCAGCATGACTGGCGTTTTTAGTTTTAGTAAAAAGTCCATGGGGCTATTGGTATCTGAACAGATATTCTTCCTGCAGTTGATTTAGACATTAATCATGCTTGGCTATCAGCTATATTGTGATGTGCTGAATGCCTGGAAATTACTATAGTCATGGTTGATTATGATTCATAATATCTGGAATTTATGTTCCCTTTACTAGCAGTTGCATTTTAAGTCCTTTATCAATAAATAAGAACAGAAAACCAGGTTTCCTTTTAAAATTTCACTTTAGGGATAACAAAGACCGCAGGGTGATTTTGGCTTTAAGAAGGAGGCAGTGTAGCTCCCACTATATTACATTCCATCCAGTGGATAATAAACAAAATATGACTAGGTCTTTTGTGATGGTGCACATCTATGTGTTGTGCTGGAGGGTTGTAGAGGAGAGGTCTCTGAAATGGTGTGATGGAAGAAAACCGGGGAAATTCTAGTGATAGCTTAACTTTCATCATAGCAAGAGTTAAGATGTACTTTTACTTAATACTCACACTGACATAGGTATCCTTAGTCTGTATCTGTGTTAGAAGGTCTCACAATGCCTAAAATTTGCAAGATGTCCTGAGGGAAGGATAATTCTGTAACTGGAAGCCCATTGATTTGCCTTCAGAACATTGTAATACATAATAATTTATGTATGTCCAGAGCAGTGCATTTATTAATCAGCTTATCTGATTTTAATTAAATAAACCCTCACAAAATGAACACATGGCTTAACAAATATTTTTTCAAAGTAACTGTGAATTGAAGATCAGACTCATAAACACAAATGAACAACAATATAATGGCAGAGCTGGCACCTCTCTTATTTATGGTATGAGCTTTTCATCAGCACCGATTTATCAGGTAAAAACAGTGTTGATCTAATTAGTTCGAAAAAGCAGTTGGCCAAAAGCAGAATAAAAGAAAACTATTGAGAAGACTATTATTTATGTCTGCTACAATTAATGGCTATAGCGTTTCCTAAGTATATATTTTACCTTGAGATGTTAATGAATCACAATAGATCATGTATATATAATTTATAGATGAGTAAATTTACATGCAGTTGGTTATATTCTCCAATATTTTTTGTTATGTGGTGCGTGATCCCTGTCTTTATCTAGGTACAGTTCTTATTAGACTATAAAAAACTTAACCCTAAGTGTCTCCAAACTCAGCATCTAAAGTTAGAAAAATCCTTCTCCTTTACACCTTTTCCTGCTTTGTTCCCCAGCCTTTATTCTGCTTCCTTCTTCTCTGGTTGTTTCCCAGTTCCTTAGATCGAAAAAATTCCTATCTCCACCTCTACCTACACTGTAAAATCAGTTATGTTTACTCATTAAAAGCATCTCATAGAAGTTGTATAGTCTGGTTCATGACAATAGTATTTATTTATTTTTTACTCTATTTACTTGTTTTTTTTTTCTTACAATGTTTGCTTTCTTTCCTCAGGTGTAGTCCCCATAGAATTTCCAACACCAGTTTACCCGTTTACTACCACTATAGTCCCAGGTGCTCTTCCTGCCCTTGTTTTGATCCCTTTCCCTCCGCCTCCCCTACAGAATGTCTCCAATTTATAGTTGTCTGTTTATTTTTGTTTTTTTTGATCCCCTATATTCCTCCTATAATTGTTACCATTTGGTATATTTCTTTTTCCTTCTGATTTATTTCACTGAGCATAACCCTTTCAAGCTCTATCCATGTGGCTGCGAATGGCATTAGTTTATCTTTTTTGATTGCTGAATAGTATTCCATTATGTATATATATCACATTTTCTTGATCCAGTCATCTATTTTTGGGCATTCAGGTTGATTCCAAATCTTACCTATTATAAATAGTGCTGCAATAAACATAGGGGTACACATATTCTTTTGAATTAATGTTTTTGTGTACTTTGGGTAGATCCCTAGGAGTGGAATTGTTGGATTGTAAGGTAGTTCCACTTTTAGTAGACTGAGGAACCTTCATACACCTTTCCATAGTGGTTGAAACAGTTTGCATTCCCTCCAGGAGTATAGGAGAGTTCCTTTTTCACCACATCCTTGCCAACATTTGTAGTTGCTAGTTTTTTTTAATATGTGTCATTCATACTGTTGTAAGGTGGTATATCATTGTGGTTTTAATTTGCATTCCCCTGATTATGAGGGATGTTGAACATTTTTTTTATATACCTACTGGCCATTTTCATTTCCTCTTTGGAAAAGTGTCTTTTAAGTTCTTTTGCCCATTTTTTGACTGGATTGTTTAGTTGAATCATGTGAGTTCTTTGTAGATCTCTGTGATCTTATCAGTTGTATGAAATGCAAAAATGTTTTCCCAGTCAGTGGGGTATCTCTTTGTTTTCATTAATGTCTCTTTCGCTGTACAGAAGCTCTTTAATTTGATATAGTCAGAGCTGTTTATCTTTTACTTCACTTTCTTTGCTTTAGGTGATGTGTCTTTAAAGATGTTACTGAGATATATGTCATGTAGTGTTTTGCCTATATTTTCTTCTATATATTTTATGGTTTCAGATATTATGTCTAATTTTTTAATCCATTTTGAGGTTTTTTTTGTACATGGTGTGAGGTAGTAGTCTAGATTCATCTTTTTGCATTGTAGCAGTCCAATATTCCCTGCTCCATTTATTGAACTAACTGTCTTTGTCCCATTGCATATTATTTACTCCTTTGCAAAGATTAGTTGTCCATAAATCTGTGGGTTTATTTCTGGAGTTTCTATTTGATTCCATTGCGTGTGTTTGTTTTTATTACAGTACCATGCAGTTTTGATTATTATGGTTTTGTAGTATAGTTTGAAGTCTAGGCATGTGATGCCTCTATTCCCTTTCTTTTTAGTCAGGAGAGCTTTGGCTATTTGAAATTTTTGTGTGGCTCTGTATAAATTTTATTGAAATTCATTCTATTTCTTTGAAGAAAGTTATTGAAATTTTTATTGGAATAGCATTTAATCTGTAGATTGCTTTTGATAGGATGGACATTTTGATAATGTCAATTCATCCAATCCATGAGTAGGGGATGTATTTATATTTCCTTGTGTCTGCTTCTATTTCTTTTAACAATGTTTTAAAGTTTCTTTGTATAGGTCCTTAACCTCTTTTCTTGGGTTCATTCCTAAGTTTGTTTTTTGTTTCAATTATAAAAGGGATGGTTTTCTTAATTTCTTTCTTCTTCAGACTGATTGTTTGCATATAGAAAGGCTACTTATTTTTCTGTGTATTGATTTTGTGTCTTGCTACTTTACTAAATTGGTTTATTATTTTGATTAGTTTTTCTGTGGGGTTTTTGGGGTTCTCTCTGTGTATTATCATATCATCTGCAAATAGTGATAGTTTTACTTCTTCTTTACCTATTTGAATTCCTTATACTGACACTAGTATTTCTCTTCAAAGATATTCTTCCTCCTCTCCCAAGAACAGAACATGATTTTTAAATATTCCTATAAAATAACTTCTTAAACTAAGAAAAAGTTCAAGCTGTTTTACTAATTTAGGTTGTCTTTGCTGAATTGGAAAATGTCTGTTCTTAAGGACTTAACAGTATAATATTTTTTAAAAGGACTCTATGTTTAAACAAGTGTTCAATTGAGGCAATGGTGATAGTATTAGTACAAAAGCCATTAATCATTCAATTAATTGGATTTAAAATAATTCAAAGCTGCTCTCCCAATAATAGATGTCATGATTTGGTTGTCTATGAATCAAGACTCTTTCAGTTCTGTGTGAGAAAAAAAAGCAACTCAAAGTAGTTCTAGAAGATTGTGTCATGTAACTAAGCAGTCCAGGGAGCATTTGAAATCACTCATACTGGATCAAGGTATTCCAGCCAGGTCATGGAATTCTTTCTATTCCTAAGTTCTGCTTTTCTCTATATCAGTGTTATTTTTCACCCAGGGTTTTCCTAAATATTGGAGGAAATGGGCACCAACAGCTCTAGACTTACACCCTAGGAGCTTAGCAACCCTGATAGGAAGACACTCTTCCAGTATTTTCAGTTAATATCTTAAAGTTCATGCTTGTTGACCAGGCCATGATCTCCTGCTTTTCTGCAAAGTCAGGGGAATGGGGTCAGCCTCATCCAAGTCACATGAACTGAGTGTAGAGGGGCTGTTTTTCAAAGGAAATTGAGTATTAGCAAAGGAAGGTTGAATGGGCCATCAAAAGTAAAGATTCAGTTTCTTTAGTATGGCATTTCTTGGGTTGAATCTGACTCCTTTGTGGTTGATCTATTGCTTTCATTGTTCAGATGGTCTTTTTTCTTGTAAGATTCTGAGCTTGGTTGAAAATAGGGTCTTGTTTTCATTGTGTCATAGACAACAGAAACATTGAGTGTGAAATAAAGATCTCAAGCTCATCTTGGATTTGTTCAGTCATTCTTTATAAGATAAATATTAAAAGGAAAGACCTCAGCTCTTTGAATAGAGAATGAATTCTAGGGCATCATTGTGAGAACGCTAAAGTATCCTAAGGAGCTAAGAACTTAATTTTTTTCTTAATTATATGAAGACTCATCAGACCCATGAGATCTGCCATCCTTGGCAGGGAAATAGATAGGATGGGAAGACTATAGTCTACTGTGTTGTATTGTAGCCATATTAATAATAATAATATTTTTACCATTTCACCAGAAATTTCCCAATTCTTCTTTCACCTCACCCTTTATAGTATCTTATAACTGGGGAAAGGAATCATATTTTGAAATCTGGAAGAGCAACAGGGACTATAGACTTTTAGGCTTGAGAATAAGCCCGGTTTCAACATTGGCCACAGCCAACAGAGCTTTTTTTCATAATGTCTTTAATAGTAAAGGCATTTCTGTCATTCATTTGGTTCCAGTTAAAGATATGCTGAATGGGGCTGATGCCATGCAATTGGCAAAAGGTCCCCTGGCCCTGATACAGTGCTAACAGCCATCTTGTACTTTGCAGATAGTAGCCAGTAAAAGAAGTGGGGATGGGAGGAGAAAAATCATTACCGATATTTTCACCCTCGTTTAGTCCAGATTCAACATATTATGATACAAGTGTTAATGTATCATGAAAACAGAATTATTGACAATTCTCAGCAGTGACTGAAGCACACACAGAATGATGAACACTGTTTCTTTGGCTGACACTTTTCAAACAGCATGAACTGGGTGTGGGAAAGAGGAAGAAGGGCAGGAGATGAGATTATCATCACCGGGATTTTTTCTGCCTTTTCAAGCTGTCACTTATTACTTGCATTCAGCTCTCATCACTGTTGGTAAAAGAGGGTGAGCAGAATTATGAATAGGAAGCCTTCTAGCTTTTTAATTCATTTGTAACCAATGACTGACTAGCAAAACTGGGTTTGCATTTTAAGTAGCTTTTTGGCATCGTTCCACCACCTAATACAATACAAATAATTCCCTGACAGCGTGCCAGAGATAATGCAATTATCATTGAGTTCCCTTAGACATGTTTTATATTATCTACTTAAAAGAATCCTATTTCCTTGCCGTAATCTAATCTAACTTGAACCTGACTATCTTAAATGAGACAGATAGTTTAAAGACAAAAGGATAAGCTGGGGATGGGCTAATGTGCTTGCTACCTTTGCATCCCCTATCAGACATCATCTTCTGTGTAATCTTCATCAATAAAGAGGTAACAGACCCCAGCTCTGCATGCACATATCCCCAGAGACATGTGTGATAGCATCAGGCTATTTCTATGCTTGTTTCCAGTTATTATACTCATTGGAAGAGATCTTCAGGGGATATTTTCTTTCCCTCCTTCTAGGAAGAACTACATTGGGCAAATAGTCCAGCAGACCCTGTCTGGAGTTAAAAACTCTGCTTGAATGAGGTCCTTCAGCTTCTCTCTGTTCCACCCAATAATCCTTCGAGTGTCCATTACCATTTTCTCTCAGGAAGTTCTTATTTCGCCTAAATGACTAATAGTGTCACTTAGTGATCATTTTTCCTCAATGCAGATTCACCATACTCTCTTGCTCTTCATGTAGTAATGCTGCACAATTCCTATAAACCACAATCTAGTGACTCTTCCATCATCCTGACAAAAGTGTTATATTCCCTCTTTCTTTTCCTTTTGTCCTTAGTTTTGAATATCTGTTAACCAGCTATGTGCTCTCCCTGGCCCCCATCTGGCTCTCCAACATGCTCTGAATTTGTTGAGCCCAGAAATGATTCCTATTGTCACAGCCAGAATAGGTACAGACTGGGACTGCTCAGTAGACAGGCTATGAATCCTGCCAGCTGATACATGACCTGCAAAAATTTCATATTTTGGGCAAACACTAAATGAACTTGGAGAATTGCATTATTTGTAGGATGAATAATAAAAGTCATTACAAACCTTCCACATTCTTTCTAATATAATAGTTTAGCCTCCCACCACATAGTTGGTTGTGCTTTCCATGCACTCACCAACATGAGATGTCCACTCACTGGCAGACCAGCTTTCCTGTCTGTCACATAAAACAATCAGTGTGGTTCCATTCCCAAGCAGGTGAGTTCGAGAAGGGGTCCGATTTGCTCTCGCCACTAATTTTGTTTTCATTAAACAAGTAGGCACACTGTAATTCAGCTGTGAACATGATGTGTGGCCCATAGCCCTCAGATGTTTTCCTTTCTGACTGGTCATTTATATACTTAAGAAATACATATAGTGCTTCTTATGTCCCAGGCATAGGTAAGTTCTTTATAAGTATTAATTATGTAATCTTCATGACAATCTCAGGAGGTAGTGACTAATAATATCCTCATTTTACAGATAAGGAATGTGCAACACAGAGTTAATAAATAACTTGCATGAGGTTACATCACTAATAAGTGCAGGACAGACACTTAAACCCAGGCAACTTGACTCCAGGATCTGCCTGCCTGCCTTCCTACCGTACTGCTCTGCCTTTTTTACGTTTTTCTAGATGGTGCCCTTCAAACTACATCTTTTCCAAGACTAGACCTTGGTCTCTCCTTAACTGTTTTGTTTCCAGTAATTTTCTCTGGTATGTTTTGTGTAGTTTGGGGAGAGAGAAGGTGGGAGAAACTGCCCTGCCTAAATGGTACACTCCTTTTTACTTTGTGCATTTGGTTCTTGCACTTTTTTTGCCACCTTCATTATGATGAAAGGTTTCTCTCCAGCTGGTTAATCAATTGCTTTCCCAATGGTACAAACAGAAAACCTGGTGAGAAAATCGGGCAATTCTGTGCATCTCTCAGATGTCTGTACTTGGCACGGACTGAGCACCTTGCATTCTGCTCTGCCTCCATTGCCTGCAGCGCCTTGAGATGGATACTGCAGCTGAGACAAAATGCCCTTGATCACTTCTAACAGAATCATGGAGAAGGGGGAGAATATGATAGAAACACACATTCCTGGGAAGGAGATTCAGGAATAGTGCAATATTTGCACACACATTAGCAAACTTTCCTTCCTTGATTCTGTTACCTACGTAAGTTTGAGATCCACAGCCCTAGAAAATTTGTGACTGGCTGGGGTGAGCTTTTGAAAAAATGCAGATGCCTTACTCTAAGCCTGGACAGTATTTCAGTAGTGTGCTGGGAAATGTTTAACAGCCATCTCTCTAAAAGAAAAACTGATTTGTAGCATTTTCATTTCCAGTGATGTAAATACTTCCACTGTGACTTATTTCTGCTATGTATATGGGAAGTCACTGAACTCAGAATTGGGAAGATGTACACAATTGGTTCTCACAGCTAGTACAAGCTGGCACCTTCACACTGGATGAGTGAATGTGAGAGAGAATGAGTAGGAAGCTGGCTGCAACATAGACAGGAGAGGGGCACTGAGTACAACTACTTGGTGCTGGATTCACTTCTTTCTCGCTCCAAAATCCCTGCCTTCACCCCTGATTTTCATGCTTTTGTATTTACTATGTATAGCATACACTATATTCCTGAAAGAACAGGAATATTCTTTCCCTCTAGCTTTGTGAAAATTTGACTCATCCTTCAAGACCCAGCTCAGTTGTAGCTTCCTCCTTGAATCCTTCCTTGTATCATTTTCCCTCACCCAACAGATGTATTCTCTCCCATTGCTATGGATGGGCTATGGAGAGACACCATTATTGGAGTCATGCTCTTTATGCAGACCCACCCTGCTTAAAACAGGGTAGCATGATGCAACATAGCAATGGGACATAGTGACAAGGGCTTGGATTTTGAAGCCAGACAAAATGAGCTCAAACCCCAATTCCAATATGAATCAGCTTTGGAGAGAGATAATCACCTCTCCAAGTCTCAGTTTTCCATAGCTATAAGATAGGAAGAAACCATATATTGTTCAGAAATTAACAATGATGTGAGAAAAAAGTACTAATTTTAAAATTAATTACATAACAAAATAAAAATAAAATTGGGATAAAAGTGAATGTGCAGGATCATTGTAAAGATTAGTTATAATTTGGGGGAATTACCAGGCACCTATCAAACACTCAATAAATAGTGTCTATTGTTATTCATGTATTTGCCCTATAACAGCATATGCCATCATAGCTTTACGTCCTCAATTATTTAATATCAAAGGCAGGACCTATAGTATAGTTTTTCCATTATCAACCTTAAATACCATTCTCCTTCTCACCCAACAAAAGGGGCAGCTTTTATCTTGCCTTCACTAATGCTCAGCCTTGCCTGGAACTTTCATCAGGGCTGCTAACACTTGCAGGTGCTTTGTCCTTAGTGGCCCTTCACCCTGCTAAACTTTAAATGGTTTCCTTGTCTGACATCACTCACCACCCCCCTCTTATTTCTGGCTGTCAGTCATGTCTATGAATAACTTGGGAAGGGTAAAGCTCAGATTGAGATGAGATCCATGTACTACAATAACTGCATCAAAACTCATGTTCCATACACTATGGCCTGCTTGATTGACAAGCCAGGCTCAGTGGGCTGATGAAGTAATGAAGAAGTTGTCAAACAAACAGTCAGTACCAATCCATCAACTCAGCTTTTGGCCTATAGTCAAGAGTCAGATGTGTCTGGAGTTCGCAAGGCTAGGCCTGGGTCCTTCAGATGATTGCTGCCAGGTTGGCATGCTGGAGAATATCCAACATTACATAACTCCACTGTGTCTTACGTCTTTCCAGAATGTTCTTCTTTAAACTAAGGCATTATTGATGGCTGCTGTTCAAAGTGTAATAGTTGTGGGTGAATCCATTATCTATCGTTGACACCTGTGCAGAATGAATTTCTCAGCTGTCAGTCATGCAGTAATGTTGAGTGAGATTCAGACAAGTGAAGTTTAAAACTATGACTATTATGGGCTGATTGGGGGTGGGAGGTGCAGTTAACAGAGCAGTTGTAGGGTGTGAGAAGAAACTATGTGTATATTTTTGAAAGTAAACTTGACCATTCAGAAATGGAAGTTTTGTGGCTCAGGAGACACACTTTCTAGACATTGTGATATTCCATCTCACCTTAGGCTGATCATAAGTCCCAGAAGGGAGCAAATCCCTTAATTGTGAAGTAACAAGTGGCTTCACTGTTGACCTACACTGAGAAAGAGTAGATCGTGGTGTCACAATACTTGTAATACTTAGACATACTTGTATGTACTTTCTGATAGTCCAGGGAACAGGGGTGTAGGGTCAGAGAACGATCAGGTATTTCCACCCTCCCACTACTGATGATGGACACTTGTGGTGCTGCGAGCATTCCAGGGTGGGCATGCGCAAGTGGGCGCACCTGAGTTGGACACGGGCTTAAGTGGGCGGCGTCATGAGAACTGTGAGGACCAACAGACAGAACTGCGAGGACCGACCGACAGAACTGAGAGAACCAACAGGCCCAATAGCAGCAGCAGCAGCAGCAGCAGCAGCAGCAGCAGCAGCAGCAGCAGCAGCAGTAGCAGCGGCAGATAGAAGAAGCAGCTGAGAGGGTGAGATACACTGGGGGCTGGGAGGCCTGCCAGCCTCCTGGCCCCCTGGTACCCCTGCCTGCCACGTACCTGGCCACCTCTACTAAATAAAGTATGAAAAGCCACTGAGGGCTCCAAGACTCTCTCCTTCCCTGACCCATCTGCCCAGAACCATCCCGAACTTGCTCCTGTGCTACCCTTCCTGCCACTACAAGGGGTTTGCCAAGCTGTATGTCAACAGCCTTTTTCAATGATCCCTCTTCCTACCTGTGAATGCAGGAATTCTGAGGGATGTCATGAGTCAGAAGTCAGGATTTGAACAACACTGTGGGAAGCCTCTAGCTGAGGAGAGGGGTAACTAGTGAAGGCAAGACCGAGGATCATGCTTGGCTTTGGTTTGACTTCTCCCCTGCCATGTCCACAAGTTCAAAGAACTATTTTCACTTTAATTGTAACACAGTGAAGTCTGTGAGAAATGTGTTTTTCTCTCCATATAATTCTAATTTTGTCTCAACAAGATCTGATTAGCTGGGAATTATCTCAGAAGAAAATTTCAAATCAATCTGTGAAAACCAAGCAACCTCTCCCAGTCTTCCCTCACTAACTTCTGAATAAAGACAGAATGCCAGATACCAGAATGCTCTGTGAGATCAGTGAAGCTTGCCATTTATGTCAAAAAGGTGTCTCCTCTAGGGGAAAAAAGTATCTCCTCAAGGATTCAATATCATTAGTCTTCATTCAGCCCATTAATTATCTTGTCCACTCCTATCCATTCTCTCAAGGTATGATGTTCTGCTTATTTTGTTCCTCTTATTTCAGATATGTGGCAGTTCAGTTCCACTTCATAAATATTTGCTGAGCATCTATTATGTGTCAGACCCCATGGCAGGCAATGTAGCTAAAGATCGAAATAATTACAATAGCTATCATTTATTTCTTGAGTACTGCATATGTGCCAGATACTTTAGATGTCTTTTTTCTTAAGTCCTCCCAACAGCTCTATGCAGGTGATACTATTATCATCCACATTTTACAGATGTGAAAACTGATGCAGAGAAGTCAAACAATGTGCTTATGATCAGAAGTAATGGAAATAGGACTTTAAACCTAGTTTTCACTGTTTCAGGAGTCAAGGCTCTTACTGTATCATGTATGTTACTGTCATTAGGATTTTTCTGATGCTCACAAAAATCCTGTAAGTTAAGTTTTGCTCTTGTTTTTGCGGATGTAGAGATTAAGACTGGGAGAATCCTTGTAACTTGCCTGAGGTCATACAAAGAATAAGTGGTAAGGCCCAGATACAAGTCGTGGAGGTCAGACTCCAGAGCACATGCACTTAATGGCTTGTTCCACTGCCTCTTTAAAGGAAATTTCTGATATTAGGTGGTGATAATGAGGTCAAGAAGGCATATCAAGGCAATAAGACAATGCAAACTAGAACTGGAAGCCAAGGTAGATGATCTTGGGATTGGCAGGTATTATAATTCAAGTGAGCTAAGAGAATGCCAAAAAGGTTACAGGGAACAAAAAACACATAACTTAGGTTTAGAAACAGGAGATAATGTCAAGATGTCACATACATGTACTCAGCCAAATGGTCACAGCCGGCTTATTCACAGATGTTAGTAGGTATAGGTTCTAGCCTAAGTCCTTAACATCCGTGAGTGATACTAGTAGGTCTCTTTGAGCCTCAGTGTTCCTATCAACAAAATCCAAGATACAGTCACTGTGCTATCTGTCTCATGGGGGCATTAGGAGAATAAAAGTATATAATAGTCATTAAAGTGCTGTTCAAATGATGTCATTCCATTAAGTCGACTTTCACAGTAATCTGACCCATTTTCTTTTATCTATATTTTTCCCTTTATATATATTCGACATCAATTGTAATCCCCATGTATTCCCCATCACCATTTCGCCAGTGCACCATCCCCTCTGTCCATTGTGCTCTTATCTGCCCTCAACCCTCTCCCTCCTCCTCCCCACCAAGTGTCCCCAATTTGTCCTTGTGAACCTACCAGTTGCCTAGAGACTTATCTAGAAAGGAGAGTCAACTATTATTCACTGGGTATCTTCCTCGAACCCTATGCTCAATGATTTAGGCATAGGACTGGGCTGATTGTCAATGACATTTACTCTTGACTCTAGTTTTTGAACTTGTTCGTTTGATTAAGGCAGCGGACACCGAGTGTGTTATCCTGAATTTGACAGGAAATCCCTTCTTTCCTTTATTTCCTGAATCATAAACTCTGAATTTTTTCTTCCCCACCCAAATTACAAATTTAGGAGACCAGGAACTTTCGCCATGGCTTAATCCCTGACTCCAAGCCTTCATTCCTGGAGGGGGAACCAGGTCACGAACTAAAATCCTTACCTCGTTTCAGACATGATTCTCAGGAAAGGGAGATGTGGATGGTATTATAGCCACCCCTACCACTATTCATAAGGTAGTAAGAAGGATGGTCCTATAGTCCTCTGCTTCTTTGGGACCAAAACACAGTGCATCAGGGTTGACTCATCCCCCTGAACTCAGAAGAACATTGATATATCTTCACAAACATAGACTGGCAAACATGCTTCACAGCTTCTCCCTGGCCATCTCAGTCACCCAGCAACCAGGCACCTGCCAACAGTGTGAAGTCACAGAAAGGTCACAATGGGCATAGTTGAGCATGTCACAGCAAGAAAGTTCAAGGGCCAATGTCTGTCTTCTCCAAATGGTTTCTTGATTTAGTCTGTGGTTGTGGCTGAGTTGAACCTGTCTTTTGGGATGTGACTTTTTCATGCTAGAGAGCACTCAGGAAAAGCTGAAAAACATTCTTTTGGCCCAGAGTCTACTGAATTTGGAGGTGAGCCCTATTATAGTTCTTGAGGCCAAGGAAAGACCTTCCCCTCTCAGCCTGGGCATGATTGAGCTCTTAGATGGCTCATAAGGAGTTACCTGTTTGTTACTGCAAAAGCGTACTGAATATTTCTATTGTCACTCTAGAACTTTGATTTTATTTATTGGAAGATTTTCTCAACAGTTAGGATGTGACTTTGTGTCATAATCCTATTGACTGTATTACCTGAGCAATTCACCTAATAATTCTGACCACAGGTTTGTTTTACTCTGTCCAATAGGCTAAATAATACTCTCCTCATCTGCATACCTCAGATTTGCAGTAAGGATTTTTTTTCTTTCCTCTTTATTTATATATATTTGACATCAATTGTGGTCCCCATGGATTTCTCACCACTATTTCACCAGTGCAACATCACTTCAGTCCCTAGATATACAGTAAGGATTAAGTGAGGTACTATCAGCAATCAGCATAGTGCCTTGCACAGAATAGATATTCAACAAGTACCAGTTCCCTAACCCTCACTATTTTGGTATTATTAGGCAATATGACATGGCTACTTATTTGCTATAAAAACAAAACTTTCTGTAATGAGTAGCAAGTGGTTGACTTGTTAGTCAGTCCAGTATTTATCTCCTGGAACTAAGGACCCTAGTATCACCTTACACCTTGTTTCTTCTGTTAGCTCATCAAACTTGCACAAGTTTCCCATAGCCATGGAAAAGAGAAACCAGTATATTTGAGAACCAAACCTGGACTTATATAGTGTAGTTAAATTTCTTGGGGATGTAGACCATGCTCCTTCACTCCAGTGATAGCATCATTAACACCATATATACTGGGGACTGTGATTCCTGAGTTTTTTATCAAAACACACAAATGCTATCTCCATAGTGATGCTCAATTACTAAACTAATGGTCAACTTGCCAAGGTCTGTGATTTTCACAGGTTGCACTTGGGTCAAGGGCTATAAGCCGTGCATCATTCTTGAATTCCTCCCACCCACCTGTACTCACTCTTCCTTTACCTCTGTCTTTGCCAGAGCAATGAGTGACTGAAAAGAAGCCAGGTTTATAGCCTTCTTTTTGTACTTCAGAAAATCAGATTTTTATCTCCATATTAGGCAAGCGGGATCAATATCACCTCCACACCCCCACTCCTATAAAATATAAGCATGAATGGCTTGTAACTTATCATGTTCAATTTCATCATGGTTGCTTTATGGAGCAAGTAAGAGTGGGTGTATGATTGAGGTTTTACAATTCTGGACTTGTGATTGCTTATATTCACTCTGAGCTTGAGGAATGGCTAGTATTTATCAAGTGGGAGGGTAGGCTTGGTTTCCTAGAAGTTTTCAAAGCTTCTTCTCTCAGAGCTTGTGATTCAGATGTGCCTGTTTTCAGGATTCAGGTACCTTTCTTTCAGTTTTCTACTCTAAGTTGTTTCTGGCAACAAAAGTGAGAAATATCATTGAAGTTTGCTCATAGACTTATTTGCCACAGATGGTTTCAAACCGAAATGAATAGACATTTCAGTTTTGGCTTCTTGAGAGGAATGCCACTTGCCTTCCACAGCCAACTGATGTTAATGGACTTGGTCAAGGACAAATGACAAATAGCTACCCTAGGCCGGAATATAATCTCCATAGCAGCAACTAACATGACTACATCCCAGATGTGAGTCAAACCTGAGCCTGCAGCCTACTCAATAAGGGAGAATGGACTTCAGTATCTATGTCTGAAATTCCGGGTTGATCTGCTAACTTCCCAGAATGCCTTAGTGCTTCGTAACAGCTATGGATTAACAGCTATGTTCCTTTGGTTTTGGCCCAAAGCAACCCCCGTAATAGGTTTCACTGCCAGGACTGTTGTCTGCCTTAGAGGCAGACTGTGTGCCTGACTGTGTCTTCTGTGAAGGCAAGGTTTGACCACATGGCCTGTCATGGAATTGAGTTCCAGAGCTCTAAAATATTTCTTCTCAAATTATTGAGCAGTATCTTTTTAGTTATTATGATTTAAGCAAAAGTATAAATATTAGTTGTATCCAATAAAAATGTCAAGCCAATTTCAGAACTTTGTACGGTCTGGCTAAGGTCTCACTGAAAAGTTGGGCCTGGCAGTCTTCCCAGACTGTCGATTGGCTTTATTTTTTTTTTTAATTTTTTTTTCTTTTATTAAAATATTTTAAAATTTACATATACTTGCCATTAATTGTAATCCCCATGTATTCCCCATCACCATCTCA
>JAGFMF010011865.1:4651034-4674824 GCA_019455555.1 Galemys pyrenaicus | reverse complement strand
ACCAGGTGTCCCCAGTCTGTCCTTGACTCTTCATTTTTGGTTTCTGTGTCTTTATTGCTGTTATTGTTATTATTAATATTGTTCTTATTCCTTTCCTTGTCGATTGGCTTTATTGATGCATCTAGAAAAGACCCATTTCTGAGGCAAGGATTCTGACTTGTTTCCACTCTGTCCTTGGCTGTTTAAATCTGGGAAATATTATCATGAGCATATTGGGAAATCTCAGCTCCCAAGAGTCTACTCACGAGTGAGCCTGAGGAAATGATCCATTTTAGAGCTGTAAATGTTTGTGGAAATAGCTCCTTACAAGTACTCATATAGAGTCACGCATCCCAGGCTGTACCAAATGCTTTTGGCAACAGAGAAAGCTATTGCTTTGGAGGCGGGGTGGGAAAGAGATGCAAGGAGGAAAGAAAGTGTGAACAATTTAGACCGCAAAGTTGGCCCAAGTGCCATAGAGGGGAAGATGATGGTTTGAATGAACCTAGCTGTTCACCTACCAGGTTATTTTTATATAATTTTGATTAATTGGTTCAGTGAACCCAGTGTCACAGCAACATTCTCTCAAATACGGTTTACCGCTTCCTACATGTATGATCTAAATAAGTGATAGACCTCTAGGAACCTCAATTTCCTCATTTATAAAATAAGGATAATAGTATTTTATTATACTAATGTTCTCTCTCCCACTATCCATTGCACAATTCCTTCTTCACACTCTTCTAAGTACAGGCACACACCACACACACACACACACACACACACTTCTTTCAAAGAAACCAAAGGTAGAGAAAATCACAATGTCCAGGCTCAAACCCAGTCAATACCAGAATTAGAGAGTGAAGGAAGAGAAAATATTTGAATCAGGATCCAAACCACAAGGTGGGTTAAAGGAAGTAGAGTAATATCATATCAAGCATAAGCTGCCTACATTTTAATCCCTGAAATCTGTAAAAGGACTTTATACACCTGTAAATAAATTGATAATCTAGTGATGGGGAAATTATCCTGGATTATCTGGGTGAGGCCACTATAATTACAAGGGTCCTTATTAAGAGAGAACCAGGGGGTCAACAGCAAAAGGAGGAAATATGACTACAGAAGCCAATGTTGGAGTGATGTAGTTGCTGGCTTTGAAGGTGCAAGGGTGTGATAAATCCAGGAAAACTAAGCAGCCCCTAGAAGCTTAAAAATAATAAGGCAGGGAAATGGATTCCCTTGTAGAGCCTCCAGAAAGGAGCCAAACATCCTTAGAATTAAGTTATCTCTAGAAAATAATCCTAGATTTCAGGACAGCCGCCTATTCACTTGATCAGGACTAACCTTCTATAGTGAGAGATCTGTCAAGATGGTTTTCAGGGCCATCAAATCCTCATGTTTTGCTCATAAGGATTCACATTAGACTCATGGAGGGAAGACATGCGGTTTATCAAGTGGTACAATTAGGTGGTACCTATGAGAATAGAATGGTTTACCACACAAGTGCTCCCTCATGTAATTCACAGGTGTGCAGGGGCTAGACTTTTACTTGGCATTTCCCTGAGGATCAGAGTAGTGGCCTTCAACTTGATCTCCCTCATGGCTAAGTGGCCATGTAGAGCAAGTTCATAAGGGAAGAACTGCAGGCAAAAGTGGAACAGATGGCTGCTGTTTGCTAACTGGCAACTTCTCTAGGGATTAGCGTTTACTTTACTGTACTTAAAGTGCAAAATACAGGAGGAAACAGACTTTTCCTCCTCTTAAACTTTTGTAGCTCAGTTGTTAACAGCTTATCAGACTTTAAGGGGGATATAGTCTGCATTGCTATAATGGGAATATATATGCTGTATACATTTCTGTCATAGTTATTGTATAATATATTACTAAACGTTACTTGTATGTTATTCACCAGTAAATGCTTGGCACTCAGGTTAGAGAACAGGCACTTACTACATCCTTTGTGAATGAATGAGGAGCTGTTTGTTTTGAGACACAAAAGACACCAAATGAATTTCAGTGAGCTTGGGACACGGGGAAGGCTAAAAGCTATGCTCTATTTAAGAAATAAGTTATGCTTTTCTACAGATTGCCTAATGACCATTTCTTCAGAGAAACACTTATTTCACTAACATGACTCCTTTGTCACAATAAAGGTGTTCCTTGCTTTCTACTGAGATATATTAAATATACAGAAAACTGCAAAGAATCATAACACCCACAAGCCTTCTTTCAGACCTATAATTACCTGTTGGTACTTTGTCTTACTTCATTCCAGCTTGACTAAGGCACTATTACATTAAAGTTCTCCTTAACCACGATCTGTGTCTTTTTCCCCTCCACGTTAAAAACAAGCAGTATAGCTGGTGGGAATGCAAGCTGGTCCAGCCATTATGAAAAGCAGTGTGACGGTTCCTCAAACCACTAAGAATGGAACTCCCATATGATCCAGCAATCCCTCTCCTAGGAATATACCCAAAAGACACAAAAACACCGATTCAAAAGAATACCTTCACCCCTATGTTTATTGCAGCACTATTTACAATAGGTAAGGCCTGGAAACAACCTAAATGTCTAAAAACAGATGATTGGATCAAGAAGATGTGGTACATATGCACAATGGAATACTATTCAGCAATCAAAAAGGATAAACTAGAAACATGAAACATTCATAGAGACATGGATGGAGCTGGAAGGGATTATGCTCAGCGAAATAAATCAGAAGGCAAAATGAAAATAGCGGATAGTTTCCCCCTAGGAGAAATATAAGGGAACTAAATAAGCAATCAAGGAAAAGAATAATAACAACAACAACAATAATAACACAAGAAAAAGACAAGGACAAATTGGGGACATTTGGTGGGGAGGAAGGAGGGAGTAGATTGAGGGCTGAAAAGAGCACAAGGGACTGAGGTGTTGATGCACTGATGAAATGGTGGTGGGAAATCCATGGGGAATACAATTGATGTCAAATTATATATAAATAAAGAAGAAGGGGGAAAAAGACCTTACTGATATGTAAAAAAAAATGCAAGTAGTATAATAGAGTTCGTACTTTTATGTACAGCACCATAAACAATAAATATTACTTTTGTTTACGATTTTTATATTCATATAATTGGCATAATACTTATCATTCCAAATTTTACTTTTTTAACTTACAATTTTTTAAGACATACCCATGTAATTACTGCAGTTTTTTGCCTTAAATCTATACCAAACATAATCATTCTATTCCCCTCTTAGTGACTTTGCAAAGAGTACGGGAACTTCCTTCTTTTTGCAGACAACACCTCCATTACATCAGTGAAAAGACTCTACTACTCTGTTCCGCTACTTGCCAATGGTTTCAAATGAAAGTTAAAGTTCCACCATACTCTGCTATCTTGCAGAATATGGTAATTACACTTTAATTTCCCTACTGGGAAGCAGATCTTCCATTCTGTCTTCATCTGGTAAAAGCAGGTGATGGCACTGTGTCCCCCATCCAGGTGGTATTGATTGGCAGGCAGATTAGGGAGCTATTTTTCACTCTATCACCCCTCCCACTCCATTGACGTTGGTGATATTCTGATTCTCTCCTTGGCAAGGTGTTGGCAGGCCTGAGCAAGAGGGAGCTGGTTTTCCATCTCACCACCTAACAAAAACATGTGACATTAAGAATGAGGACTCTGAATGTCAGTGGGGTCCACTGGAGAGGTGAGTTTCTACCCATGTCCAGAATTAACAAAGTAGGATGAAGAGAAACAAGTAAGTACTATTACTCACTCTTATATCAACAGGGTCCAGTGAGGAGACCATTAGGGAGCTGAATCTCCATCCCAGCCAGCAACAATGAGACCAAATGATGGAGATTAGGGAAGGGCAAATCAGAAATGAGCTTGGCTTAGAAAGGAGCTAGGCATCCAAATGCACATGGAAGCAAAAAGGCAAAACATTACTGTGAAGACAGTGAGAATTGTCCCTCTGTTTATTCTGCATTCTTTGGTGTCAGCAGGACTCAGGAGTGGTGCTGTGCTCCTCCCCTCCCCCCCCCGTATTGGTGTCCAGCATTCAAAAAGAAGGTGTAAGTGTGGTGGACAGTGAGCTGAACTTATACTCCACTATCTGCATTAAGATGGTGTCATTTAGCCTCCACATTTGCCAGGGTGGTATTTACATCTTCAGACAAAAGCTGAATATAAACTTCTACCCATAGTTGCATATTATGTTTAAACTTGGCAACTGACTGTATAATGATGGTTAAATAGGATTGAGAGTCTCACAATATAATACCCAACATTTCTAAGATATAATAGAACATCACTTGGTATACCAGTATCAGGAAAACCATAACTTGAATAAGAAAAGATTATAAAATATCAAGAATGAGATGACGTGTATTTTGGAATTATCGGAGTCTCCCCCCCACCACCACCAAGGATTTTAAAGACACAGTAATAAACATGCCTCATTAAGTAGTAACAAACACTCTTAAATGAATATATTAAATATCTCAGTGAAGATACGCAAAATATAAAGAAGAACCCAAGGGATAGTATAGTGTTAAAAAATATACAATAACTAAAAAAAAATCTTTTCTATATAGGCTCAATGGTCTATTAGAGAAGACAGAAGAGTTAGTGAACTTGAAGACAAATCAATAGAAATTATCTGATCTCAAAAACAGAGAAAATAGGCTGAGAAAATGATAAGCAAATTCTCTGGGACAATGAACAGTAACAAAAAAAGCTAACATTTGTATTATCAGTGTCCTAGAAGGAGAGGAAAAATAGCACAAACTGAAAATAAAATTGAAGTTAAGAACTTTACAAATTTGGTGCAAAAGACGAACCTTCAGATTTAAGAAGTAATTACATACTCATATAATACAATATTACTTTAATAATAAAACAAATAAAACCTAAAATCAAAATAAAAAGATGCTAATTAAATCACAAACAGGATAAACCCAATATAGCCATGACAAGAATGAATGATAATCAGAAGTTTGAAAACTGAAGACAAGAAAAACTTAGAAAGAGGCTTAAAAGAACTCATAAATAGCTTCAAGGGACCAATAATTCAAGTGTTAATGACTTTATCATCTGAAGTCATGGAAACCAGAAAGCAGTGACACTGAAAGAACTGTTAAGATCAAATTCTATATGCAGCAAAAATAACCTTCTGGAATGAAGAGGAAAGGAAAACAGTCTCTAAGAAAAACTAAGAGTTTGTTCCCAGCAGACCTAAAATAATGACTAGAGGAAGTTCCCTAAATAAATAAAAATGATAAGAAAAAGAGTCTGATACTTCAGGAAGGAAGGAAGCAACAGAATGGGTAAAAGCAGGGGTAAATATAATAGGCCGCTCTCTCATCAGCTTTTTAGACTCTTTGATGGTTGGTTGAAGCAAAACTTACAACATCTGATTGTGGTGCTCAGTGTATGTTACAGATTATTTTTTAAAAGTAGTGAGAGTAAAAAGTCTGTAAGTTTTCCTCACTAAGGTAGTAAAACATTTCTACAAATAGGCTTTAAAATATCCAGCATATGTATTGTAATACCTAGAACAACCAGTAAAAATTCTATAGAAATACATTATAAATTGTAAAATTCAAATACATTCAACATAAAACGGAATTCTATTAAATATTTGAGTGATCCAGAATAAGATCTGAAAAGGGAAACTGAGGAAGAAGGAATAGTGTCAGTTCTCTGGAGAGTAGGAAGTACTGGTTCCTTTCAACCATAAAACTTGCAAGTTTCTCTTGCAAGTTGGCCTTGCAGAACTGGGCCCCTCCCCACTACATCATTTGTTTGTGACCAATTCCTCTTTCTATAGAAGCATATCTAGCCAGTCTTTTCTCCCATCTATAACAAAGGAATTAAGCATCTTCAAACCTTCAAGGTTTTAGATGAAATGAAAGTATGCTTATTTAATTGGCAGGGATTTACCTTGGTTATAATGTTTAATCAATGTAACTGAAAGACATTGTTTGCTACAGATGATTATAATTATTTCTGAGAGAATCGTGCAAGTTTCAGGGAAACTTAGTGTTTCATTTTATGTATTTTTCTATAGTCTCTTTTAAAAATACCTATTTTCCTTTAGTGGTGAAAAGAGCATCTTAAAATTTCCTTCAGAGACTTCTGAGCAAAAAACTTGTTGAGCAAATAATGTGCAGTTGGGAAAAGCAGCTTAGGTAGCCAGATTCTCAGTGGATAATTTGATATTCTTAGATTGTCAGACACTGTACGCCATCCAGGTAATTTGCTGCTTTGAACCAAAACACAATTCCCTCCCCAAACCCCCACAACTTATTTTTGTTGTTTGAAATGTTGCCTAACAATGGCTTTCTCCCTTCAACTCACCATTCTGCACCATCTGTTAGAGAGTGCCTATTTTGAACACAGTGTCTCATACACTCTATCATTCTTATAGCTCTTGCAGAAGCCAGGCTGTTTGGAAAAGGAATTCTGGCATTGAGAAAGGGAAAAAAAGAGAAAAGGTGAACCAGAATATTCAATGTATTTCCGTGAAGTTCCTATTCTAAAGCAGTATGGTGGGCCATCCTTTGAATGTGGGGAATGATGCCAAGTTAAAAATGGATTACATCATAATGAAAGAACGACTCAAATCAAGTAGAGTTTAAGGACCAATCACCAATGAGCGCTCTTTGGATGTTTTTATTTACTCTTCAAAAACAATTCTTTGGAAGTCAGGATGGTATTTTTAGCTGTTTAACACTAATGTTGGAGGTGGTGTCATGAATAAGAACTTAGGTTAGCAGTAGAACAATACTGGAAAATGTGATAAAGACATTCTAATGTCATCCTATCTGATGACCTATTGCTGACACAGGTCCCCTTTTAAAGTCCTAGGAGCATACTTTTTAACTGGACAAGAAGAGCTGGAGAGAGAAATGAAGGTGGAATATTCAAAATTTTTTCTATGTAGCACAGTCAAAGTGAGATTAGTAAGAGATTTAAGGAAACAATATTACCTTTTCAACCTCCTGACCTCAAATAATCCTTTTACAGGTATTTGTTGGGGAAAACAGAAAGTGCTAGTGGGTGACAAAGCTTGTATTATAATGATGCTCATGAAAAATTTAGGGGGGATTGGGAATGGAGATCAGTGTGTGAACATATGAGGAGTTTACTCTTCCTTCTGACCATTCATCTTTTCTTAGATCTTATGATGGCCAATTTTAGGTGTCAAACTGACTGTGTCATAGGGTGCCCAGATATTTTGTTAAACATTATTTCTTGGACTGTCTATGAGGGTATTTTTGGTAAGATAAATATTTGACTCTGTCAACCAAGTAAAGCAGATTGCTATCTTCACTGTGGGTAGGCTGAGTAAGAAAAAATGTTTTCTTCTGCCTGATTCTGTTCTCACTGGACATTGGTCTTCTCTTGCCTTCAGACAACTATACCAGGTCTGAACTGCTCAGCCTCCATAATTGTGTGGACTAATGTCTTATATAAAAAAAATCTCTCTCTGTCTCTACCATACCGCCAGTTTGTCTGTCTTTCTGTCACACACACACACGCCAGTTCCTTCTGGCTTCCATGACTTCAGATGATAAATCCACAGACATTTGAATCATTGGTCCCCTTTAGGTTAGTTTTTGTTTCTTTCTGGCCTCTATATATTTTCTCTTCAGTTTTCAGAATTTTACTTATCAAGAGACATTACCATGAATTTTTGGATTTTATCCTGTAATTCACTTAAATTCTTAAATCTTTGGGTTGATGTTTTTTGATTATTGATTCTATTCTCTGGAGAATCATAATACACAACCAAAATCCTCATTGGCTATACTTTGTCATATGTGATCAGTCCAGTTCTCCCACTGGTGAACTTCTTGGTATAACAGAGAGGAACATCCTTGTATGGTTCCTTCTAAGAGGCAGAAATAATCCTCTCCTGTCAAAACTCACAATCACCTTCTTCCACATAGTCAAAAAGATCTCTGTATAGGCTTAAAAATTTGAGAATTGAATGGAAGTTGTGTGGTTGTTGATTTATTCAGTCTTTTGCTTGCTCGATTGTAGCTATAATTGCATGGGACCAGAACCAGCTCTCCAGCAATCAAAAAAGATAAACTCATCCATTTGTGGCAATGTGGATGGAGCTGGAAGGTAATATGCTAGCTGAAATTAGTCAGAAGGAAAAAGATAAATACTGATGGTCTTATATGTGGAATATAGAGAAACCAAATGAAAGATCAAGAAAAAGTCAAAACTAGCAACCTGACCATAGATATATGCCTCAGCATACATTAAAGGAGGGAATGGGGGTGAGGGGGGAAAACATGGAGGGAAGATCTCAAGGGACTATGGTGATGGTTCACTGGTGATATGGTGGCAGGGGAACTATGGGAACTCCAATAATGTATGAAAAAAAGTTAATTAGGGGCCTTCCTGGTGACGCAATGGGTTAAGCAACACACTATGAAGCCAATGCAGCTACTGCAGCACGAGTTCAGTCCCTGCCACCAGCCAGGGAGGGGACCCACATGGCGCAGCAGACCTCTCCTGCCTTAGCCGCTGCTCCCCTCAGCAGTGTGTTTCAGTTAATCTGCCTGTTCTGCTCCTCACTCTGTCTCTGGTGGATCCTCTCATGCCCATGCCTCTGGCCTGTACCACAGTGATTGTATGCATAAATAAATAAATATTTTTTTAAAAGTTAATTAAAAAAAATACAACCAGCTCTTTGGGCTGAATTGATTAACCAACAGATGAGTGGAGTGTTATGTAGACCCAACCTATGAATCACTATATCTGGGGCTGTCACTGCTTTAAGTGTTCACAGAGATTGCATGGTGTATTGTGTATACAGTGTGTAGGATAGTACCACATGTACATGGAGGCTTGATGACAGTTATTTAGTGATATAATAATGGTAACTTGCCCTGTGTCCACATATCCCTCAGGATAAAGTAGACTAACCAGAACATCACTATGTGTACACATTTAGAGTCACAAAAGAAAAACTGCCACTGATCATCCAAGTATCTGCTTGTTGTCAGAGGTGGGGAACACTTAATCCTGCAGGGGAAGATCAGATCAGGAGCTTATTTTTACTTAGCTCATAAATCAGGCATTAGGATATAACCACATTTATGTCTGTAGTTGAGAACACAAACGTGACATTTGAAGTGTTTTGTGGATGTATTTATTTATTTATTTGAACTTTGAAAAAAGATTTATTTATTTATGCAAAGAGGAACTGGGCTGTAGGCCAGAGATGCAGGGGGTGAGAGGATCTACCAGAGACAGCAGGGGAGCAGAACAGGTGGATCTACTGAAATAGACTGCTGAGGAGAGCAGCAGGTAAGAGAGGAGGTCTACTGTTCCATATGCAGGTTTACTCCCTGGCCACGGATCGAACTCAGGCCTTAGTGGTGATAGCACTGAGACTTAACCCCTAGACCATCAGGGAAGCTACTGTGTATGTATTTAAAAAGCAATAAGAGAAATAGTTTCCACACAAGATCTTTATTATAAAAATGTAATGATACTGATAATAGATGTGATGATGGTTATGATGACAATAACTACCATGCATTGAGTACTTATTAAGTGTTTGACACTGTTCTAAGTGCTTTACATATAACAATTCAGCTAATCCTCAAAAAGACTACCTTCAGCTATAGAACTCCATTTAAGGATGATCCTTAAATGAAACAAAGGAGGTATTTTAGGAATGCCTGCACTTCTCTGCTTTAAAATAAACTGTCAATTTTTATCTACTGTTAAAATATAAAGGATTGTGTTAGATCTTTGTTTCTTGGTGCTTTAACCAACACCAAGTTCTTTCTGTCTCTTCTGCTTTGCCTTCTCCGCTCTGCTCCTTTCTTCCTTTTCTTTCACCCACTTGCTCCTTACTTCAGTGGCCATGTATAAGTGTGTATAAGTGGTGTATAGTGTATACATGTATAAGTATGTATAGTGTATAGTGGTGTGCGCCCTGTTTATATCAGGAAAATGTAACAGTGCACATTAGGCCATTTGAAAATGTTAGGAATACTGAGGGGGCTTTTCAATATGTTTAGAGTAAATAAATTAAGATTGAATCCAACCAAGTTTTATATCAGATTGCTTTTAACTACTTTGACTATCTTTTCACACTTACATAGATAATATATAATGTATGTGTGGGTGTATGTGTTGAAATTGAAGATAAAGGTTTAGAAATGACTTCATTTTGACCTTGCAGGCTGGCATTCCACTCTAAAAGATTTACAATCATAACTCCCAGTCTCTATCCCTCAAATACCTGGTGATGATAAGGCACGATGAAATAGCTTTTTTTTTATTTTAAAGAAGATATACAGCTTTATGTTTTTAAGTGCCCCAAGGCCTAAAAGAAAGCAGGTATGCTAGGATTTCAAAGGATTTACTTTGTGAAGTTTTAAGCATTCTAATAATAATAAGAAAAAGACTGTGAAAATGAGATGCACTGAAGCATGGAAAGTGAGCATCAACCAAAGGACACCTAGAGAGACAGACCAGTCTTTGAGCTCTCTGCCATCTGAGTTCTAGTCGCTTATTTAAGTGGAACCATTTCGATGCTACTAGTTGCTGCACTCTTTGTCATAAAAGATAAACAACATCTCCAGTACAAGAAAACCCACCTAAAATGGACAAAGCTTAAAGTGAAGTGGTTCATACCTTTTGATTTTCTGGTGTTCCAAAATATTCTATGTGCCCTACAAAGACTCATCTTATTAAATAAAAGGAAGCAGTTACAAAAAATAAAAAAAATTACATCTATGGAGGTATGAACCTACATTTCTAAATCATATACAAGGTTGTAAACCAATGTTACCTCAATTTAAAAATACAACAAAAATAATTAAAAGAAAAATATAAAAAGTTTTTCCCTAAGCTCTGAGCTCATTCTCTAAACCCAGTCTTCTAAAAAGATAACTTGGCATTAGGAAGTATTTGCTTTATACTCTCCAATATCAGGGTGGTTACTGAAATAAAAGGTAGTCTACTGTGAATTATTGTATTGAGAGAAAGATCGAGAGACAGAGAGAGCCAATGTAAGAGAGAAGCTGCATATATATCTGTATATGGATCATGTATCCCAAACACTGCAAGATTATGAAGTGGTTTGTGATTACTATTCACTGTGCTCCACCAGCTGGTGGTACCCTAATTTCTATTGGCTCTGTCTCATAGCTCCCCAAGTCCTCTGGGTATAGTGCCCCTAAGAGACCTGGTCCTATGCAGTAACCCTGCCCTTACACTTTTCTCTCCCTGTCCTCTATCACAATTTATCCCTTCAGAATCACATACATTCGGTAGCAATTACTAGCTGACAATGAGTGCATTTCTTGGCTGAAGAAACTTAGATGCGTAGAAAATTAAGACTAGGTGATCTAAACCCTACATTTTATTTATACCTTAGTGATCTTGGAACTCAGTGTTGGAAATTACCACAAACAAAGTCACACAAATGGCTATTGAGGACTAACATGTCCCATTTTAAGTGTGAGCCTCTGGAGTTAATGCTTCAGTCCAAAGAAATGATTCTGATGATGGAATTGGAGTAATAGATATGAAAAATTTTGAGCCATTTTGAGTCTTTCAGTGGGACATCTTTCCCTCTCCTTTACTACTGATTTGGCTTCTGTGTTCTGAGGTACAAGGCCTGGGCCTCTGGGCCAGTGGAAAATGTCACCCTACCTGGTTACACCTATGCTATTTGCTATATACAGGAACTACCTCTGCTAACTTCTTTTAGGGACATCAAAGTAATGGCTCTTTTCTCTTGGGGAAGGGGTAAGTCTATTGCAAGCTGCTTTAACTATTTCACTGAGCTCATTTCCATTCTCTTTCTTTTGCAAATCATTGATATGACTTGCCTACATAAATAGAAAGAAGCAGCTCAATTAAAAATGCATGGGGCTGTTCCCTAAGAATTTCACAATGGGAAGCCATCCAGGAACACTCTAGAAATCAGTAGCTATCTTTATGCTTTGCTTCTACTTGGAGGAATGTGGGGTGGAACTTAATATGCCCAAAACCAAGACTGAAAGGCCAAATGGGCTGGTATCATTGACCTGTAGGAGGGTTATGAAGGTAGAGCTCATTTTTTCCAAGCTGCCTTTATCTTGAAGTGCTCACGGAAGTATGATGCAGAACTTGGCTGTAATACATCACAATTCAATGACCATAGAGTTGGAAAGAAACATGCAGTTTATTTATTACAAGCCCCCTTTCAACTAATATTGTCCCCTTGACAAAACTTTGTCAGACTCTTCTGAGTTCTCTTTATGATTAGACCTCCACATTGGCCTAGGTCCTGTCTTTGGCCTGCCCAGGCCAGCCTTAAAATAATCCTGCCAAGTACAATCACCATAGTCCCTTATGCTCTTCCTGCCGTCTTATTGATCCCTCTCCCACTCCCTCCCCTGCAGAAATCTCTGATTTATAGTTGTCTATTTTTGTTTTCTTGTGTTGTGTCTTTTATTATTATTATTTTTCCCCTTGATCCCTTGTTTGGTTCCCCTATATTTCTCCTATAAGTGAAACCATCTGATATTTTTGGGTGGAAATTCTATGGGGACTACACCTGAGAAAAGAAAACAAACGTAAAAAAATGAACAATGATGAAATATATATATATATATATATATATATAAGTAAGTAAACTATTCAAAAAATCCTGCTAAGTAATTCCGCTACCGGATAGATGATCACTTTTGGTATCTGGTCAGTTTCCTAATTCTCCTTGCTTGATTCCTAAACTCTTGACACTCTTGACCTGCCTTTAGTAAGAATACCCTTAGGCCAATTTAGCAAGAGCCCTCTGCCCCCACCCTAGCTACTTACTAAGCTATGTCCTCTCAGGAATTTTCCATCCACTGACAACGTCACCCTGCCTATTAAGTTCTCAGTTGTCTTTGTTGCATTCAAAGTTGAGCCCAATCTTTCTCCCCAGTTGTAATACCCCTATTGTAATAGTGTTTGGATAAAGATTCCCTTACCATTTTAACAAATGTTAGATTTTTCTTTTATTTAGCATTCTCAATGCCAGAATCTTTCCTTGCTGTATCACCAATAAGATGATAACCCAAACTACACTTAAATATTTCCATTGATGGGGAAGTTCATTATTCTGTTTTTTTTAAGATTTATTTATTTATGCATACAAGCACTGGGGTACAGGCCAGAGGTGTGGGGGTGAGAGGATCCACCAGAGACTGAGTGGGGAGCAGAACAGGCAGATCTACTGAAATACACTGATGAGGAGAGGATCGGGCATGGCAGGAGAGGTCTGCTGTGCCATGTGGGTCACCCCCCTGGCCTGTGACAGGGATGAACTCGTGCTGCAGTGGCTGCGGTCTGCTTTATAGTGCTCTGCCTAACCCACTGTGCCACCAGGGAGGCCCTGAAGTTCATTTTTCTGAAGTAGACCATTCTGTTCTTTAAATCATGGGAAATGAGAGAACAGTAGTGACTTATTGGAAAATAGTATAACCCTTAGTGTCAAACAGACCAGGGTTGGTTGGTTTCTTCCCTTTTTTCTCCCCCTTAATATAGTCAATTCTGCCTTTATATTTCTAGAGTTTGTTTTAGTTTGGTCATTTCTTTTCCTTTGTATTTTTACTCTATATTTCACATATGAGTGAAATCATCCAGTCTTTGTCTTTATACTTCTGAGTTATTTCACTTAGCATAATCCCTTTTGATACAAATGGCAACATTTCATCATTTTTCATGGCAGTAATATTCCATTGTTATTATATACTACATCTTCTTTAGCCGCTATTCTGACAATGGGCACTGAGTTTCCTCCCAAAACTTGGCTATTGTAAATAGTGCTGCAATAAACATAAGAGTTATGTTTTAAGAACATTCTAGCTATATAGAGGGACAAGATCAGATATCTGGAGAACAAGTTAGGTGCATATCCTAAGTGTGATTCAAATCCTTGTTCTCCTACTATTACCTACTGTATAAGGTAAAGTCATGCAACCTTAGGGAGATTCTGTTTCTCTGTTGGAAAATGGATAGTATCTTCCTTGCAGAATTACTGTGAAGGTTAGTATTATATGTGCATCATGGCTGGCGTGTTGTTGACAGTAAATACTGATTCCCTTCCACAACCAAATTAGAACATTTTTAAGCTGAACTAAGATTGCTTCCCTTAACCCCTGTGATTGTGGAAGTCCTAGTAGTACTATTTGCAAGAATCTAAAATAAATCTTAACCCCTCTTAACTTTACATATTTGAAGATGGATCTTTTATTCTCCTTAAGTCTTACTTTTTAAACTAAACTTTTTCAGTTACTTCATTGATTTTCCCTCTCCTTCCTGGATACTCTCCTCTAGGTGAAATGAGTACCTCTCTTAACTTATGGCATGCATTAATAGAATACTACTCAGCTATAAAAATATATAAAAAATCTTATCATTTGTGACAATGTGGTGGGACATGGAGGGGATTATGCTAAGGAAAATAAGTCAGAATAAGAAAGACGACATGATTTCCCTCATATGTGGAATATAGAGAAACAAAAGGACAACATTAAATCAAAACAAACCTTAGATATATGACTTCGGAATTAAGGCTACTAGAGCAGGAGGATAGGGGATGGAGAACAAAGAGGGGAGAGGGTCCCAATGGACAATGGTGGAAGATTCTGGTGTTTTGGTGGTAGGTGTGGTGTGGTAACATATATCTGAAGAGGTGTGAACCTATACGTTCAAAATCATATGCAGTGTTGTAAACCAATGTTACCATAATACTACAGAAAAAAAAAAGAGAAAAGAAACAAATATACCACTCCAGGTATGGTGTAGATAGTTTATAGTAAAGTAGAACAATCTTGATCTTGATAATAAAGTTCTGTTATGTTGCCTAAAATTAAATTAGCTATTTTAGAAACTGCGTCATATGTTTGGTTTATTTTTAGCCCGTATTTAATGAAAATCCCAGGTATTTTCATATGAACATCTGTTTACCAAATTTTATTTTGCTCACTAAATTTTGTTTTGAATAAGCTGTTTAGCTTAAATATATGTATTTCTAGCTTAAATATATACATATATTTCATACATAGACATATATAATATATACTCACTCATTCCAATGTCACAAAATGGTATAACAATGAATAATAAATTTTCTGGTATTAATATATTCTCTTTTTTTCCCTCCTTCCCCTGAAGCAACTCTGTTGTCATTTTTCTTATATCCTTTCAAATATATTCTATTTCTATACAAGTAAATATAGATGATAGCTTACTATACACACAGTTCTGTACTTTGTCTTTTACATTTCATTATTTTAATAGAATGTAGGCAGTAAGAGGGCAGGAATTCCTTTTTTTTTTTGTAGCACCCAGGAACTCTGACACATTTTAGAGGCTCCATATACACATGCTGAATGGTGAAAAACATTTTTGAAGGTTTTTCAATACTACTCAAGTATGTACAAGGTTTTAGCAAAGTTTTTCTAGAAAGGACAAGATAGTAAATATTTTAAGCTTTGCGGACCATGTTGTCATTGCTGAAACTTAACTGTGCTGTTGTCGCAGACACAGGCAATATAGAAACATATAGCTATGATTATGTGCTAGTCATCCCTTATTTTAAAAAATAGCTGGTAGGCCAGATTTGCTCAGTGAGCTATATTTTGCTGACTCCTGGTATATACAAGTCATTCTAGCCGTTTTCAAAGTTGCATAGTATTCTATCATGTGATTATACTATTATAAGTTATTTAATCAGAGCCCTGTTTGTTTATCTAGGTTAATAGTCTTTTGTTGTTATTATTACTGCTGCAATAATGTTTTAGTGAGTATGCTTTTCCTTTTACACCTGTTTGAAAATGTATTCCTAAATTGTCATGACCTAGTAAAAAGGACAGTCATTCTTAAACAGGTATTGCACAATACCATTTCAAGGGACGGTATTAATCTGTACTCTCACATCCAGTAATGTTTCTGGCTTCTCCACATGCTTTCATGATTGTGCATTAAGTTTTCACTTGTGCCAATCTAAGAGGTAAGAATTAGGTGATCATTCATTTCCATTTTTGTTTTAAAAATCACTCAAATGTACAAAAAGCACAGAAAATAATATACCAAACACAGCAAAAGTTAAACAGATGCAAATGTTTTACCTTTTTGGTTATACATCTCTCCATTCTTTTCAAAGTGGAAATAAAATCTTAGAGATACAGCTAGAACCCAGCTTCCTACTCACATTAATATATAGTAGCGCTGTGTTTTTAACTTTTACATAAGTGGTATCCTATTATCTTTTTGCAAGTTGCTTTTCTAGTTCAAACTTATTTTTGAGGTTTATGCAACTTGCTTCTATTTATTCAAATTTATGTTTAAGGTTTACATGCATATATGCAGATCTAGTTTGTTCATTTAAACTATTATTAGTATTTTGTTATACAAAGAAACCAAAGTTTAATTATCCTTCCTGTGGAACTGTTAGAGGATGTTAAAGAGTAACAAAGCTGGATACTAGTTAAATTGGTAAACACAAATTTTAACCAGTAATATACCGAGTGATTACGATGTGTCTATTTTGTCTCACTGATTGCAACAAATGTACCACTGTG
Source organism: Galemys pyrenaicus (assembly GCA_019455555.1). Lineage (NCBI taxonomy): Eukaryota > Metazoa > Chordata > Mammalia > Eulipotyphla > Talpidae > Galemys > Galemys pyrenaicus. Next base: position 4,658,260 of record JAGFMF010011865.1, on the reverse strand, counting down.
GTGAGGTTATGGGGGTAGCAATAGATGGATGAGACTGCATGTCTAAGGACAGGAGGTATTGAGAACTTTGCTCCCTTCTGCTTTAAAAGATAAAATTCATTAATTAAAAATACACATTAAATGATTAGTGAAGTTAAAAATGCATACATTTAAAAGTCATTTAAAATATTTTATGTAAGCTGAATGTTGTCCTGTTTGTCCCTTACAGAGAGAGGTACTTGAGTAAATGGAAAATATATCTTGGTTTTTAGTGTTTAAAGATTTCTACGAAATTTTTATAAAATTTCTAAGAAATTTGACTCACATCTTTAAGTCAGTTCTGGGAAACTGACTTGAGCAAAACAATGTGTAAGCAAAACAAAGTATAACAAAACCAATTTACCATAATTGGTATAAATAAGAGTTAAGTTTCAGCATATTTGTGGTTACAAAAACATCACCAAACTGCAAAGAAAGACACTAAGTATATCTAATATTAGATAATAATTTGTATTCATTCATTTTTTAGCCTGCTCACCCAAGTTCAGGGTGTTGGGTGGCTGAAGCCTATTCCAGCAGCTCAGGGTACAAGGCAGGACCGAATCCTTGACAGGACATCCCTTGATAACGAGGCAACTCATACACACACTCACAGACTGGGATGACTGAGACATACACATGCACATGAATCTAACATGCACATCTTTGAGATTTGGGAGGAAAATTATTTGATGTATTCAAATATGTTAATCTTTCCTGCAAAACTCCTAGACTTCAATATTAGATTATATTACTAAGTGCCATATTTCATTTAGTATTTTTATTATTTTATTTTTATATTTAACTATATGGAATATGTTTTATGGTAGCTATTTAGTCAATTTAGTGACAATAGCATCAGTTATTGAATAATTTTTTGACAGATTGTAAATATGATCTGTAAAGTACAAACTCCTACATGTATAAGTGCTCTTTTTAAACATTCTGTGCTGTTCCAGTGACATTTTTTTCCTTATTAGCCAGTCTTGGATTACTGTAATTACCATAGCATATATTTATTTATTTATTTATATTTTACATCATTGTTCATTTTGTACATTTGGTTTCTCCTCTCAAGGGTAGCCCCCATAAAATTCCCATCACCTGTTCACCCATGCACCATCACCATAGTCCCTTGTGCTCTTCCCGCCCTTGTTTTGATCCCTCTACCTTCCCCTGCCCTCCAGAATGTCTCTGATTTATAGCTGCCTGCTAGTTTTGTTTTTTTTTATTTATTATTTTTTTTTCTCATCCCTTATTTGGTTCCCCTATATTCCTCCTATAAGTGAAACCATCAATATTTTTCTTTCTCCTTCTGCTTTATTTCACTGATCATAATCCCTTTCAGTTCCATCCATGTTGCTACAAATGACATGAGTTTATCTTTTTTGATTGCTGAATAGTATTCCATTGCGTATATATACAACATCTTCTTGATCCAGTCATCTACTTTTGGGCATTTGGGTTGCTTCCATATGTCACCTATTGTAAATAGTGCTAGACTAAACATAGGGGTGCAGGTATCCTTTTGAATTAATGTTTTTGTGTACTTTGGGTAGATCCCTAGGGGTGGAATTGCTGGGTCATATGGTAGCTCCATTTTCAGTAGTTTGAGGAGCCTCCACGCAGCTTCCCATAGTAGTTGAACCACTTTGCATTCCCACCAGCAGTTTATGAGAGTTTCTTTTTCTCCACATCCCCACCAATATTTGTCAATGCTAGTTTTTATAACATGTGCCACTCCCACTGGTGTAAGGTGGAATCTCATTGTGGTTTTAATTTGCATTTCCTGATTAGAAATGATGTTAAACATTTTTTTCATTTGCCTGTTAGCCATTTGCATTTCCTTTCTGGAGAAATGTCTTTTGACACCCATTTTTTGGACTGAATTGTTTACTTTGTTTTTGTTGAATAGTGTGAGCTCTTTGTGGATCTTTGTGATCAGTCCCTTATCAGTTGTATGGAGTGCAAAAACTTTCTCCCATTCGGTGGGGAGTCTCTTTGTTTTGGTTAATGTCTCTTTTGCTGTGCAGAAGCTTTTTAGTTTCATTACCATAGCATGTTTAAATCTGTAAAGTCCTACTGGTATTTTCAGTTGAATCACAGTTAAACCTATAGATTAATTCTTAGACTAGTCTGTGAATTATTCTACAACACAGAATGTTTATATTTAAGAACAGTTATCTTTCTATTTGTACAAGATTTTTTTTTAAATTCCTCTCAGTGATTCATTAAATTTTAACATGGTCTTCATAGAAATCTTTATGTTTTTGTTTGGTTTTGTTCTAAATGGAGCCTTTATTGCCATTAACATTTCTAATGAAATGAAAGTTAATGGTTTCCCCATTTGTAAACTGGAGATGATAATAGCCATTACTTCCTGGGGATGTTATAAGGATCGAAGGAGAAAATGTATTAGAGCCCTGTAGAGCCCTGGGCAGAGTGCCTCACACATAATGACCACTCATTATTTGTTTTAGAACTTATTCCCCCACCTTTTGTAATGAAACTAATAGGGATATACAGTGCTACCCAGATATCTGCCACCTTGCCACATGGCATCTAGATTCTTTATGCCTTGTAATCCCCAGTGGACATGGGACAAGCAATTTCAATCTTATTCCAAGAAAAAGCAGTGGCTAAGGATGAGAGTGGCTCATTCTCTAACCATCAGTAATCAGAATACTATCAGAAACTCATTCCTCTGTTTGTCATTCTGTCCTGAATGCCTAGTAAAATACCAGATAATATGTCTTGCTCCATACTTATCCAGAACTTTACTGATTAATAAGAAGACAATAATGTGAAATCACTAGCCATGGTTGGGAAATACTTATTTTTAAAGGAATTCTGGTGGGCTGGCCAGATGGTTTATGCTTTGAAAGACCTGTGTCAGTTATTCCTGGTGGTCTGAGATTTTTGTCCTGACAAGTCCAGTTCCTGAAGCTAGAGAGAGTTAGAGATAGTACCCCCCCTCCTATATGGAAACCTCTGAAATTTTTACAGTACGATGCAGAATCCTAGTTGACTGGACAGAGAACTATTTATCTAGGGCTGTTCACTGCAATATCTGACTCATCCATGCATATCAGCACCAGCATACAGTGGCTGTACAACTTTTAATATTGGAGCTGGTTATATGACCTTTTGGGTCTGAAACAGTTACTAGTGTCCTTCAGAGTTTTTGTCAACTTATGGAAGCCTTTTACTCTACAACTGAAAAATAAGTCCACATGTAATGGATTGCAGTTCAGAGTAAGGCCTTGAATGTCTGGGAGAGGTATTATATTGAGGAAATATCACCAGAGGGTGTTGACAGTAATTCTGAAAGGGTTTGATCTTCTAAAAGCAAATTTCTTAAAGACCAGATTTTAATACTTTAATAGCCAAATTAACATAATCATCATTCTTATTATATCCTGTTGTCAGTGTTACTTTATAAATCCAGGCAAATGAATACCTGCAAGACTTAACAAAATGAGCATAAATGTAAAATAAGCCTGTCTTTTCCAATTCACTTAAGCCCAATCCTTCTTTCCTCAATCCAGCTATACATACACATTATCTTATATTATACTGAATCTAAATACCATCTCAGGAACTCCATGAATACCTACTTTTAGATAAATCGGTATGGGCCAGACTAAAGGGTTTATCTAGTGTCATTCAGAAACAATAAGTGGTTACTTGATATAAAGTATAAATTGCAATTCTGCTTCAATTCCTAAGTGATGTAGAATTTGGGAAAGCATAACAACACATAAAATTCATGTTTAAAACAATCATTAATGGAATATCCATAATATATCAGGCACTATGCAAGGCACTGAGGATTCAAGAATGTACAGTGCATGAACTGTACTCTTAAGGAGATTGCAGACAAACTGCAAAATAATTATAAACCAGGGAGCTACATGCAGTGCTAAAGAGAAGCAGCGGGTTCTGAAGCCTCAGTTTCAGAGATAATCACCCAGGGAGAGGTAAAGTGAAAAAGTCTTGGAACACAAAAATAATTGATATTTCAGTACAGCAAGACAATCTAGAATAAAACAGAATCTGAAAGATCAAGGGTGAATGGCCAGAAACAGAGAGAAACTAGGAAAGAATGATTTCAAAAAGTCAAAGGGGGAGAGGGATGTTTGAGGGGGTAGGCAGTGTGAAATAGATCATAGAGGTTAAGTAAGAAAATGAGAACATAATATCAATTGAATTTAGAATTATTGGAGATCATTGGTGACTTCAGGGAGAGCAGTTTGATGGAGTTGAGAGGGATGAAGCCAATTTGCAATAAGTTGACTTATTAATGAGAGATCAGAGCATTAAAATGGTGTGTGTAGAGTGTCATTTCATAGAGCTTAGCTGGGAAGAAAAAGAGAACAGTAGGATGGTGGCCAGTGGGGTTTGTAGATCAATAAATGTTTTGAATTTGTTTAATGTATGAGAGTCTTTGGCATATTCTAATGCTATAGGGGAAAGGGTCTATAAGAGAGAGTGCACGTAGGGTAAAGAAGAGGAAGGAATACTTTGACAGTAAAAGAGGCAATAAAATCCAAGTGGATAAGGTGGTGTTGGACGGGAGGAGTAACAGTGAACTAACTGGAATTAAAGAAAAGGAGTCAGTGATGAAAGTTTGGATATCTGTGGAGAGTGAAGAGAGAGGAGACATAGAAAGATTTATGACAGGTGTCTGACTGAGATCATGGTATCCAGGAAAAAATATGGGGAACAATAAAGATAATACTGACTACTATTAGTGCTAGTATTACTATTACTACTACTACTAATGCTACCAGATATTTGGAACTACAACAGTTTTGGGATTTTTACACTAATAAGTAGAGAGATAAGGTATTACCAAGCAGAGCTCAGCAGTTTCTTTAGTTCCAGGTCCTACTGGGTTACTAAGGTAGATCAGATTTGTGTTCGGAGCCTACCCAATTTCCTCTGTAAATAACTCCACTCACACTGAAGGTGCCAAAACTTTGAAATATGCCTGCGGATGATGTTTATGATGATGACAACGATGACGGTGGTGGTGGTAATAGTGGTGGTGATAGGAAGCGTGGCCAGCATGCGTAAGGTGTTTTCTGAATGTTGAAGGCTATTTTAAACTTTCTGCATGAATGGGAGCTAATTTAATCCATGGAAACTGAGTGTGTGTATACATGTCAACATCATATAGATGACACGTGTATAACATACACACCTCACACGGTGTCTGGCACTTAGTGCGAACTCGAATTTTTCTTTTCCTCCCCATCATGCCGTGATGAAGGCGCCGTCAGCCCTCGCTACCCATCACCCCCAGGTGCAGGAGAGGGTGCGTGTAGAAGGGTCTCTGCACCGCCATCCCTGGTAACAGACTGGTTGGCGGGAGACGCCCAGCTCTTGGATTGCCTCTCGATCTGTGTCTAAGCTGTATCTCCCCATTCACGTTGTCATTTCTCTGGAGACGTGGCCTATGCTGTACCCCTGCTTCAGGCCGCCATAAGCACTGGCCGGGTGTTGGGCACACAGCAGACCTATTAATAAACCCGCAGGCTGGGCGTGGCAGTGCAGCCCGGTTATCCTCACCATCTGTGCGGTCAGTGGCTGCTGAGGCGGGTCTTGGCGCCGCAGCTCACAGGTTCGGTTCTCAGCCGCGGCGTCAGCCGGAGCCACCTGGTAGCAGCTCTGTCGGCAGCTGGGCACAGGGCACCCCTCCTGGAGGCCAAGGATCTGCACCCCAGATCCCACTCTGCCACCATCTGGCGAGGTCACCAGTCTCTGCTTACCTGAACCTCAGGGTCTTGGTCTGTAAAGCGAAGGTCATAATCGTTGCTCTACCCACGTCACAGAGGCACCCTCAGGATCCAGTTTCCACTAGTTACGAAAGCTCTTTACAGAGTAAAATGGGTGCGGATATGAAAGGATGTGAACTCCATGCCAGGGTTGGACTCAGAAGACAGGAAGGGAGTGTGTCTGCCATTTGGGGGTTTTCATTTGTTTTCCTCCTGTTTAACCACTGGCCTTGATGCCTGTTGGTTCTGACTGGGAAAACTCTGTCCTTTGAGATTCTCAGAACAGGAGTGTTTGGAAGGCAGTGAGGTAGCAACCAGCACCTGGCATAATAAACAGATAAATTATTGTGGGACTCATGCTTGTGCTCTTCATACAACACCTGGCTAACAGCAACTGGGTTGAGACAGGTAGCTTGTCCTCTGTTCTCTTGCTTAGTAATCCTGCCCACTTGCTCTTTCAGATTGTCAGCCCCATGGCTGTTTGGAACCATCTTCTCTTCTTTCCCCTTTGCAATTTATTCTCCTCCCTTCCTTTGTTGCATAACTTCATCCATTCTCTTGGCTTTGAGTACCCACATATGTGTCTGCAGCCAGCACTGTGACCTTATCCTTGGACCTGAAACCACTTGGGTGTTCTATAGACACCCCAAATTTACTCCCCAAAAAATTAACTTCCTGCTTCAAACCTGCTCACCTATGTGAAAGGGATAAACTCAGAGGTACAGCTAGAGCTGTTTGGATTTTAGAGCAATAGCGCCCTCTCTTGTGGGACTGAGTAGAAAGGAAAAGGGGTGACAGCTAGAGAACTGGATGGAATGCAGATGAAGCTGTGTGTAATTTCACTTTATATTCACAGCCAGTTATATAACTGGGCCCTTCGTGCTGACTGCCACTGCTGTTCATTTCCTTGGTCCATTTACTCTTTCACTCTTTATACTTTTCCCTCGTCATCAAAACTCCAGTTCCTTCTTCCTATGCCCTCCCACAGCTGTTGATTTTCTGAAACAGACAGAACTTCCTTATTTATCTACCTACCTGTGAATATATCCATATGATTTCTCTTTCTTGACACTATGGAAGAAGCATCTCTACTGCAATGTAAGGCTAACTCCTCCATTGTGCATTACACCCTAATAAGTGTACGCAAGTGTAGACTTCTAGCAGTTCTCCCCTTGATTGCCTGCATCAGTGGTTTTCAGCTTTCTCTTGGTTTATTGTCACCTGTATAAATATAAATAAAACCTGAGTTTATTTGTCCCTACATCCATAGCACCATATAGTTGCTCTCCTTAGCAAAACTCTTCAAAAGATTTGTCTCCATTTTCTGTGTCCAGTTCCTTTTTATTGGGCGGGGGGGGGGAGGGCATGTGTTATACAACTTTTTTTAATTTTTAAAATTTTATGTATTTTTTCATTTTTTTACAGTGC
>JAGFMF010011865.1:4618751-4650220 GCA_019455555.1 Galemys pyrenaicus | reverse complement strand
CTCTCTCCTCTCCCCTCTACTTCCCTCCCCTCCCCTAGTTTCCCCTCTCCTCTCCTCTGCTTTCCTCTCATCTCCTCTACTATCTCCTTTCTCTCATTTTCTCTCTCTCCTCCCACCCTCCTTCCTTCCTACCCACTCTCCCTTTAAAGTTAATTTATAAGGAAATAGTATTGGCACTGCCTTCAAAATATAACCAGAATTCATTTGCAATAACCCTGGTTGAAGAAGCATGATTTCACATATGAATCTTTACAGTAGTCCCCTCCTCTAACTGAGACTTCCTGCTTCTGCTCTATAGCCTTACATTCTGGCTCTTTCTAGAACATGCCAGTCATATTCCCACTTAAAAGCTTTTTCCCTTGTTACAGCTGCCTGGTCATGTGGGCACATGACCTGTTCTCTTAATGAATGAGAGACCAAAACAATGAGTGAAGGATCACTTCCCCAAACCCTCAGCATACCCAAGTCATGACCTCTAAGGGTCACAGCCCTCATATCTCTATTTCCCAGTCAGATATCTCTACTGAACTCCAGACTATCTAGCTGGATACTGACAGAGTAAATGCAAATGGTTCCTGGGAAGTGGGGCCTATAATCTAGCTGGCTCTCTATTTGTCTAGCCCTAAACCAGGCTGCATCATACTGGAAAAAGTGGTGCTTTTCCTATCACTTGAAGGTGGTATTCGTCCACTGACCAAGACTTGTATCCTGGTACAGTGTACTCTATTGTCTAAATAGAGAAGGTACCTTGCTAGATATTCACACAAACACTCAAAAAGCTTTGCTGCATCTCTGCCTCTTGAGTATCACTGCCTGCATGTTCTGCTGGCACCTCAAATATAACATGTCCAAAAATGAGCTCCTCATCTTTATCTCCAATGTGAATCTACTATTGTTCTTGACTTCCAAATGTCTGTTAATAGAATCTTCCTTCTTCCCAGTCATTCAAGCTCCAAATCTCAGACATCTTCCTCCCACTACCTTCTGCCACTTGAAGGCAGAGCTTTGGTTCTGTCAGTTCCATCTTCTTGGCACTTCTTGTCTTTGGAATACTAGGACTTCACTGTATCCACCTGATGACATTCATGTCCTAAGTTATTCTGAGTGCTACTTAGGAAATTGAATTAGCAAATAGCTGCAGATGTTGAAGGCTACAGAAGGATAATTGTCCACTTAAACTATAAAGGCTGGCCTAAGTAGAAAATCTAGGAAAAATTGAAGGAGTACCTCTTACCATGTTCCTGATCTAAATAGGAAAGGGTAATAAGAGTGAATTATAGACTTCCTCAGAAAATTGAGGTAGACGTTTGTAGCCCGATTCTTAATTTGTAAGACAGTGCAGTAAGCACACTCAGCTTTTTTTCCCTCTTCTGTAAAAATGAGGTCATTGAATGAGATGAATCTTGCATTTCCTCTTGCTCTGATGGCCCAAGTGTCCAAGTCTCTGCTCAACCACACACTTCTTATGGGGAAGGGACAGGGGGCTAGCAATTATTAAGTACCTGCCATCTACCAGACTCTTTTTGTCCATTATTCAGTTAAACCCTCATGAAAACTCTGTGCAGTATTAACTTATGCCTGCTTTTTAGTTGAAGGAACTGAGTTTCAACCAAGTCAAATAAAAAAAAGGGTTTAAACGCTTGTTAGAAACTAGATTTGGGCCTCCCTCGTGCAGCAGGGGTTAAAGTCTTAGCGCTATCAAGCTGTTGCCAGCCACTGTGGCATGAGTTTGATTCCAAGCCAGGGAACTCCCCTCAGCAGTGTATTTCAGTAACCCACATGTTTTGCTCCCCACTCTGTGAATCCTCTCAACTCCCTCGTCTCTGTCCTGCACCCCGATTCTTGTATGCATAAATAAATAAAAATGAATCTTAAAAAAAGAGAGAAGAGAAACTAGGTTTGACTGCATATCTTTTTGCCCTGAAAATCCCAGATCTAAATGTCAAACTTGCTGCTGTGATTTTTCATTTAGTTACCTTTCTTTAGACAATCTAAAATAATTCATTTTCAAGCCAAGTACAATCAACCAATTGTCTAAGTATCATTTATAATAATTTGCACTCTGGAGCTCACTTTTTACTTCTTATTTTCCAATTCACTTTTAGCCACATATTGCAGTAGACTCAAAGCACAATACCCCTATAGGGAAAAACATAATTGTGCATAACTTTGGGGCATGAGCAGGATGAATTATGGAGAAGGATAATTAGAATGCTAGGTAAGGGCATTTATAACAACAAGTCAAATTATTGGTAGCACCTTTAGAAAGGACCCACTTCCCTCCCTTTTCTGCTCTGATTCCCCCTTTCTAGCTCCTGGAAGAACTCTATTGGGAAAGTCCACCTTTAGGTGAGAAAGTTTAACCACATCCATTGGGGTTACAACTACCTGTTGGTAGATAAAAAAGAATTGACCTGTCTGACACAGACAGGAATCATCTACTGTCCTACAACTGGTTTGGATGATTTCTTTAATTCAAAAATCAATTGAAATTCTTTTATAATGCTGCAAAGCCACAAAACATTTACTAGATTAAAAATATAGTTAGATAGCTGGAGTTTTCCTTTTTAATTCTATTGATAATAGATTACCATTTTGATTACCATAAGGAGCAGAGCACTTTCAGAATGCCTTTGCTCAGATTAGTTTTTTTTCTTTATTTATATATATTTGATATCAGTTGTGGTTCCCATGGAATTCCCATCACCATTTCACCAGTGCACCATCACCTCACACCTCAGTCCCTTGTACTCTTTCTGCCCTCATCCCATTCCCTCCCCTCTCTCCACCCACAAAGTGTTTCTGATTTGTCCTTGTCTTTTTGTTGTGTTGTGTTCTTTTTTTATTATTGTTATTATTTTTTCCTTGGACCCTTATTTGGTTGCCTTATATTCCTCCTAAAGTGAAACCATTTGATATTTTTCTTCTGCCTTCTGACTTATTTGAACATAATCCCTTCTATCTCCATCCATGTTTCTACAAATGACTCTAGTTTATCTTTTTTGATTGCTGAATAGTATTCCATCATGCTCAGATTAATTTTTATCGCAGTATCTTTGACCAGGAGGACCTCTAAGGAGGGGAGCATAGGAGAGGTAAATTATAATGTGAAGAAGAGATAAATGGAATTTAGCCAAAGGTTACAGTTACTACAACTGAATTAGCCTGCTATTGTATTCTTTCCCCCCTGTCTTTCCAGAGCCAAGCTGTGACAGGGCAGTGAGAGGGGCACCCAGAACTCCCAAACCTAACTTCTCTAAATAGGTTCTGCCATCTGCCATATCAAGACAAAACATACTCTGGTGTGTAAGACCTTCAGTGGAAAGGAACTTTAATAGAATTAGTGTACAAAAAAGAAAAAGACAAAGAATATAGTTTCTAAATCCAGCACTTGATGTTACCCATCCCCCCGTGGGTAAATGCACACACAAACAGGGTGGCCCAACGCAGGATCACTGAGACCGGAAAGCCTGCCACAAGTCTAAGACACCTTCTGATGGGGACCCATAGGAAAGGGGAAGAAGGTGTCCAGCATGTCTGGGACAGAAGAAGCAAAACCAAGATAAAAGCTGTCATTGCTAACCTCCCCACCAGTCTCTCACCCACAACTGGTTTCAACAAGTCCAGGACCAAGAAGCAAGTGCAGTTTTTTCACATGTCTATGCTCCATGTGCCTTCTTCCGGTCTCCTTCTGACTCTCCATCTTTCTTCTTTCCTTCCCCAGTCTCCTCTCTAGCTTCTCTCCTCCCTGCTCAGCTCCACCCTCCTTGTGTAGGCCAGGGCAACTGGAACTCTCCTTTTCCTGGGGACCACCCTGTTACAAAGTGACTCTTATTTACCCATCTAGCAGGCAGGCCTATACCATTCACTGAAGGGGAAGTTGGTCAGAAAGCTGGAAGTAGCATGATATTTTGCGCATCAAGGAGAAAAAGAGTCTGCGTGGAGGGAGGAGGTACTCTTGAAGACAATGAGGCGCTCTTGAGGCTTATCCTAGAGAACTGAGTAATGTTAGATGCTTTTTCTTACTGTAAGAAAGACTGTAAGGAGGGAACATTTGAAGGGCTTTCATGAAAGGCCCTTTGGTAACACAGAAGTACAAGATGCATGGGCCACCTCTGCCTATTAGAGATTATAGTTCCTTAGGGGTGAAGAAACAGAAATCAATGAAGCACCCATTCTAAGCTGGGATAGTTTTGTGAAAGAATAGTATTGTGAAAGATCTGGTCTTAGAGAGAACAAAAAAGCAGAATGGAGCAGTAGTCCACATCAGAGTTTGCAGGAAAGAGATAAGAATGGCACAATGGCACTAAATTGATACTCTCTAATGGGATTAAGTAGAACAAGCAGGGCTTTCAGAGACAAAAGGATAAGGTGGGGGAATTGAGCAGTTCATATACAAGACAGAGCATGAGATTAGCAATGAATAGAAAAACGGACAAAAAGCCTGAACTGCTTTGAGATTAATCTTTTGGAAGGAACAAGATAAGGAAATAAATTCTTGACAGTTTGAACAAGTTGAAAGTTTGGTAGGAATTGATATAGATCAGATCAACCCAAGCCAACTGCTTAATTTGCTGTTTGTTCTGCGACCTCCTCATCCATACAATTAATTGCTTTTGTCTATGCTTTTTAGATGTTTGCATATAGCACTACTCTGTTTTATTCATGTATTTACTAAGCATTAATAAAAACCTGTGTGTACCTAGAATAAAAATAGAAACTATGAGCACTTTTAACAAAAAGGAATTGAAGACACAATTTTCCTGCTCTTCATGACATTATGATCCTGTTTTGGAGGCAGAATTTCAGTTATTAAACACTTTGAAAGTCACAGTGATACAGAAATGTTGTTAGCTGGCCCTGAATAAATGTTCATGTCTAATACATAGTCTCTAGGGAAATGAACTCTGAATTATAGATTTATAAGCAAAGGGGTCATTGTGATTTGGCGCTCTCTGAGAGGTGGGTACTAACCTGGGCCTGGGTGGATAGAGTGGAAACAGAAGAAAGCAATAGGTACAGATGCCGCAGCAGGAAATGCACAGGGTGCAAACTAGAAAAGTCTGATTGGAGTACAGTCTTCATGTTTGGCAGATAGGTTGGGTTGTGAATGTGGAGACTCCTGAACATATTGGTTTTAATTCTTAAGGGCTTTTGAAGTAGAACAATGACATGATCATTTTTATATCCTTCTTTGGTTATATACCAGCATGGCATATTCATTTCATAAACTAGGTAGCCTCTGGGGGGGAAAACTGCATTTAAGTTGAAATATTTAATAAGTAAGGATAAGGTATTAAGGACTGTTTTCCAGACTTTTGTCTTCTGGGGTTCATGTGGCCATTTATAGCCTAAAAGTAATTTTCTTAGGTTGAAGGAATTAGGGTGACGCTTTCCCTCACCTAAACGCGCTACTTCAGTATTTCTATACCCAGGTGAAATCTCATGACAAAAAAATCCTTTCATATAGCAAAGTGATTTTCATGGTCTATGGATAGTCATCATCTGGTTATAACAAACTGCACAATAACCATCAATTAGGGATCATTCTTACCCCACATCATAGGAACACACTTTTAGGAAAGTGATTAGCAATACCTGAGAGCACAGCTTTTTTATGTCATCCATTTGTGGGATTGGAATACAACTGCATCGCTTCTAAGATGAGTCAATTTATGTGTGTTTCTTCACCTCTATGAGTCTCAGTTTCTTCATCTATAGAATGGAGAGAAACAGTCATACCTCATAGGGTTTAGGATTAAATGACACCTTGTATGCAAAGCCTTTAGCACAGTCTCTGGGACAATAGTTAGTATGCAGAAGCACCATAGTATGTCAAAAGTGTTGTTGAACATTTTGATTGTGCACAGCATCAAAAGTGTCAGAATGGGGTAGTTTATATTAGCTACATGACTTCTGGAGCTATGCTGCCTTGATTTGAACACTAATTCTGCTTTGTGACCTTGGGCAATAACTTAACCTTTCTATGCCTCTCTCTTTGCTAAATGAGGACAATAATGGCAACTGTGCCATAGAACTATCAGAATTAAATAAGAATGGGCCTCCCTGGTGGTGCAGCAGATTGAGTGCTGCACTGTGAAGCATCTGCAGTATAGCAGAGAGAGTTCGATCCCTGGCCAGGGAGGGGACCCACAAGGCGCAGCAGACCTCTCCTGCCTCCCCGCTGCTGCCCTCAGCAGTGTATTCAATAGATCTGCCTGTTCCGCTGCCCACTCTGTCTCTGGGGAATCCTCTCACCCCCCCCCCCCTCGCCCCACGCCTCTGGCCTGTAGCCCTGCTCTTGTGTGCATAAATAGAATAAATCTTTAAAAAAAGAAATAAGAAAAACACATGAAAAAGAATGGTAGAATATTGTCTCGTAGGAAGCAAAACTTAATGTTATACACCATTATTTGTCAGCACTATGCTAAAGGTTTTATATGCTTCATCTTATTTAGTGCTCAGATGCCCTATGAAGAGGTAGGTATTATTACTATCCCCATTTCATAGAAAAGGGAATTGAGGCTTAGAAAAATTTTATTTTGTCGTGTGCCTAAGGTTACACCGCTAGCAAGTAACTCAAACCTGCTTCTGTTCACTCTAAAGCCCTTTAAGCCTCATAACCACTTCTCCACAGTAAGGCTTGCTTCTTTTAAGAGGAGAGGTTCAGATATGGCATGCCAGGGGCAAATTGGAAGGGTGGGAAACTGGCTGGAGGGGAGGGCAAATGTAATGTTTGAGACATTGACTTTGTGAGGCTGGGGTAACTTACAGAAGAGGATGTCTTGCTACTTTTTGTGTTTCCTTTAGAAAGAAGCAATCTGTTCCAAGTCCATGCCCTAAAGCATTTGCAGTGTTTAATTAGAAAACTTGGGCAGTATTTTAAAATAGCAATAACAGAAACTTCTGCCTTAAAGGGAAAAAAGCTAATGATGAGAAGTTGTAAAATGAAGAGCAAACCTCCTGATTGAGAAAGGTCAGAAATGCCAAATATATACAATATCAAGGCTCAGATAGAAAGCAAGGTTAAGAACACCAAAGAGCAGAGGTAGGTGGAATCAGAAAATATCTCATAGGTCACATCCACAGCTACAGAGCAGTCAAGAGGCAGAGAAGCAGAAGGAAGGAAGGATCTTAGTTTCTTAGCCACTTAACAGTATTTGGTTAGGGTACTCCTCTTATGTAAGTTACTTAAATTGTCTGTACTTTAGTATTCCTGAAAAAATTAGAAAACTAGTGCCAATCTTAAAGAATTGTTGGAAGAAAAATTGAAATAATCAATTTAAAAAAACTATGATAGAGTGAGCACTCAATTCATTTGACTGTAATTCCCACTGGGGAACTTTTGGGACCCTTGGTAGTTCATTTTTGAGGCTCACTGTCCACTGGCCATTTTTTCCTTTTCCATTTGTCTTTCAGAAGGTTTCCAAGGTCTTCATTTATTTATCTTTATAGATTTTCCCTTCCCTACATTTGGCTTCCAATTTAAAAAAGGGGGCATTTATTCCAACCAGTCAGCCTTCTGACAGCCTCAACCATATTCTTTGCTAAAAATGTGGCAGTAAATCCAATCATTTTGGTCAGGGGCAAAACTTAAAGGAAACATGAACAAGAGATTGATGTTGAAAAGGCACTGAAATGGCAGTACCTATTCTCTTAATGGAGCCTTTCCCAAAGTGTGGTCTGTGGAACATTTGTGTTGTGAGATGCTCCTGGAGAAAAAGGCTCACATTGTCAAAAATAATGGGAAATAGAGCATGCTATATCTATCTCTGTCTTAGAGAGACAAGCGCCACTCTCATCTATTTAAAAAAACCTAAATTTTTCAATAAGAAAATTTGTTTAACACTATCTTATCCAGCACTTGAAATTATATCAAAATTTCTTTCCTATTGTCAGAATGGGAAATTGTACATCTCCAAGTGTGCTTCCAGATAAACTCTCCTAGATGTCATGGGGCAGAAAGGCTCACAGACAAAATTAAGATGATTAAACCATGTGACCAATTGAATTAATTTAAAATGTGCAGTGAAAAGCAAAGGAAAGTAGATGGACATATACTAATGCACGGGATGACGGGCTGCCCATCCAATACATCTTTTTATTAAAATGATTTGTTATTTATTTTTAGATAATTATAGCAGATAAGTGGCATTTATTGAATGTTAGGCACTGTTCTATTATATAAACTTAACACATTCCTACTTGTGCTTTGTGTTGGGGAAGTGAATAAACTACTCAATTCACAAAACAAATATTTTTTCATAAATCAATGTATTGAGTGCATTAAGTTTTATCAATAATTTATAGTTGTCCTGATAGAGTTTCTATAAAGGGAAATAAATAATCAAGATGCTGGTAGATTGACTACATGCATCTAATTTTATTGCAAGAGTTTCTCTGATTCCCTGAGTCCAGTAGTAAAGTCAAGGGCACTGTATTAAATCTAGGAGAAGGGAGTGAATCTATGCATACTGATGGCAGAAACTTCCTAACTTCTTCCCCTACTCAACTTTAAGAGTGTTGGCAGCCAAATTTTCTCTGCAAGCAAGAGATTAGAATTATACTCACTGGGAAACTGAACAGTTTAGAAAGAAAATCCTAAAGATTTGGACATTAGAGATTTCAAACCTCATGAAATGACTCTAAACTACAAGAACAGGATTCTTTTTTTTTTTTTCTTTTGCTTTAAAATATGTTTATTTATTTTTAAGGATTTATTTTTTTAATCTTTTTTAAATTTTAATTTAAATTTATTTAAGTATATTTGACATCAATTGTAGTCCCCAGGGAATTCCCACCACCATTTCACTTGTACACTGTCACCTCAGTCCCTTGTGCTCTTTCTGCCCTCATCCTGATCCCTACCCCCCACTCCCCATCCCAAATGATCCCTTTGGTTTATCTTTGACCTTTTGTTCTTGCTGTGTTTTCTGTTTGCTTGTTTGTTTGCTTTTGATTGTAATTGTTCTTTTCCTTGGGCCCTTTTTTTTGGTTGTTCCTTTACATTCCTCCTAAAAGTGAAACCATCTGATATTTTTCTCTTGCCTTCTGACTTGTTTCACTGAGTAAAATTCCTTCTAGTTCCATCCATGTTTCTATAAATGACCCTAGTTTTTCATTTTTGATTGCTGAATAGTATTCCACTGTGTATATGTACCACATCGTCTTGATCCAGTCATCTACTTTTGGGCATTTGGGTTGTTTCCAGGTCTTACCAATTATAAATAGTGCTGCAATAAACATAGGGGTACAGATATTCCTTTCGATCAGTGTTTTTGTGTCCTCTGGTAGATTCCCTAGGAGTGGAATTGCTGGGTCATATGGTAGCTCTGTTTTTAGTAGACTGAGGAACCTCTATATGGCTTTCCATAGTGGTTGGATTAACTTGCATTCCCACCAGCAGTGTAGTAGAGTACTTTTTCTCCACATCCTCACCATTTGTTGTCGGTTTTTTTGATATGTGCCATTCTTACTGGTGTAAAGTGATATCTCATTGTGGTTTAATTTGCATCTCCCTGATTATGAGAGATGTTGAGCATTTTCTCATGTGCCTATTGGCCAATTGCATGTCCTCTTTGGAAAAGTGTCTTTTAAGTTCTTCTGCCCATTTTTCGATTGGGTTGATTACTTTGTTTTTCTTTAGTCTTGTGAGTTCTTTGTATATCTTCGTGATCAGTCCCTGTCCAAAGAACAGGATTCTTTTTTAGAAACATAAAGTCTACAGAGTAAAGGGAAATGGTGGAAAGACAGTAATATGAAATATGGAAAGAAAATAAATCAAAGTTAACTGAATTAGCAAATCTGAGAAAGAAGAATTAATTACAGGCTAGTAATGGGGGGAAGTTGAGAGCCAGTGTAGTTTACTCTGCAGAATTATCAAAAGGTTCACAATTGGCAGACAGAACTTTACCATATACTGCTGGAACTGGGCAGAGAGTAGAAACTATTACATGGAGCTTGATGGAAACCTGTTTGATAGATCCCTAGACACACTCCTTCAGCTCCATACTTCTAGGTGAGTGCCCTAATTTGCCTTCCCAGAAAACTAGAGATGTATTCTCTGGAGTTGATAAATAGAAGGTATATTGATAGCAGGATTCCGTGGACAGCTGACAGCTTGCATATCCTAAGGAACATGGGATTTTGTGAACTGAACCCTGAAAACTCCCAGACTTTTCCTCCTGCTATGTCTGTTCAGAAAAAGTATTCAAAAGTCAGAAGTCAGCCTTGAAGGTGCAGCATGCCCACTGGATGTCATACAAAGCACTGTTTTACAGACTCACTTAGGATGATTTAATTGTCTGGGGAAACATACCATTGCTATTTATACTAAGGAATCAGACTGTGAATTTATGTTACCTCACAGTTTCTACCTAGTAGAGATATGTCATTTTTGTCCAGTGGAAAAATTAAAGACAAAGTTTATTAGTTTTTATTGCTTTGTCGGACATTAGTTGTATAACTAATCTAGTAATTTTCTTCTAAAATTTCTTCTTAAATGCCTATAATATTGTCCAGTTCCTCAAAATGTTCTTTGAATCTGTTTGACCCTAGATTTGTCTGAGAGTCATGTTTTTAATTTTTTGACATTTTACTTTGACTGTTTCTGAAATATTGATAGTCAGAGCTTTAACTTAGGTAGGAAAATGAAATGGAAGTATTCCCTAAGAGGTTTGACCAGACAAAAAGGAATCACCTAATTGACATCCACTTTTCAACAAATGCATTTAGGACATCCACACATTGTAGCATACAAAATCGGACTTTAAAAATATTTTTTGTACCTTTTTTATTGAGGCAACATTTGTTTACAACACTGTATATGATTTAGGGGAATACCCTCTACTTAAGTGTTCATAAACCTCCACTATAAACCATTCGACCTCTTCCCTCCTTGTTTACCTCCTTTGTTTCACAAACTTTCCCCCTCTGCAGCCTCAATTCTGCTGTCATATTTGTGGGATTTGTTCTTAATTAGTTTTATCTGTTCCTTTGTTTTGTTTCTTTATATTCACATGTTAGTGAAGTCATTCATATTTGTCTTTCTCCTTCTGGTATATTTCACTAAGCATAAGCTCCTGTTCCATCCAAATGTCAAGATTTCATCTCTTTTTGTAGCTGAGTTTTATAGCTGGATTCCATTGTGCATCTATATAAGATCTTTTTAATCCATTCATCTGTATTTGGGTACTTAGGTTGTCTCCATACCTTGGCTGTTATAAATGGTGCTACAATGAACATAGGAGGATGTATATCTCTTTGAATTAGTGTTTTTGCATTCTTTGGGAAGATATCTAAATGGAATTGCTGGGGTGGATGGTTGATACATTTTTAATATTTTGATAAACCTCCATACAGTTTTCCACAGAGGCTGGACCAATTTTCATTTCTACCAAAAGTGTAAGAGGGTTCCTTTTTCTACACATCCTTGCTAGAAATAGAAATAGTTAAAGGCAATAGTCTATACAAGGAACAAATATTACCTGGATTCAAAGCTTAGCTTTTTCACTTACTGGTTGTGTGGCTATAAATTGCTTAGTCCTCCCTGAGCCCTAGTTTCATCAACTATATAACATAATATACATTATGGGAAAAAAGCAGAATCCAGAGGTATTAAGGAGAAGTTTTCCATTCTCCCTAAACCTCCTCTTCCAAATCTCTTATATAATTGTAACAGTTAACAAACCTGTCCTATGTCCATATTGAATTCAAGGGTTAGCAGGCAAAGTTCTCTAGACTGTGAAAAGCCAAAGCTTCATTCTGTGTGCTTCAGTGGTTGTGAGTGACCCAAAGGAATCTTTGCCTGGTCAGGCTGTAATCATCATTTAATGGGAGACACACTGTTTCCTTTTTTCCCAAGTTCATGACTCACAAGCACTTGGTTTTCAGGTCTCTATGACTTCTCTCCTCATTCTGTTTCATTCCTGACAGTTTATTGTGTCTCTGGCACAAAAGAGGTGTATTTTCCTAGGTGTTGTCGACTTAGCATGTTTCAGTTGCCCACTCTGATCAGGAAACATGCCAGATCCTTAGTTCTTAACTGTTGAAAATTAATCTGACACTTGTGCACTCTTAGATGGAGATAAATGGACCCTGAATAATTTGCAGAACATTTTCTCAAAGTCTCCGACAGATTTAAAGGCTCCTGATTTTTCATTGCCCCTACAACCTAAGACAAACAAGCTAAATGACCAATATTGATGCTTCCAATCCTCTAAAAATTATGACTTCATGTACGTGCCATGCAATCAGAATGTATTTGCTTATCATAGCTGAAAATACCTTTTGGGGAGCTTGTACCTTTGGATGCGCCACTGGCTGGGTTTCTGACACTGAATAATGAGAAGTGGTTCAGCTCCTCCTAAGTTGTTTCAAATGTGCTGTGGTTAAAAGAGGGTTGGGCAAACACAGAAAGCAAACTAAATGAAGGCCAAATATGATTTAGTATTAACTAACAGTGATGTATACCTAGGTTTTAATATTAATGGAATTTCCATTAATAGAATTTTAAAGCAACTCTAATAGGTTCTTAATAGTTTTCTTGATAGAATTTTTAAGCAAGTCTAAACGTGAACCTTGATAAACATTGATCAGGCACATTTCAATAGATGGGTCCTTCCTAAATATGACTCATCCCTCAGAAGATGCAGGAAAACATTGCTTTCTAAGGGTGGGTTTCATTTTGTTATATAGGAATATTTGCCTATTTTTAGTCCAGTCTCCTGTCAAATCAGGACAAACATGCTAGAAGTGGACATTAAATAGACAAGGGAGAAAAGGGGAATGCTGAAGGAAAACAATTAAGGGAGAAAAATATCCATTATACTGTTCTTTAATATGTTTGATGCCAAGAACCAGTTCTGGGTTTTGTACTTTTTTCACAATATATTACTTTCTAGTTTAGCTCTTCCTCATCCAATCTCAAGGCTTTAAATACCATATCTGTGCTTATGACTCTCAAATTTCTTTCTTCTAAAATTTATTTTCCTGTATCATTGTTCGTTTTTGTACAGAATTAGTTTCTCCCCACAGATGTAGTCCCCATCGTTCTCCTATCACCATAGCATCCGTGATCCATCACCACAGTCCCTTCGAGCTCTTCCCTCCCCTGTTTTGATCCCTCTCCATCCCCTGCTGTGTTCCTCAGATCAATAGTTTGCTGCAATTTTTGCCTTTTTTAAAAACCTTTATTCAATTTCCCTATATTTCTCCTATAAGTGAAACTATTCAGTATTTATATTTTTCCTTCTGACTTAGTTCACTTAGCATAATCCTTTCATATTTCTATCTCAGCTTGATCTGAACTCTAGACTCTATTATATAGTTGCCTATTGAACAGCTCAACTTGGATGTCCCCAAATCACCTCAGAAAGTAAATTCATTGACTTCTTGCACTCTGCTTCTAACTATTAGGTATCAAACACTATTCTAAGTACTAGAGATAGAGCACTGAACAGGCTTCTTACTTCTGGTGTTTACATTTTATTGGTAGGGAGTACTAAAAAACAAATAATTTTAATAGGTGAATATATATATATTCAATAAGTTGAAGCAAAGTGAAGTGGATAGAGGAGCTAAAGAGTGACAGGGAAGCTTCTGTCTTTGATAGGGTGACCAACAAAGGTGTCCTTGAGAAGGTACTAATTATAGAAAACATGAAATAATAAAAGGAATGAGCCATACAAATATCTAGGAGAATAGTTTACATGATGGAAACAGCAAGTACAAGTGCCCTTAGGTGAGAATATGTTTGGGAAGGAACATAATGACTAGAGAGCTATGGGAAGAAAAGTTTGAGGAAACAGGGTCAGAGAGGTAGTCAGGAGCCAGATCATATATTGGTTTGTAGGCCATGATAAGAATTTGATTTTTGTTCAAAGTATACTGAAAAGTCATTATAGGGTTCTGAGTAGAAAAGTGACAATTTGGTTTAGTTTTTAAAATTTTTTTCTGGCTGTGTTGATGAGAATAGACTATAAGGAGCCAGAGTGGAAGCAGGGAAACAGGTCAGGGTGCTACCACAAAAGTCCAGGGGAGAGCTGTTGGTGACAGCAGTGGATATGGTAAGAAATGGTTACATGCAATATGTATTTTGCAGGTAGAGTCAATGGAATTGACTTTCTTTTTTTTATTTCATTTTTAAAATTTATTTAATTATATTTGACAACATTTGTAGTCCCCATAGAATTCCCACCACCATTTCACCCGTGCACCATCACCTCAGTCCCTTGTGCTCTTTCTGCCCTCCTCTCCGTCTTTGCCCTCCCCTCTTCCCCTCCCCACCATGGTCCCTTTGGTTTATTTTTGACCTTTTGATATTGTTGAGTTTTTTTTCTTTTTCTTTTGTTTGTTTGTTTGTTTTTGGTTGTAATTGTCCATTTCCTTGAACTTCTTCTTCTTCTTCTTTTGTTGTTGTAGTTGTTACTCTTTCGCATTCCTCCTAATAGTGAAGTCATCTGGTATTTTTCTCTTGCCTTCTGACTTGTTTCACTGAGTAAAATTCCTTCTAGTTCCATCCATGTTTCTATAAATGTCCCTAGTTTCTCATTTCTGATTGCTGAATAATATTTCATTGTGTATATGTACGCCATCTTCTTGATCCAGTCATCTACTTTTGGGCATTTGGGTTGTTTCCAGGTCTTACCAATTACAAATAGTGCTGCAATAAACATGTGGGCACAGGTGCTCTTTTGGATCAGTGTTTTTGTGTCCTTTGGGTAGATGCCTAGGAGTGTGATTGCCAGATCATATGGTAGTTCCATTTCTAGTAGACTGAGGAACCTCCATATGGCCTTCCATAGTGGAATTGGCTTTCTAAGTGAATGGCACTGCCACCCACCATCCAGTTTACAAACTGGGAACCTAGGAGTCGCTCTTGACACTAGACTCTTACATTGCTAGAACCTGTTGATTCTACTCAGGTGAAGACTAATCAGTAAGCATTTCTCACAGAAAGAGCAGCATGTTAGATGAAATAAGATATAAGATCAATTAGATAACAGTATCAAGAAAACAAATTGAAGAACTGGAATCTGGGATTAAATATTATAATATAGAATGATCTTCTCTGGGTCCTCCCTCAGTCTAATTATTGTTGACCCCATTTCACACTCCCATAGTTGCTTGTTATATTCCATCATGGTACTTATCACAGGTTGTAGGTATGTATTTATTTATTTATTTGATTATTTAATATCTGTCTAACTCACTGGGCTATAAGCTTAGGTGAAAACAGGAACCAAGTCTTACTTATCTTTGTGTCTCTAGTGCCTAAAATAGTACCTGACTCATAGAAAGTGCTCAGTGTTTGATGAATGAATAAATGAGTAAAAGGATATAAATATAAAAAGGTTTTCACAAAAAACGTGCTGATAATCTATACATGATCTAGGTCACCAATAAAGTATGAGCTTAGGCAAAAGGTAAAATGTCTTGACCAAAATATTCTCAAATTTTGGAGTGATTTTGAGTAATAGCATTTCATTTTTTATATGCAGCAAACAAGAGACTTCATGTATTGGATGTGAAATAAGTTTGTTCCCACATGAACTAACTGGTCTTTAAATTCCCTACTAGAACTGTAGGATTCTGAGAAGTATGATTGACAAACCACTAATTTGGGGATTATTCATTGATTTCTTAATTTGGTAAAATATATTGAGTACTTGCTCTGTGCTAGGTATCATGTTACACATAAGGACTCAGCATGGATTCACACTTCTTCTCAAGGCACCTGCATACTAATAAGGGCCTTCACTTTAGGACTATAAATGCTGTAAGTGAACATGCTTTCTTGCCTCCAGGATTAGGCTCCAACATCTTTCAGACCGACAACAAATTGGCCCGTGTGGTTGTCAAAGTTCTCTGAGAAACAGATACCAAGATGGTATTAAATGTCCAATTAGCAGAAACACCTGCAAGAGAGAATGTGAGGTGGGGGTGGGGCAGAGAAGCAGTCCTGGAGGAAAAGACTTGGAGATCTATCAGGTGACAATTGAAGTTTGAGCTCCAGTAAAGGAGAGAGAATGAATCCTGTGAAATACCCTAGACCACTGAGCTATCTAAAGGTTTTGTAAGTTAGCTATCAGAGGAGTCCTGTGTTTCCCAAGAGTGGGTTTCTCTTAAATTCTCTACCATGCTTAGTTGGGAGTAGCCTGTGCATTGCATGACCTGGGAGCAAGTGCTGTGATGGATTTCACAGCATAGCAGCTGGGGCCTTTGTTCAGTTATGGTCACTGTAGTTAAGAGGGTCTTTAAGACTCATTCTCATGGTTGCCATTGGCCAACCATGGAGTTATGATGACTATGCAGACCACAAATATTTACTTGAAGGCTGTATCAAAAATAGTTTCCCAGGGAGAACATTACAAGTTCACTTTTATAGAAAACAACCAAAAGAAATGGCACAGTATATGAAGTTGATTAAGTTGCTAGTGGAAGAAACACTCAATCTTAACTCTTCTGGCTTATGTGTTTGTTTAATCTATGCAAACATGTGTTTACAGTTTCATTGTAGAAGTGTTTGTATTTACTGACTCTATAAAGAAGGTGTTAATTTGATAAAGGGTACTGCCATAGTCGTGACTGGTTTGTAGCATTGTTCACCTTCAAGTTTGCTCATATATAGCCTTCCAAACCTCAAGATTCAATTAGATAGCTTCTAGTAAATCCAAAGCAATGGCTTCAAAGGATAATGGGGTTTTGTTTTCTTTATTTTCCTTTCAACCTGTATCAGTTGGGGTATGCTAGATTATGATGCTGTAAGAAATGATCTAAAAATTTAAGGTGGCTTGAATTGGCAGAAATATATTTCCCCTCATACTCTTTGCATATTGATTGGTACATTTCTCTATGCCATCCTAATTCTGGGAAGTGTAACAGGAGGGTCCCCATGAAAAGGGGAGCTCCAGGTTCCCTGCCCCACCCTGGAGAGGGTGTAGCTGAGCAGGGGAGAGAGGAACTGGAGAGAATACTGGAGAAGGAAGGAAGCAGGATGGAGAGCAAGAAGGAAACATGAAAGAGGCACACGGAGCAGAGAGACATGTGAAAAAGCTGCACTTGCTTCTTGGTCCTTGACTGATTGAAACAGATGTGGGTGCAAGACTTGTGTGGAGGTTAACAATGGCAGCTTTTATCTTGGCTTTGCTTCTTCTGTCCCAGACATACTGGACACCTTCTTCCCCTTTCCTTTGGGTCCCCACCAAAAGGTGTTTAAGGTTTGTGGCAAGCTTTCGGGTCTCAGTGACCCTGCTTTGGGCCAACCCTTTTTGTCCATGATGGAATGGGTAACTTCGGGTGCTTGATTTGGAAATTTTATTCTTTCCCTTTTTTGTATTGCACACTAATTGTATTAAATTTCCTTTCCATTGAAGGTCTTACACACTAAAGTATGTTTTGTCTTGATGAAGTGAATGGCAAAACCTATTTAGAATGGGCAGGTTTGGAGGTTATGGAATGTGCCTCACTCTACCCTGTAATAGAACCAGCCTAATGGAATAGCCACATATTTAACATTGGGGCTTCTTGCTATATAGGGGAAATAACTGATAGCCAAGCATTCAGTAACTCTCGAAGCTTTTTTCCAGACATGATATGTGTCTCATTACACTGACTCAAAATGAGTTCTGTGTCCAAGCCCTGACCTCAAGGGTGTGGTTAGTATTATCCTTTTGCAGAAAGGTGATCCATATATAAGTGAACACTAATAAAGAGAGTGAAGTTCCATGCTTGAGAGTCTGTCTGTATCCCTGGAACCGAGAAACATATTTGGCACATAGATGGTGCTCAGTAAAGATTTATTGAATGAATGAATAAAACTTAAACCTCAAAGTGCAAGACCCTTCAGGTCCCTAACATCCCCTCACTGCACCTGTCTCTCAGCCTGGTAAGTAAAAAAGGAGAGAGGTATAAGAAACTTACCATCTTGGTAGTAAATTATGAGAGACCTGATAAGTCCTGGAGAAGAGAACCTTTTGGTGAGTTAGCAGTGAGTGAAGTGATGCTTTTTTGCCTGAAGGATGATTTTTCTAGGCTTGGTTCAAAATGTGCCTTCCAAGTCAGTGAATGTTAAAGTCAACTCTGCTGAAATAAAAAACTGGGGATTACAGTGGAGGGAGCAGGGGCTCTAAAAGTTGGATGAGACATGCATTCCACTTTGGGAAGTTTATAGTGCTATTGGGAATACAGGACATATTACAATGAAAACAATTAGAATAAACACTGTGTAATGGAAAGAACTTTGACTTAGAGCCAGCTAAATTTGGGTTTGTATCCTGGATCTATCACTTTGCTTTGTATGACTTGGAACATGTATCTTAATCTTTCTGATTAATCACAGAGCTTTTGCCACTGGATTATTGTGTAAAGTTAAAGAACTTAAGATATTTTCCCCAAAATTTTATGGTCATTACATGGTATAGGGCCACTCTGACTTCCAGTCTATATAATATTGCTGTCATTATGTTTTCAGTAAGATAACTCAGTGACAGCATGATTTTGTGGGAATAGGACTCCAGATGGGAACATTTTGCATAATGAAGAGAGAGGCAGGAAACTCCTAAGTGGATGTTTCACTGAGAGAAGGGGTTTGGAATAGAGCCCTAAGTAGCCCAGAGGCAGCTTGAGGCTCCTGGAAATGGAATATGTCCCCAAGTAGGCAGCAGGATGTAGAAAGCCTGGGGAGCACCATAGAGCAACATTTCCTTCCTCTCAGTTTGACCAGTACCAGTTTGAACAAGATGAGAATTGGTCTTGTTCCTTATGTGCATTATGTAAAAAGGATTTGAGCCAGATTCATGTAATCAGATAGGTGTGCATGTACGTATGTATGTGCATAAATCACACAACAATGGGGTTGGGGGAGTTAAGGGAAGTAGTGATGTTTAGGATTATTTTCAACAGCAACACTGACTTCTAAAAACAGGGTCCGTAGATCAATATGAAACATCACAAAACAGAGTCAGACTAAACATCATTCACCCTGCACACTTGACCCAATTAGACATCCTCTAGTTGCACCAACCATCTCTTTCTCCTTTCCCTTTTTGCCCTCCTCCCTATGACCTATACTGCCACCTCCCCTTATGTCTTCTACACTCACCAGTTGCAGCAGGGTGATATCTGGAGAAATTGAATTCATTAGGATTTTTATGGATAATTATAGTTGCAATATGCCTGGAGTCATTTTATTAAAGCAGTTATGAGGTAATTAATCTTGTCAATAACCTCTGGAATGAATGTGCATTTTTTGATTTCTCCACGCTTTTTGCCTCTGTTCAAGTCTGAAATTATCCAAATGTGTTTGTCACTTCTGATCCTCCCATCTGCCCTCCAGAGCTAAAAGCCGACCACGGGCCCAGATCAGAATTATTTTCTCAGTTAAGGTAGGAGATATAGGACAGAACACCTTTAGTTGACCTTTGCTGCATTTTTTAAAATGCTTTTTTCTATTTAAGAATGAAAATCTACCTGTGAACCAATATGTTCCTTTAACCACTTCTCCCCCAAACTGGAGAACTAATGGTGCTACTGGATAATGACTAGCAATACAAAGGCCTCTGCAGTGGTTCCCTGAATCGATTACCCATGTGCCTCCATTCCCAAGAACACCTGATAAGCAATGGTCTGAATATACAGTACCATGAAATTTGGGTGCTTGTCATGATAATTAATGAAAGATGATTCCTTGCCCAGAGGTTTCCTTTAAATAGCATTTTATAGGATCTAATTTAAAAGGCAAATTAAATGAAAAATTCAATGAACTAGGGACTTTAGAAAATGCTAGTTTTCTAAACTCAGAACTTAACTACACTTTAGGAATTTTAATTGATGAACCAACCCAAAGATGTTCCACTAAATGTATAGAGCAAAATAGCTCAATCATATATATGTAATATATATATATTCTACTCAATATATTCTGCTCACATTCTGTATTCTATTCAGTAAGAAAACTATATAAATGTTTATATATTATGTGTAATACATACATGTTTTCTATGTTACATATATATGTAGTTCTATGTTTTATGTGTGTGTGTATGTATACAAGTTTAGAAATACGGGCCATACTAGATATATATAAGGGCCAAACTATTCTTTTAGCTGAACCAACTGCTCATTGACTCATTGACTTTCAGTCCTTGAGTTATAACTAACTTCTCAACAACACATCTAGTGTATAGAGCGACCTTTGCTCTTCCTACAGTGCTTGTGAAAGCCTCTATCCATAGAATTGCTAATGGCAATGTTGACAGCCCACAGAGAATCAAAGAACAAGCCAATATGGACCTCTGGCAGCACTTTGATCTTTTTCTTATGGCTCCTATCTCTGTAACTTAAAAGTAATGCCAGGGATGGTTATTATTCTCCATGTGGGCAAGATTATTGGAGAAATAGATGTGATAAGCTGTCCCCTCTGTTAGGTGGACTTTCATCTTCTTTTCATTGCTGCCTGAGTCAGAGGTATCCATTAAGGTCCCTATCTGAAAGTTTGCATTCCACTGATAGATGTATATTGTTCATCTCCCCAATGCTTTTTTGTATGTTATTTCTACTCTTTAGTTTCCAATCTATAGAACAAGGGATCCATTATCCATTCAGTTTTTTTAAAAAATTATATATTCTAGTGAGAATTTTCAAATCATGATTTTCTGTCAATATTATCTGATAATAACTGCTGATGACTTTTATAATCTTTTTAGGTTTATTGAAGTAACATTGCATTATATTATATAAGCTTCAGGAATTCATCATTGAAAATCAACATGCACATATGCAGTATAAATTTTACTAAAAAGTGCAAGCCCACCTTTTGCCATACCATTGTCCCATTTCCCCAATTTACCCCACTTTCCATTTTACTCTGGCAACCACTAGTTGTCCTTATAGTCCAATATTTTTATTTAGTTCATATGTTTGTTTTTGTTACATACCATATATGACATAGAACTGGTGTTTGTCTTTTTCTGTCTGGCTTATTTCAGTTAGCATATTTCCTTCTAAGTTCATCTATGTTGTTCCAAATGGAAGAATTTCATCTTTTTTGTAGCTGAACAGTATTCCACTGGGTATATGTAACACATATTCTTTATATATTCATCAAATGATGGATATTTATATTATTTCCAGTTCTTGGCATTTGTAAATAGTGCTACAATAAACATGACTCACATATAGCTCTTCTAACTAGGTTTTTTTTTGGGGGGGGGAGGTAAATACCCAGAAGTGGGAAAGCTGGATCATATACAATTTGTTTTTAATTTTTTGAAGAGGAGCCATATTGCATCTCATAATGATTGCACCAATTTATACCACCAATAACAGTATATTTTTGATACTCTAAGCAATAAGAATGGGTTAATGGTCTCAATGCAATTACCTGAACAACAGAGCAACTAGGAGAATTATGCCTACCTTGGGAGACAGAATAAAGAGAGTTGGAATGGGTTTTGGTTAAAATTAATTTCCTTTCTGGCATTAAAAGAAGTCTAATTAACTAAAAGTACAATCACTTCTGATCTACAATATTTTGTGGTCACAAAACTGTTGATGAAGTTACATTGCTTAAAGACAGCTCCCATTTTAGGACATGGAAATAGTACCCACAGTGAAGTTAGTGGCTGTTCAGAATATTGGACAGTAAGCAAATTGTCATTTGGCCAAATTTCCTAACTCTACCAGTTTGAGCAGTTTGTGGGTTTTCACACCCAAAAATAAGTTTCCATTTATGTCACCCAATTGCTTAGGTCTAGAACTGATGGATATGTATACAATAGCAAAAGATAATAATTCAGAAAATTTCACTGGGACTGCTCTTTGTAAATAAAACATGTCTAGAAATGGTTCTTCATTTCTGGGGAGGGTGGAGGGAAATTTGACCACTTTAGGAATGAGATGAAAGCTATCAGCTCTCTCCAGAGAATGATCCATATGCACACATTTGGCAGGTAATTATAGGAATCACATGTATCTTACAAATTCTGGTCTAGATAGCTCTTGTACGAATTGCTAAATGCACAAGTCTAAACAACTTCAGGACCCACAACATAGACAGGAATTTGGGAGATGAGTGCAGTGGATCAAATGCCTTCAAGGTGTCTCAGGGCTACTTGAAGACACTAACCATTTGATCCCCCTAAATTTTCTCTATTCTTATGTAGTTCAATACCTCACATTACTTTCAACCCCAATATTTGGACTCTGTCTTAATCTTCTGTGAATATATAGCAGTTTCTTTGTAGTTTGCCTGGTATTTTTTCATGTGACCAACATCCTAGGTACTTCAAATCATTAGTAATTAGCAAGCTCAGTACCAGGTCTGACTGGTGATGGCCTCTTTTAATGCTCTCATGCACATACTAATAGACCCATCACTGTGTACCAGCAAAGACAGGAAAAGACCAGTCTTTGAGGAAACCCTGTTTTGTCTACTATAGTTAGCTATTTCTACCAATACATTCTCATAATTCACCTTTACAACACATTTTCACTTTGTCTCCGTTGGCCAGCTTCTGCCCTCTAAAGCTAGGGACATTTGATCATAGTAAGTCTATGAGTTTCAGTATGTCTATGTTACACATAGAAAGTTTTTTGGAAGTGATACAAATATTGCCTGCTCTTTGAAGATGACTTTATGGCTACTAAGTGCATCCAAAATGATTTTTGACCTCTAAGAGCCCTTGAATTAAATATATCCAGGTAAGAGCTGGTATGTCTTTGATCTCACTTTTCAGTCTCCTACTACTCAGATCTGATATTATTGCCTTCTCCATCCATCTAACACCCCCTTCTCTCCTTAGCTTCCAAGATACCTGGGCTTTTTTTGGGACTTCCCATGAGTTTCCTTCTTTATGCTCACATGAAGTGAAGATACTCTGTGTCTCTTCTCTTCACATGTTGACCTCCAGTGGCTTCAGTAAGTGCTTATCCTCAAAGTATCAAATGAAGTGCATCACTGGCCCTCACCACCAGTGCAAATCAGGGGACACAGGGACAGTGCACACATGAAATCTACCATTAGCACATACCTGAGTTTCCTATCATTCTGCATCTCAAAGTCTGAAAGCCAAATTCAGTACCTTGAGTTTCTGGGGTGTCATGGTCAATCATTTTCATCTGTGACTGATGGGAGGCATACCAGAGAAAGTGAGCCTAATGGGTCTATTTCCATTCCTGACTTCATCATCTGTAGTGCCAACTTCATCAAACACTCTGAGTACAGCTCATTAATTTTGCATTCCTTTTTATCTGTTGGAATAACTGTGCAATTTGCATAGAGTTTTTTATATTGAAGTACATGAAGATTGTAACCAAATGTCCCCAATCCAAAATCAGGTGACAATAATCAGTTATATTTTATGTTGCTGAAATACATTATTTTATATTGGAATGAATTGTCTATTTCCTTGTGTGTCCTCTATTATGTAGCAGATAAGTGGAAGGATGAAAAGTTCTGTTCCTCCAAAGAATATGGTCAAGTGGTAGCAGCCACCAAGGCCTACACAGTAGTAAGGCCCTTTATCATTTGCCCCTGGGCATGTGAAGCCTCCTCTATTATCATTTCCCATTGCACCTTAACACTCCAACCACAACAAAGACCCTGAAGATCAGCAACCCTATTATTCTCTGGGTTGCCTTAGTGCTCTTAGTTTGTGCTAACTGACCCAGTCCCCTTTTACCTAACTAATTTTTTAAAGATTTATTTATTTATACATACAAGCACTGAGGTACAGGCCAGAGTCCAAAGTGGTGAGAGGATTCACCAGAGACAGAGCAGGGAGCAGAACAGGCAGACAGACTGAAATACACTGCTGAGGGCAGCAGCAGGCAAGGCAGGAGAGGTCTGCTATGCCATGTGGGTCCCCTCCCTGGCCGGAAGCAGGGATTGAACTCGTGCTGCAGTGGCTGCGGTCTGCTTCATAGTGCGTTGCTTAACCCACTGCGCCACCAGGGAGGCCCTTACCTAACTAATTTTTCTGTGTAGTTTAAGACTCAACTCAGACTATGATTCTACTCCACAGATGGGTGCATCTCAGGAGTTACAGCAGAAATGAATAAGTTCCTTTTAGCTGTACTACACCCAATTTCATTTCCTTCCCCAAATTCCTGGAAATGCTACAACCTCCTGCTATAACCCTACTCCAGCACCAACTCTAAGTATTCGCTTTCAGGACACCTAGTCTCAAAGCATCCATCCCCAGTCTCTTATTTTCCATTCCTTCTGGGTTTTCTTCTCTTGAGAATCCCTTTCCTTTTCCTTCTTTTTCTTGGCCCTTTCCTCCCATTGTCATAATTTGGTACTAAAGATATAAGTTAGGGGAGCTGAACACTGATTGTGTCCATTTTTGTTTCTTTTCCTGTTCCAGTACTAACTTCCATTCCATCTTCCAGTGAGTTCTATCTCATCCACTATGATTCTAGAAGGTAATCCCTCCATGTTATCCACCCCCATTTATTATATTTCCTTGGTGCCAAGTGGAATTACCATGTCTACCTGTGTGTGCTTTTAGTATGATTCAGAAACCGTGCTAATTTCTCTATCTTTCTCCACAACAAAAAGTGGATCTCAATCTTTATTTCTTTAGCGTGATACATGTGTTAATTTACATTACCTTTCTCATGGGCCTACTCTACATGGAAAGTGGATGTTTAGCATGGAAAGAATAGACTGTGAGCTCTGAGACACTGCTATCAGGACCTCTCTAGCTATAACTCTGTCTCAAAACTGAGACCTAGCTAAAACCTGTTATATTAGACTTTGGGTTGATTAAGGACAGAAACTGAGACTTAATCATCTCATATCCAGAATGCGTGAGGCTGTGCAAATGTCTAGGAACTTGTCAGTGTGTGGGTTGGCTCATTGGGTACATGGGATAATATAGTGTAGTACAGCCTACATCAGCTTTTCCATTTACGTTCATTTTGACATTAAATAAGTTATCTCATCTCTTTGGACATGAGTTGCTTAAATTCCTAAGCACGGATTATATTATATCCACCTTGGAATATTTTTTGTTTGTGCTCACTTACATTTATTGAGTGCCTATTATGTGTGAGATACTGTCCAACTGCTTTACAGAGATTGACTCATTTAAATATCCCTTTGAGGGTAAAATGGAATAAAGCTTGTGAACCATTTAGCATTTATAAATGGTCATAAATGTTCGTTTTTATGAAAGAAAGTGTTGCAACCCGGGCATAGCTATGTAGTTCTGTCTCTAAATTGGAGCCTAAAAAGTCTTAGAGGCTTAGCCTGGCTCTACCTCACCAGTGTTACAAATTAGATCTCCTCTTCACAGGGTCCCTTATCATGGTGGAAACTTTCTTCAAGGTCATTTGTTTCCTATTATTAAGGTTTTCTTTCTGTGGTGTCTCCATATCTTCCTTCTTTCTCAGGGCCAGTGTTTGGAAAGAAGGTATTCTGGGTCTTAATAGGTGCTCCTCTGCTTTGTGGCTGTTTTAGGGTTCCTGACCCTACACTTAGCCTGATTTGGGTAACTTCAGAACTGTAGTTCCAGTAATCAAGTGCAAATTCCCCTTAAGGAAGAGTGAGGTTCTTCAGGAACCTTATTTGTGGTTGGTCCTGCAAGTAAGGTCAGCTTTCACTTTTACCCATATGCATGGTACCATTGGCAGGAATTCTTTAATTGAACTTTACTTAAACTAATTTTCTGGATTAATCTACCCTTTGTAAGACATACTGACTGTAGCCCTCTCTTATGAGTGAGTCAATATAAGTGGGCTCAGCCTTGTCTAGGTCATTTCTTTCCCAAGACCAAGTATGGCCTGTATGCCCATCTTGACTTCACAGGCTACTCTTGCTAATTGCAGGCCATTCCAGACAAGGCTTTTAACACAGGCATTTTAACTCTAACTCTGATTTTTGGTATTCATCCTCTTGGATCTTTGAACAATGCTTTCCGTCTTCTAAGTGGAGGCACAGTGATGTGCTGCTCTGAAGGAGCACATGTGGGCTATCCTTCCTGGGAGTCTGGTAGATATTATGGAGACAAAATCCATTGGTAGTTTTTGTCAGTGGCTATGGCAAACTTGTCATTCTTCTGTTATTACCATATAAATATTATAATTTTCCAAACTGAAAGTATTATGTTTAGAACATTAGTTATCAAATGTCTTTTGACGATGGAGCCACAGTATATGGATTGGGTTTAAAGTGACTCTGCTTTCTTAATACATGAACTGTGCACGTAAAAATGTTTAAAATGGTCATCTTTATCTTATGTGTATTTTTATCACAATTTAAAACTTTTTAGAAAATCTACCTGCTTTAAGTAAAATGGTAGCCAAACCCTAGAACCTTGACATCCCTCTCAGCTGACTGAGGGCTTCAGAGAGCACAACTGAGAAAGCGATGCTTTATTTTTTGTTTGTTTCAGTAAAATTTTAGACACTATGTGGTCAGCCTGTGAGCTATAGTTTGCTGCCCCCTATGTCAGAAAATTCCAGTCTCAGTGGAATGAATGAAATATGTCAGATAAATTTTGGGTATATTTGAAATTTATCTCGTACATATCTGTCAAATTTCTCTTTTAAAAAGATTGTTTCTTCCTATAGAAACACTCATATTCCTATAACTAAAAATACCTTAAAAATGACAATTCGGGCATGCAATTCAAAACAGACATTTTGCTCTGAATAAGTTGAACTTAAAAGAACCCTTGCTGTTATTTTTTACATAGCACAAGTGTAGGTGACACAGTAGGTCCATAATTCACCACGAAACTTAAAAATTTGACAACATAAACCTGATTTGAGGATACAGAGGGGAAGAGAGAGGTGGAAGGCAAAGTGGACTTTGGTGGCAGGTGTGGTGTGGTGCCAACAGGTATGTAGCTGTATCTCTGACTCATGTACAGTGTTGTAAACGAATGATAACCCAATAAAAATAAGCAAACAATAATCTAAATTCTTGTACTCTTCTGTAACACTCATAACTATGGACCCCATGGAATCTGTTCCATAACACAGGAGGAGACCCTTAACTCAAAACACCAAATTTCCAGGCGTTACTACAAATTTGTTTTTCATTTTCTAATACCTGTAGTCAAAGTGTTTATGAAGCAGATACCAATTCACCTGAAGCTTAGATGGATAAGGGGGGAAAGTTTAAAAGTGATTCTACCTCTTTACCTCCTATTTCCTTCCATGAAAATTTAAACTTTCAATGTAGTTGTATTTAACATGACTATAAGTTAAATCTTAAAAAGTAATCTCTTTCATATACATCTAACAATGTAGAATGTACATATTTGTCTTATAAATCCTGAGGAAAACAAAAATATGATTTCTACTCTAGAATATTCTGGAAATCTTTATTAAAAGTTAAATTTAGAATTGTATAGTGAAGTAATATAGTGTGTTCAAATTACAGATGAAAAATTCCTTAATATATGTATTTAAGATACAAATCTTATTCTAAATATATTTTATAGTAGTGTACTTTCATTTTTCGAAGCAGGGTTCAATTTGCATGTTTAGAATCTTGGGATTGGAACCCTCCCCCTCCCCCTTGGGCTCAGGAGTGTGCAATTGTGCATTGTTCTGGGAAGCCAACCTCTGGCAACTCCTCATGGGACACTGCCTGTCTTCTCACTGTGTCAGTTGTCAATCTCCTTGGGCATTCAATGCCAATGCAACTTCTCCCTGCCTTTCCCTCCCCAACATATTGAAAAAGCCACTTATCATAAATAAAGATGTGTAAATATCTTATAACAAGGCTTCTCATTAACATACTGTATATGTGTTTATATTAGACAAGATAAAATAGTCATTTTTTCCTCTTTGTGTCCATTTCTAGCCCCAAGCTTCCCAAAGTAAAAGCATTCTGACAGTTTTATTATGTTTATATCTGATGTCCTTGCAGAGAAATCTTTGCACATACAATAATCTATCCATAATATGTAAAATAGACATGTGACTTTGCAGTTATCTCTTTTTACTTAATAGCACATCTTAGAACTTCTCTATAACATTATTTAGCATTCTACATCAAGCTTCATAAAAACTGCTTAGTATTCCATTGAATGGTTTCATATATTTTATTTAATTACTCCCCTAGTGATAACATTTAGCTTACTTCCAGTCGTCTGAATGGCATAGAATTTGAAGCAATCTAAATATTCAATATTAGATAATTTATTAAATCAGCTCTATTGAATGCTACAATATGATCTAATCTTTTTAAAATGATGTTGTAAAAGCACACTCAGTGCCACAATGTCTTTTTATAGAAAAAATAAGTTACAGATTGGTTTGATAGTTTGGGCCCAATGTAGGAAAAATATGAGCATTGCATGCATGCATACAAGTATGAAAGGATATACACCAAAGTGTTCTGAAAAGCAAAAATCAACTGACTGTATTTTAAAGATCTTATTGACTTTTATCAGTGATTCATGAATCTGACAGTATCCAATCAAGCAGACAGAAAGGAACTCCAAAGCGCTGTACAAAATGACAGTCATAGGCAGAATAAAGTACGAACAAGGAAATTATACTAACCAAAATATGGGTTGATTATTGTAAGGCTGTTTTTCTTTAGTGTATGACAGCAACCTATTAGGTAGGTTACCTAAATATTATCGATCAGGTAATTCCTGAATAACTGGTTTAAGATTCCATTTCTGAGAATGTTTTAGTAACAGTTAAGAAAACTGGTTGAGGTTTTTGAATTGAATGGGAGTGTATTGTTGTTTTCACATTCAAACTAATGGAATATAGATTTCCATTTTATGTTAATTCAGTATAAAAAGATGTTTTCAATAATGCTTTATAATTCAGTATGCAATAGTGCCTATACTACAGCCACTAAGACAGTATTACTTTTATTGACATACTGTTTACAGACTAGTAATTGCTGCCTATTAGCTTGCACCAGCTACTGTCCCCTAGCATTGCATTTATAATCTTTAAAGAAGCTGACGTTGCCCTCTTCCTTTTCTTTATTTGAGTATGGTGTCGTGATTGGGTTGTGAAGGACCTAGATCTTATTCTGGCTGATACCCAAGCAATCTGCCTATGTATAAAATACACAACTCCCGTCACATCTTTTTATGGCTCTGGACCATGCCAGGAAGACAGTGGTCCACAAAGCCAAAGGTGTTGACAATGAAGGAGATGTCACGTGGGAGGATGGCCAATATTCCCTTCTCCAAGTCACTAGTCACTGCCTGATGGGTCTATTTGTGAATGAAAGTATGTTTTCACCTATGGTATTACAAAGCCACATGGTTATTGTGGCAGGTGTTGATAATCACCTGAATGGGTAAGTGTAGAATGGAATTTATTACCTATTTAAAGGATCTGTTTTCTGATGAAAAGACCAAGAGCATGTTCATTCCCTCATCAAAATAGTTTGGGGTAACATTATATGCAGTATCTACTAGAGATGATATCAACATATGAGACTCCAAGTAGACCTGCAGTAAAGAAACTTAACTATTCTTTGCTTATAGAATTTTTCCACACATTTTTTTCTTTTAGTTCACAGAAATCTTTTCTCTGTGACAGCCTACTTAACACGACACACATATTTTTGAGAAACACTCTTGTGTATTGTTCTAGAATGAGATACAATAAATGATAAAAAATTTCCTGACCCACCCATTATTCTCCTACTCCCTCCTTCCCCCTTTCCTCATGCTTCTTCCCTCCCACCCCATTATCACATTCCTCCTTCCCTATCTCTCCTTCCCTTCCACATTTATTGACACATTACTCAGATATTTGACCACTAGTAAAAGCATTTCAAGAATCCTTTTTGATTGGGAACAATGCTAAGGATTGTCAAGATGTGAAAAAATACTCTGTATCTCTGTCCCTCAGGAGATAGCAATAGTTCATAGATCTGAGCTGGGTAGAAATGCAGATTCTCAAAAACATAAGTAATCTACATTTAAGCAAATGGCTGAGCACACTGCATGTTCATGGAGGGCATGTGGAGTAATCTTAGTGAATCACAGCTACACCTTTTTCATTACTGACAACTTGCCAAACACAGCTCAGCAGGGAGAGAAGAAACACAATTGTTATTCCCTGTATAATGTATGCCATTGTACAGCTAATGCTGTACTTTCAGAGGGACATTGTGCAATTTTCAGATTCTATCATGTACTGCCTCCTTTGGGAAGCTACACAAAAATTAGCAGGTTTGGTTTTGGCTGCCCGCTCAGCATTGACTTGCTGTGGGACCTTTAGCAAAATGCTTGGCCTCTCTGGGCCTCAGAAGAGGTTTATATAGGTGACCTGAAGAAGTCTTTCCCTTTCTCTTCTGAAATTTTGTGATTGTTCTGACAGGATTCTGCCTTCTGGATTGTGGCTTGGTGAGGTATGAAATACAGAGGAGATGGTTACCCTCAAAGTCTATAGTTGGTTTTCAGAAGTCCCTTGCCAAAATTTGCTTGAGAAGAGAGATACTAACAGATAAGTAGATGGGTATTTATGTATCCATATCTATACCGTTCCCCTCCCCCAAACTAGCATTGTTCTAGTCAATGAGTATTTGATTTTGAAACATATTTGCTCAGCGCACATTTACATTTTGGGAGTAAGCTATGATGTGCTAGTCAAGAGAACAATGTATGATAATTGACAAGCATGGCAATCACTTATCTACAATTTAAACATAGTCAGGACTCCAGGAGAAGAACTCAGCATCCATTATCTCACTTCAGTTTCACAACAATCCTGTAAGGAAGGTCAGTTCTTATTATCTCCATTTTACAAATGAGAAAACCAAGCTTTGGAAAGATTCAATGACTTACCCATGGTCACACAAGTAACTGGAATAACTAGCTTTCAAACACACCCAGGATGACACCACAGCTCCTAACTAATATGCCATGCTTTTAACTGAATGAAATAGTGCCTTGGGTGGAAAACAGTTATAAAGAGGAGAGGGATAGAAAGAGAGAAGCAGAGCCACTTGCCCAGGCTGGGTAAGCTCTGGGTGTGTCAAACACTCTCTCTTATGCTGCTTTTATATAGAAGCATGGAAGGCAGTGGAGATCAGAGCCTCCCCATAGCATTTGTTACTCTCTGCCACCTCTGGGAAGCCATTGAGTGCTAAATGGAAGACCTTCTTCAATGGCTACATCAGAACACCTATCTCATTACCATCTGTATATATGACTAGCCAGGAGCTAAATTCTGAAATATAAGGGGCTTCTTCTTGATTTTTCCTGTCTTCCTTTTAGGGATTCCTATCCCTCTTTGGTCAACATCTGTTAGGAACCTTGCTTTTGTACCACCTCTAGAACCCCATGTCCTTCATGCTGGCATTTGACCCATGAACTTGCCATCTTCAAAAGTTCCCAGCGTTGATGGAATACTACTCAGCAATAAAAATTAAAAACTAGATGCATTCATAGGAACATGGGTGGAACTGGAAGGGATTATGCTCAGCGAAGTAAGTCAGAAGGCAAAAGAAAAATACCAGATGGTTCCTC